>RQTK01000065.1:85761-109090 GCA_003991915.1 Elysia chlorotica | reverse complement strand
TCTCTCTCTCTCTCTCTCTCTCCCTCTCTCTCTCTCTCTCTCTCTCTCTCTCTCTTTCTAAATGTTTCTTGAGAAATTTATTGAACTGAGTTTTTACAATTTATATAACCGTACGACTTGACTTCGAAAAGGCATGTGTTTTATGTAATGCCATTTAAAAATTTTTTTTAGATGTATTACTCATATACTTTGCGTCTTCTTGGATAAGTCTCATTGGGCTACCTAAATGTGTGGGACTAACTATGCCCACCCTCTAAAGAAGCTTTTGGGCAAAAACACAAAGAAAGAAACGAAACAAATTACATAAAAATTTGTATTCCAGTTATAAATAATAAATGAAGAGCTACCATAAAATAAATTGTTTGGTTTTTTTTCCAGATTTATTCAAATACATTTTAAAATATCACTTTTTTTTTCAAACGATGAAAGTTTTAAAAATCTCTACGTTTAATTTTCAATGAAAATGTTCTCAGATTGCAATTTTAACCTATTTATCATTCAGTTTACACCAGCGATAATGTTCTATTTATAGACTAGATGAGCTAAACAGCGCGCTAGTTATGACACTGAAAGAAAGCTTAGACCAGTGGGGATAAGACCCTCAATCTTAGCTCTGCATTTGCGACGAACCATAATTTATGGCAGTCAACTGTATGCAATCTCTTGTCTCCCAACACACACAGACGCACATACACACATTAATAAATAACAGAGCGATTTATTAAAATAAATTAGATGTGACTAAAAGCTAAATACGATCTACTAAAAAATAATAATAATAATTATAAGAAAGGGGAAAAAATTATAAAATCAAACTTGAAGCGTTAAAAGTGTAGTTTCTATAATAAAAAGCATACCCCATACACTGTGCTTAGTTTTAAGTTTCGATACAGTGTAAATTTTTTTTTTTTTTTTAAACTCTCAATATTCAAAGCTAAGATGAATCCCACTAACATAAATTACAATGTACTTGTGGAAATGCTTGCCAATGCCACCACTCTTTTCACTTGTGGATTTTAACAAAGCTCCATGATATGCAGCAACTTTCTATACAGTTTATCTTTCTGTAGTAATAATTTATTGATCAGAAAATAAAATCTACAATAGTGCGGGATATACGTTAATCAAGGAATGTAAAGGCATCCTACCTCACAAATGGTGTTTGACTAGTACACTAACTATTGGTTCCCTTGTTATTGTTGAGTTGGTTTAACGTCCAACATAGGCACTATATAGGCTATATTGTGGACCCCAAGACTAACGACTGACAATTTTATGTTCTGCCACACATGAGACAGGGCGCGGATACCATGACTCATGTCTCAGCCGACCACATTATACTGACACCTACCCAACCACTAAGGAGCGCACTTGCCAGGGCTCGAACTTGGACCTATTGCGTCGGAACCGATGTTCTACCCCAGAACCACCACGCCCTCCTATTGGTTCCCTGACAGTCTGTTAAGAGCGTGAGACCAACTTTACTTTTACATTAACCATGGCAAAAGGATTGGGGAAAAATGTTCCCTCTTTTTAAAAAAAATCATCTTTGAGACTCATTTTGAGGAATAATAATAATTACCCTTGATATAATGAGAGTTATTAATAAAAAAAACGTTTAATTTCAATATTACCCAGTTTTACGGTTTAAACATATCCATTTCAAAATGTTTTTAAGTGAATAACTTACAAACCATCCAAATTGAAACAAGAATTTCAATATTCTAGAGTTTTACCGTCTAAACACACAGATCAAAATGTTTTCAAGTGAATAACTTGGGAACCATCCAAATTGAAGCAAAAATTTCAATATTTTAAAGTTTTACTGTCTAAACACACAGTTCAAAATGTTTTCAAGGGAATAACTTCCAAACCATCCAAATTGAAACAAAAATTTCAACATTCTAGAGTTTTACCGTCTAAACACACAGTTCAAAATGTTTTCAAGGGAATAACTTAACCATCCAAATGAAACAAGAATTTCAACATTCTAGAGTTTTACCGTCTAAACACACAGTTCAAAATGTTTTCAAGGGAATAACTTACAAACCATCCAATATGTCTCTAATCTACTAAAACCTTTTCTGTCCGTCCGATAGCCAACCGTGGATGTTCATGAGCATAGTACTTAGTAGTGCCATATGAGTTAAGTCAAATTAACCCCTAATTAGATCCTCCTTTCCCCACCACATCAATACTTTATAGGGGGTGGCGAGTTCACTTTATGAAAAGTTCCCTTCGGAATGTTCTGGAAGAAATTGAGTCCAGCCGCCCTCTCTATCATGTCCAGAGGGGCGAGGAAGTGATGGACTTTTGTGTCCAGTGGGAGGGCCTGGTTGGGCATCACATAACTCTGGAGCTCGAGCTGACCAGAGGTGTTTTCAACGACCACAACCTGCAGTGGAGAGTTGAGTTGAGTTGAGTTGGTTTAACGTCCAACATAAGCACTTTATAGGCTTTATTGTGGACGGGCCCCAAGATTGGAGAGCAAAACAGAGACTTTTTTTGTTTGTGGTTTGTTTGATGAGCTTTGTATTCTTTTTTTTATTATTGTAAAGAGCTTTAAGTTTCCCTTAGGGAAAGAGCTAAATGATCGTATTTCTTCTTTTTCTTCTTCTTCTTCTTATTATTATTATTATTATTATTATTATTATAGTTTATTTGATGGTTAGGTTCCAACATCAGTATAATATGGAATATGTACATATATAGAGCACAGGTCCCAAATATAACGGGGCAAACGGTCTTAAAATCCCCTTATCGGGCACATCCTTGACTTTAGATAAATTAAATAATCCATTTAGAGTTTTATACAAATTTTGAAGAAAAAAAAACTGTGTGTATATACCTTGAAGAAGTGAGTGGGGACAGCAACGTGGTTTTGACCAATAACCTCATATTTCACAAACAGTTTCCCATTCTCATACCTGAAGTGAAAACAAAACACACAAAAATATCATATGAAACAACACTGTTCAGTTGAAGAGAAAAAAAAGGAAAACATTGAAGATTATTGCATTTGACAAAGCAGTCTAGCAATGAGTAAAAAAGAAGCTTAAGGTATAAAATATGTGAACTTGATTTCTTTTCACTCACACTCACAAAGCACTGTTACTTTACAGTTTACACTGATATCTGCAGCTACTTTAAAAATGATGACATATTTGAAAACACTTACAGGTCTGATTCCATTTGGCTGTGTTACTTTATCACTTTGATAAGAAATAATGGAAAGGCATGCTCAAAGTGCAGCACAAGCATTGTTAAAATGAGGGAACTTACTGAGGCAGAAACAGGGGCCCAGTACAGACATAGACATTTTTGTTTTTCCTAGCCAGAGCTCTCACATATTTCTCGAGGTTGTTCCAGGCATCTCGATTAAAACCTTGGCCCACCTGGATTCAAAAATTTGACGTAACACAGTATAAAAAATTTAAAAAAAAAAAAAATTTAAATGTGCACATATATAACTACAAAAAACAGAATGGTCAGGCCACAGACCCTAAAATTGATAAGAATAGTAACAAAATGCTTACATAAGAGACCCATAAAAAGGCCCTGTTATTATTATTATTTTTATTTTTTATTTTTTTTATTATTATTATTATTATTATTATTATTATTTTTATTATTATTCAGTATTATAATCATTATTATTATTATTATTATTATTATTATTATTATTATTATTATTTTTATTATTATTATTATTATTCCCACTCTCTGCGTCCCTACTGTTCTTCTTACTGATGAGCTTGTACAAGTCTTAAAAATTGTATAAAAAATGTTCCTAGTTTTCCCCACATTTTTTTCTTCAGAAACTTAATGTATTGAGGTCAAGGTTTACAAAAGAACAAGATTTAGAAAATTAAATTTTTAAATCTCTGAAGCAGTCTTTTTCTATGAGCAGATCATTCTCTGTCAATCTAAGCAATGTATTATTCGTATGTCTTTTCTCCTTCACCTTAACTTAAAAATGATATATTTCTAACTCTACTTTTTCCCCCTCCACCCCCTTTTCAACTCCAAATCCACATCTTTTCTCTAGTCTCCATTTTTTTCAAGCACTCTGCTCCTTCTCCTAGTGCCAATTCAAAACCCTACCTGGGGAGCAATGTTTGACAAAGTAAAGGTTTGTGCCATAGCGTTGTGTGACTGTCTGTGGTTAGCTGCAGCAGCCATATGCCCTCTGTCGTAGCCGCTGTTTTTATAGTCTTTGTTTGTGGCACGGTGGAAGGCATGAACAGATTCATCTTCAACAAACTGCATCTTGGACCTGGTAGGAAGGATTGACATACAATCAAATAATATGACTTTTGCATTAATATTTATAATATTTATGGTAAAAAGACAATAAAGTTGGTAATTCTGCCTGCACAATATTTTTATAAATCATCTTGTTTATATATAAATATAAAAAGTAAGTGTGCTGATTCATGAATCAAAGGAGATATATCCTGCCTTAAAAAAGCTATTCAGTTTTTTTTCAAGGGTTGAAATTGTTTATCCTAGGTTTCTTTTGATATATATTTATAGCGGTTCCGCATTTTGTTCCAAGTCTAACTTCAGTCTTAAAACTGTATGTCTGCCATTTCCACTTAAACTAATAAGATTAGAAAACTACAGATCTATGAGAGAATTTTCAGAAGATAATATGTCTTGTTGATCATTAAAACTAGGATCAGTAAAAAGCTAAATTTTATACATGTAGACTGGATGGATCCAATGCATTCTATTTTGATTCTATTGAATAGCCATAAATCAAAGGCCATATGACCAAATTAGTTTTAAAGATATGTCGGACAGATATTTTTTAAGCGGTGAAACTATAATTATGGTTCCATACTGGACAACAGAAAACGATCAGCATCAAAGGTTTACAAATACGTTTGTGATTACAAACCTTTCAATCCCTTCATTCACTGTGACCTTTTCCGGAGTCAGATGCTCAAGAACCCAGTTGGGAACTCGGTTTCTACGATCATATGATAACATGAAGTCTTCATATGAGCGCAGGTTGTCAGTGCTAGGAAATCCATACTTCACCATGTTCTGCACTGCATTTGCAGGTTGTTGAACAGGTATGACAGATGACTCTGCTGATGTTCTATACGGTGTTGCAGCGCTAAGTGTAAACAATGAATATAAATTGGGACCGGCTTTTGATAAGGGATTGCATGCAGATACAGTTTCAACATTCTCTGCATGTGATTGTCTTGGAGGTAATTCATTTGTTTCCTTCTTTGATACTCTTCCAATAATAAAACCTAAGCTAATACAAGACCCTCCTAAACAAGCTGCTGTGCAGATCCTTTGGAAAGATGGCATTATTGAAGGGATTTGAACGGATCGATTAGGACAAAAGTAGTCTTAACTTAAAAATGTATGTGCACGGGCGTTTTAGGTCTAGATCGTGTACTCCTCTACTCAAGGATAATCATAATTTATGATTCATTATTAAATAATTAATTTCAAGATGTTCAATGTTCGACGATCCACTGATCCATGCTACTTTCAGTTTTATTTGAGGTCAACAAAATTGAAAACATTATCTTTGGGTTTTCCCGAAAAACTAGAAGTGTTTATAGAGACTAATGGATGACTAATAATAAATAATAATAATAATTCACTTATAAAGCGCAACAACACACTACACAAAAACTATTTTTTTTTTACCGGATCATGAAAAGGGTACGGTTAGATAAAATTATATACTTGCTAAGTCGTTGAGACGGCGCCTCAATTGCAGATTTTAGCCCATCGCATACTGGACTACGATTCAAATAAGGTATATATTGCAAGCTAATATGCGCATGGTTTGAGCCCAACCCTTGACTAAATGGGTGTAGATTACTTAACTGACGATTTATGTAAGTTTTTAACCATCTTTAAAAAAAAAAAGTAGTAATAGTAGTAGATGTAGCAGTGTAATCACTGGTGCAGGGCTTTTTGTGAGACTCCTGTTTGGGGTTAAGGGAGGTGTGTTTGTTTTATTGTTTATTTGTTTGTTTGTTTGTTTGTTTGTTTGGTGCTTAGCGTCTAACGTCAGCATTATTTAGGCTATAAAGGAATGGGCGAGGGAGTTTTGGTTGGTTCGCTGTTATCGCAACGTCTCTAATAATAATTAAGATAATATCCTAAAATAGACAGAGCCGAGACCTCCATAAGAAAAGACCAAATCACCAAAATGTTGTTGTTTTTTAATATAAACTAGTCTACTTCGCCTACCGAATGTCAGCTCTAACTCTCATTTGCAAATCGTTCGTGACTGACGACTCTCGGCTAGGCCTATGTTACATAATCTTGTTCCCAAAACAGAACAAGGTTTGTTATCCGGAGCCGGGAGTCGAAGGGCTCTTTTAAGAGAACCGTTAAAGTCACAGTCACATTACACTTTTAGAGTTTATCGAAAACGTCGAGTCGACTTCCCAATTTTCTTATTGGTTGAATTTGCCTAACCACATGAGAAAGAGAGAGAGAGAGAGAGAGAGAGAGGGAGAGAGAGAGAGAGAGAGAGAGAGAGACAGACAGACAGACAGACAGACAGACAGACAGACAGACAGACAGACAGACAGACAGACAGACAGACTCTCGCTCTCCCCCTCTCTCTCTCTCTCCTTTTTTCTGTCGCTTCCCTCACCTCCCCCCTCCTTCCCGCCACTTTGACTGTTGACCAGGACATGAGCCATAATGCTATCCAAACAAAAGCTCTCAATTTTTAGTCTTGGCATTTCTTCAATTTTATATATTAACATTATCCATCCCCCACCTCCACCCCACTCCTGCAGTTCGTTGTAGGGGAGATTGAACCTGCTCATGGCGAACTGCAGTCTCCACCATCGGCCTAATTTTATTTTGTGAACCATTCACCAATAGCACCTTTCTAAACGTAACTCACGCAGAATGAGATCTCACCACAAATGTCTATTAATAGCACTATTGCTAGACAATCTGTGGGTCTCTAAAATAAAGCATTCGTCGTTTTAAAATGGCGTCCACCAGTCGAGGGTATGTTGCTCAGTCTCTCCATTGTATATTTCTAGAATCTACAGTGATTTTAACACTTAAAGCTATAGATCTATAAACTAATAGCACTTGAACGTTTTTCTTAGTGGATTTTTTGAATAGTTGACACTTGTAGAGATCTAGAAATCTAAACCGCTGGCCTTATAATCTAAGAGTCCAGATCTAGATTAGAATCTAGATTTAAAAGCGCTGAGTCTGTGCTTCTGTCCAATTTTTCCTACATTCTACGCATGTAAAATATTCTAGATCTAGATCTAGAATAACACTGTGATCTAGATCTAGTATTCCTGTCCAAACAATTTAACACAGTAAATAAACTTTCTTTACACATTGTAAACACAGTGGCGTTGTCTGGCCCAGGGCTAGGGGCTGTGTTGAACAACAGGTAGGGACTTACTCTTGATTAGTTGGGTGTGCCTTGAATGCATGCATCCTTTGTAACATATCAACAAGGGTTGGTGCAGGTCTGTCATCTAGCATTGGGCTAAAACACTAAGAGCTTTAGCCCCACCCTGCTGCTTGGGCCAGTTTAAAACACTAATAAAAGCATTGATTATTATTGCACTGGCTTTCATAAATTATGTATTTAAATGATTTTCTAATGACAATCGAGTCAGGGCTGAAGATGCAATTTCATTAATTGTATAATATATTTTATATATAGGCCTATTGTTATTTTAGTCGGGGTTTTTTTTATGTTTTTCATCTTCTTATAACACTATTAACAGAGCATCTGCCCAAGTGATCTGCCCTGAACATCCTGACACGCCGCTGGTGGAAGACTACCATGCAGGAGACATGATTTGCTCTCTGTGCGGTCTCGTTGTTGGAGACAGGTTTGTAAAGTCTGTGTGACTTAGTCTCTTGTCAGGAGTCATGGTATCCCCGCCCTGTCTCGTGTGTGGCAGCACATAAAATTGTCAGATGTCTGTCTTGGGGCCCATCTACAAATAGCCTATATAGTGCTGCTGTTGGACGTTAAACCAACCCAACAAACCAAACCAACCTCTTGCTTGGGACTGAAGTTTTTACAATGCTAGATTTATTACTTCATGAATGGTGATTTTAAAAGTTTCTTAATGACAGATCATTTAAAATGTGTAGATAGTGTATATATATAGATGCCTTTCAGTTTCAAAGTTTTGGAGCTAAAATCTCTGTGGAAAAAGTAGTACTCAGTGTAAAAAAAAAAAACAGTATTAGGCAGATTATCCGGTTTTTATATTCATGAATCTCTTTTCTGTCTTTTGGATCTTAAATGCTGCACTTAAAAGAAAGAGAAAAAAAACTTAATAGGCAATCACACCATAAGAAATAGATGTAGACCCGAGGCGAATATCTGACTATCATTGCTAGGTTGTGAATGGCTATTGACTTGGGTTGAAGCATACACAATATGTACCCTGAACAAATTTGCTTGAAATTGAGGGGTCTCCGAAAGAAACAATGGGTTTTAATTTTCACATTGCTGTCATGCAAACTTATTTGTCAAAATATTTTTGGTTGTTGTTTTTTTTAAAGGAGAAAATCCACATGTAACTGTAAGAATTTTTTAAACGAAAAAAAAAAAAGAAATAGCTCTGGGTCACAAAGCTACTTGTAGCGTAAGGAAAGCGCTTACATGGTTTGCAAAATCCATTCTATCTATTTTAGACGAATAGATACTAAAGTTATTTGTCTTGAGGATGTGGTGGCCCTGGTGTAGAAAATTGGCTTCTGAAGCTAAAGGTCTATGTTATGTGTATTTTTTACAAAAATTCTGCAGATGTAACGCCAATTTTATCAATATAGTTAGAAGCATTTGAAAGATTGTTATCTTTATGTTTACAAATGTAATAATGTTATGTAAGCAGTAGACTTAGAACTATAACATTTTGATTTATAAGGATCTGGCTGTCTTGCATCATGGTGCTACAAAGATAAAGAAGACAAATGTTGACATTTATATCTCTTTAAAAAAAAGCCTGGTGGCTCTGTTGGACCTGATTGTCAACTTTGTGTTCAAGATATTGAATTGGTTTTTGTTTTGTTTTTTGTTCATATTTATGAGTAATAAAATGGTTACTTGTGAAAATTAACTGTCACGGTAAATCCATCATAAGGCTGTGCATTTATGATTAAGTTGTTTAAAATGTTTAGACTTTATTTAAAATACTTTATATTGGACACACATTTCTAATAAGAGAAAGTCCTTTTTTAATCTGATTGTTTAGTTAGAAAGGTCTAATTTTTACCTTTACAATGATATATATGACTTGAATTTTGGCATTAAGTCTCACTGTAATAACTGTAGCCGTGTATCCTTTCTTCTCTTTTTTTTTTAAAGAGTTATAGATGTGGGATCAGAGTGGCGAACGTTCAGCAATGAAAAAAGCACAAAAGATAACTCTCGAGTCGGTGGTCCTGAGGTGAGTGAATGAGTTTGTTTTTATGGCGCATCAGCACAGTGACTGCTACATTGTGCCCATGATATCTTGGGCAGAAGTTTATTACAGTACATTAGTAGCAACGGTGACTCCTTTTATCCCTTCGTTTAGTAATGACATAAACATTATGTATGAAAATGCTCGGTTTAACTTTAAGATGAAGATTACATATATATATAGCAGTTTAAAAGGTTCAGCTTTAGGATCATGACAGTTGTTTTCATTTATTTCAGTGACAACGCCTTCTACATACTCATTTTTTTTTTCTTATAATTATATTTTGCTCAAAAAATCATAATTCCCATTTTCACCTTGATTTAGTGGATATTATCCAACCTTATTACAAATTTTGTTCCTATCTATTTTGTAGTAAGCCTCATAAATATCATAGTGATTGCATAAGATTCTCAATTTTATTGTAACAGGTAAATGCGTATTTCAAATTAGTGATTAAATGCAATGATTCTAGGCGTATATCTTGTGTGGTGCTAGTTATGGGAAATTTTTGAAACTATGAAAGGTAACAGCTTTGATATTTATTATTTCAAAATTGAATGTGTGTAGTTCAATACAAAGATGTGCTACTGCTAGCACAAGAGCGTGTCAATATGCACAACAAGTGCAGCTAATGTGTGTAGTTCAATACAAAGATGTCCTAGCTCAAGAATGTGTCAATGTGCACAACAACTGCGCAGCGTGATAAGAAAAGGTTAAAATCCTAATTCATTACTTTTTCAACTGTGTTGATTCCCACAGAATTCCCTGTTTGATGGGAGCGATATGTCCACCATGATTGCCACAGGTCCCGGCAGTGACGGCCCCAGAGACCAGTACGGCAAACCCATGTATAGAAACAGAGGCACGGTGAGTTGGTCTCTCATATCTTCCAGGAATAAAAGTTTAAAAAAAGTAAAGTTGGCCTCATACTAGACACATCGTCAGGGAACCAACAGCTAGAGTCTTGATTGTACTAGACAAACACTATTTTGTGAGGCAGGTTGCCATAACTTTCCTCACCGCGGTTAACTTTTGCAGCGACTCAAGAGACCCTGCGAGAAATTTTCTCCATGGCGCGTAAAGTGTAACAAGGCACCTTCATAAAGGTGGCCCATTGCCTAACCATTGCGCCAATCAGGTGTATGAAAGTATAAAATAAAAAGACACTTTGCTGATTAAGTGAATATACAATTTTTTTTTTTTTTTTTTTTTTTTTTTTTTTTTTTTTTTTCAAAGGTTATGAACATATTGCAATATTTTAGCATTTAGCAATAATACTTTTATGTCTTTAAGAAAGAATGCATTGAAAGGGTGGACTGAGAGAATTTAATTACTTTGATGTATTGTCAAATATAGAAGACACAATGCCACATTTAAATTATTTATTCAATCTGATTTATTTATATATTTTAAGGCTAAATTGCTACAGTATGGTCTGATGCATGTAAATACTCAGGGTCTGTATAAGCACCCAAAAGTCTGAATAAGAAGGTTTCTGTTGTTTTGTTTTTTGTATTGTGGCATTATTTGACCATAAACATTGTGTGGCAGTTAATGACTGTTATATATTACTTTTTTCATCAGATAAGCAGTGCAGACAGAGCCCTGCACACAGCCGTGAGAGAAATATCGCAAATGGCAGACAGGCTCAATGTGCCGAAAAGTCTTCAGGTAAGATAACAAGACAAAATGTAATCATGACAGTCCCTTCCTCTGTCCACCTCTCTTGTCTGTCTGTTAATGTCTGTCTCTTTCTCTTTCTCTCTCAATTAGACTGTTTTCTTTTATTATCTGAATCTATTTCTTCATAAAAAGGGATATTTTTATGATAAAGTGATGTTTAACTGTATGTAAAACTATAAATTTTAACTGAAAATTATTCCTGTAAACAAAAACAAAACAAAAACCTCTTATACATTACTACAAAGATCAGAGAATAAGCAAAGCATCCCTCCCTCCTTTCCCTCTCCCCATCAAAACCCTCCACAAAAACAACCAAGTTGGGCAATTTTTGAAAGGCCAAAAAGGATGAAAATTATCTCTTTTTTGTTGTTTTTGTCTTGTTTCACAGGATCGAGCAAACAACCTGTTTAAACAGGTGCACGAAGGCAAAGCCCTCAAGGGCCGCAGTAGCGACGCCATCGTGTCAGCCTGTATGTACATCGCTTGCAGACAAGACCAAGTGCCCAGGACATTTAAGGGTCTGTATGCCTGGAACTCGAAAGTGCGATTGATTTGTGCCAATTTAACTCACAGCCTTGATTTTCGGGTGTTTTTTTTTGTTTTTTTGTTTTTAATTTTTTTAAGTACTGTCAAAAGTTAATAACAATTACACATTCACTGGATTTTATTAATTTTTATTGTCTAGTATAACGGTCTATCTCGAAATCTGCAGTTTTTCAAAATACAAAAGAAACTGTTCAAATTTGCCTGTTTTTATCTGTGGCGATTTTGAAATTAAAAATTAGAAGAAGCAGGGTCGGCTAAAAAGAGGAGTATCTTGAGATAAAGAAGGATTTTTTTCAAAGATTCTTATGGTGGGTGAGTGGTATTTTGATCTATATATGAGATAGACTTTATTTTAGAAAAGTGACGATATGTGAGTCATCCCTGGTGAATCAGGCACAAGTAAAAAATCTGACTTTTGTAGATATTCATAGTGTATTAAAAAGCACAAAATTCACTTAAAGAGGTTGAAGAACTTAAAACTCTTATCAATTTCTAGACCCGGGGATATTCAACTTAATACGAAAACAAAAAAGGTCAGTGTATAGTAGTTTTAAATGTTTGAATGGCTCAAGCTTAAAACTTATTAACGACTTGTGCTTTGATTCATCCTGGTTGACTCACATGTGTGTAAAGCCTTGGTACAGGGTGGAAAAGTCGAAATTTTAACTTTCTCTTGTGTGATTTGATTCTTTGACTTTAGTTTATGTTTTACAAACTTTTTGAAGTTTTAAATAGCCTTTATAAACTTTTTTAAAGGAATTTTTTTTTCAAATTCCACCTAGTCATAGATTCAGCACATGATAAAAAAACATTATTAACATATGCCTAATTATTGTGTTTTAATTTTTAAGACAAGAGATCTGTTACCAGCAGCTACTCATCAATAAATTGTTTGATTGTTTGTTTTTTCCCTCCCATCATCTTCTATTTTTTTTCCTACTCACACCTCTCAGAAATCTGTGCTGTGTCCAAGACCAGCAAGAAGGAGATAGGGCGAGTTTTCAAGCTGATTCTCAGAAACCTGGAGACCAACGTGGATATCATCAAAACTGGCGACTTTATGGTAGGTGACATAAGCCTTGCTTTAATATCAAACATATGATGTCACTTTTTTTTTCTGTAAAGGCACATTTAGTGGTCAGTATATGCAGCACAAATATAGCACATAGAGGAATAAAAACAACAAAAGTGTATTTATCGGTGTTGATAATAATTATAATAATCATAATAATAATAATAATAATAATGATAATAATAATAACATCGATAATAATCAAGATTGGGAAGTTATAATTTTTGTACTTTCATACCACTATTCGGTTCAAGATATCATTTAGTGCTATTTCATTCTGAGAATATCTTAATTTATGTAATGAATGAACATATTATATCAGGACTTGTTGTTATTCTTTTACCCCTTTCTTTGGAAAGTCAACCCTAGTCAACCCTGTTATTTGAAAAAGAAACCATTTTAACCCTCCAGTCTCTTTGAACTGAAAGTGAAAGCATCAAGGACGTTCCTGTGATGAGCCCTTAGACTTAACTGTCATACCATTAATCTTATTAAACCTATGGATGTAAATTTATAGAGCTTTTCACCTTGTGTGAAGCAAGATGCACAACTAAGAGACAAGTCTCCGTTAATATGGTAACTCGTCTGACACAGACATCAGACAGTATAAAATGTACATATAAAATAATATGGGTTATAGAGTCCATTTTGAAGATGTTATTTACACAACAGGTTAAGACTGAAGTTAACAACAAATTGTTTTTTCTTTAAACTCTTTGTCAGATTGATAACCTACCTTCCTTTTTCTTATCAATTTTGGATGCCTCTTGAGTAAATAGGCTTGAAAAATATGTGTATTCCATTGTTTGCCAATTGGAAAACGGGTCTTGTTTGAAATGCTTCTTACCCGTCATCAGATCATACAACTTTTCTCTTGAAATATCTGCACTTATTCATGGCAATCGTTTTTCTTTTTTTTTTCAGACATAGGCTCTTAGTATAAGTTAATTAGGATGAGAGAAGAGAAGATTAAAATAAAATCCCTTCCGGGAACTATGACCCCTCATCTCCCACCCAACACCAAATTATTTTTACTAATCCAACCTAATGTTTCTGCTTTTGTTTTGTTTTTCGTGTTTCAGTCTCGCTTCTGCTCGCAGCTGGCCCTTCCCACCGCAGTCTCGAAGGCTGCAACGTACATCGCCAAGAAAGCGCAGGACATGGATCTTGTACCAGGGTACGTCGCTCAATATATATATATATATGTAAATAGGGCTAGTGGAAACATGGCGGGTGCGGTGGCCCTGTGGTAGAACATCGGCTTCCGTCGCAAAAGGTCCGGGTTCGAGCCCTGGCGATTGCGCTCCCTACTGGTTGGGTCGGTGTCAGTTTAATGTGACCGGCTGAGACAGGAGTCATGGTATCCCCGCCCTGTCTCGTGTGTGGCAGCACATACAATTGTCAGACATAAGTCTTGGGGTCCGTCCACAATATAGCCTATATAGTGCTAGTGTTGGACGTTAAAACCAACTCAACTCATGCCAAAACATATCGTCATCAACAGTCAGTCTTTATATATATTATTGCCTATGAAGGGCTGACGTTGGATGCTAAGCAACAAACACGGGGCACTTTTTTCAAGGCAACTTTACGTAGCTAAGGACCTCAAGCCTGCGACTTAATGTCCAGCTCTTTAAACGGATATTCCTTGTATGGGGAAAACTCACTCCTATGAGTGACCGGCTGAGACAGGAGTCATGGTATCCCCGCCCTGTCTTGTGTGTGGCAGCACATACAATTGTCAGCCGGCAGTCTTGGGACCCGCCAACAATATAGCCTATATAGTGCTGATGTTGGACATTAAACCAACTCAACAACAACAGTGGAAACATAATTTTTTTCCAAGAGTGAGCTTTTTCTATGGAAGAGAAACAGGGATCAGGAAATCTGTGTGTTACCATCATGCATTGAGAACAGTATCTTAGTATGTACATTCCCTGTCTCGTGTGTGGCAGCACATAAAATTGTCAGACATCCATCTTGGGGCCCGTCCACAATATAGCCTATGTAGTGCTGCTGTTGGACGTTAAAACCAACCCAACAACAACAACATAGTGTGTACATTAAAAACCTCTTTATTCAAATGGCTTGGGATTGGATCAAAACTTTGAATTAGGACGATTCAAATTGCAGAGCAGAACATACCTTACCTTAAAAGTGTTGGAAAAAATATAGACAGCTTCTTAACCAGTTTGAAAGTTGCATTTATTCAGGTTTCCTATTGTTTTCTTTCTATTGCAACCTTCTCCCAACCCATTTTCTTCTGAAAGTATGTTCAGGTCAGCGATGAGCATTGAATGCTGCTCGACAGATACTACTTAAATAATGCCCATTGGTGGTGCCAGCTTCGAATTAAGAGAATCAAACCAGAAAGACTGACTTATGAGTCCGCTTTTTACAAAGCCTAAGAGAGAAAAATAGCATACCCTCTTCTAAAATTTGGTTTATAAATCAGAAAATCAAATTAACTTACCAGACTTTAGTTTTTTAGTTTCTATCTTTATGACAATTGATATGCTAAGAAATTTTTTTTAAAATTTTCATCGAACACACTTTTCTTGCAGCCGTAGCCCAGTTTCTGTGACAGCTGCAGCTATCTACATGGCATCGCAAGCATCAGGCGACAAGAAGACTTCCAAAGGTACTTTATGTTCACAGAAAGCATGCATTATTACATATATGATTATTGTATTACTATTTGAGCCACTGAATGAGTGAGTGAGTTTGTTTTACGGCACATCAGCACGGTAACAACTATGTTGTGCCCATGATGTGCTAAGACAGTTAATGCATTATACTAGTAGCAACGGTGATTCCGTATCTCTTTGAGTTGTAAATGAATGAAATGCCTTACAGATGATATAAAAGGTTGTTCTGCTTTCTGATACAAGGCTATACATTATAAATATAGGAAAAAGAACATGCAGATTTTTTTTTCCACATAGTAAAAGAAGTATGATCTTGGTTGTTATTTTGAAGAACCGTGTGTAATGTGGTAGAATGAGAGATGAAATCTGACATGAGCATGTGAGGGTGTCTTTTATGTTATAATGCTTCAAAACACGGATCTATGATTGGTAAAGAAGAATACCAAACACTTTAGTATCACACGACCTACGCTAAAAAATTAACTTCTGTTGCGTACCGTACTCTTTGAGAAAAATTGCTATTCATTTGGGTTTCTGATTTCTAGCTAGAGAGTTCAGTTCATAGAGGATTGGGTTTAAGAGCAAAAAGTATTTCTATCTCTGGGATTTCCCGTTTGGCAATATGGACAGAGCAACTTTCTGGGTATCTAGGGTTCTTCAGGAACCGAGTTGGCATCAGAGAATTCAAATATTGCTCTTTCTGTTTTTGATATGTAGGGTTTGGAGTAAAAGTTAAATATTGTGTGTTTTACTGTTTAAGCATTGTATATTGTCACGGTGTGACGGTTATGGCACAGGTGAGACTTTTGTCAAAGTGCAAGTGATGTACGGTTGTTACGGCGAAAACGAGATCTATCTAACGAAACTTTCAGATCAAAAATGGGCTTCTTGGTTTTTGCTTTACCTTTTTAGAAACTTGTGTCGAAAATAAGGCAGAGATATGGAGATGAAACAGTTTTTATCGTATATCTCAAAAGTAGCGAAAATGACTTGTGTCAAAATCTTAATACTGTGAGGATATGTGTGGGGAAAGGGGGGTGGGGGCACAGTAGCACTGGGGTAGAACATCGGCTTCTGACACAGGAGGTCCTTGGTTTGAACTCTGCCGTGGGGATTTCGTCCCCTACTGGTTGGATCAGTGTCAGTTTAATATGTTCGGCTGAGACAGAAGTCATGGTATCTCCGCTCTGTCTCTGTGTGTCAGCATTTAAAATTGTCAGACGTTAGTCTTGGGGCCTGTCCTCAGTATGGCCTATATAGTGCTGACCATCGCTAAGCAGCAAAGCAAAACAAATGAGGATGTGTGCGATCATAAATATGCTTATTTCTCTCTGGTCCTATAACAGAAGTGAGTGTAGTTGGCTATTTAAACATTGTATTAAAAACTGCTCATTTCCCTCTGGTTCTTTAACAGAAGTGAGTGTAGTTGGCTATGTAAACATTGTATTAAAAAAATGCTTATTTCCATCTGTTTCTTTAACAGAAATGTGTGTATTTCCTATTTAAACATTGTATTAAAAAAATGCTTATTTCCCTCTGGTCCCCTAACAGAAGTCAGTGATGTGACGGGTGTGGCCGAGGCAACAATTCGACAATCCTACAAGGCCATGATCCCCAAGGCTATCGACTTGTTCCCTGAAGGTTTCAAGTTCGTCACGCCCATCGAATGTCTGCCGCTGAATTAATGCTGCCCGACGGAACGATGTATCCAAGTTTTTTGTTTGTTGTTGACGACACATTACATTTGGAATTGAAATTTCGATCAATGCAAATTGTAGAATGTGCTCTCATTCTTTTTCTTATCTTGCCATATTGTACATGTTAGACATTTTTGGTATGTATAATTGTTATTACTTGTATAATGTTAAAGATCACCCTGTAAGTCTCATGGCTGGGTTTGAAATTCTCCTCGTTTCAATTATCTATTAGATTCCAAGCCTTTAAATGAAATGTAGAGCGGTGGTCTCCAGATCAGGAGGTTTGCAGTTCCAATCCCACAATCGGTCCAATATGTATTTGTCTGATTTCACCCCTGATTTCAGTGTATGTAAATCTGGCACCAACAAGTCTATAGAAAAATAAACCAACCCTTTAGTTTAGACATTATATCTATCTAGTCATTGCTATTGGATGTCTGTGCAGAGGAAACTGTTTCGCATTCTTTCACCTGCATAAAATTAAACAGCTGTAAAAATAAATAGTATCAATATCACTATCTGTTGGTGTCAGTTGGGGTATCCATTGAACCATTGAAATTATTGACGTTTAATTAGGTGTGCCAAGCTAAAATTTCGTTTTTTAAATACAGTACCTTTTTTTTTTGGGGGGGGGGGGGGGGGCGATCACTCTTCCCCCCCCAAATTTTTTTTTTTTTTTTGGGGGGGGGGGGGGGGTTCAAACTATTCCTCTCCCTCAAACCATGAAGTGTAGTTTTTATTTTATATATAATTTTTTTTAGACCCAAGCTCTTGGTTCCCCAAATCTCTGTCAGAGTAGTAGACCAACCCCTTACTTTTACTTCATGTTGTTTGTTTTTTTCACAACCCCTTACTTTTACTTCATGTTGTTTGTTTTTTTCACAACCCCTTACTTTTACTTCATGTTGTTTTGTTTTTTCGTTTGCACATGATATTTTCTGTGGTTACATTATTTGATACACATTGTTTTTTTAATTTGGCATATCTGATTGGAGAGAAAGAATTAAGAAATGTGTATTTGTTTTTCTGTATGATTTTATAAAGCATGTAAATTAGATGCAGTGAATTGTTGATAGTGATACGATATTGACCCTACATGAAGCACGATTGATGGTGTTTGAGGAAAGAAAATTGCATGTGTCCGTCCCTTTGCAAGGATTGTGGAATGAATAAGATCCTTGGTAACTTTTATACTTTCATATCTATGAAATTTCATGACATTCAATTTTTTGGGTCTAATTTTTTCAGCTCTTTGACTGAATCATATTTTGTGGCGCCAAATTTCAAACTCAAATAATTTTAAACATGTCAAGTTTGCTCATCATTGTATCATTGTCATATTGTGGATGTTATGGTCATTTAAGTAGTGTCTTAAAAAATGCAAGCACAAAGTTTTGTTATCTGGAAAAAACAAAATTGACAGTGCGCAACATTCATATAGCAGTTTGCTGTTTTTTTCGTTGTCCCTTTAGTATGTGTAGGGAAATAGATCTGTTTAATCATGATTCATTATTGCAAGCAAGTATTATAACCCAAGATTACATGTCATTGTTGTGATTGTCTGTTTTGTGTATAGCTGCACATGAAATTGTCAGACTTCAGTCTTGGGGCCTGTCCACAATACAGTGCTGAAGTTGGACGTTAAGCAACCAACTCAACTAGACTCAAGATTACATGTATCTATAGATATTTATACTAAAAAAATATTGCAATGAATCATTGAGACTTCAAATTTTTTTAAATTATTGTTAGTGCACAAAAAAATTATAATTTATATCAGCGATTGTGAGAAAATCCTGTACTTTTCAACTATATTTAACCCACAAACTATCAAATGCCTATTTTAATTTGCCGACCGCCATCCTTATTCTGTTACTCTCGATATAATCAGTAGACCAAGTGTAAATGAACAAAACACAACAAAGGAAGAAAAAAAACACTGCGACAGTGCAGAGCAATATATATGACAGTTTGAGATTAAAAGACCACTCGCATAGCTATGCATTAGTACAAAAGAGACAGTAAGACCATACTTGCACTTTCTGGCTTGTATTGATGTTCCTCTCTGAAATGGAAGGTTTTATTAGATCCATAAATAGATTGGGATCCTGCAAACTCAGTGTAATGTATTATTTTGTTAAGTTCTTAATAATTATAATGGTCTATCTCATATCCGTAGTCTTTGGAAAAACGAAAGAATCAGTTGAATATTTATTTTTATTTTTTTAACGTACGTGATTTTAAAATCAAAACTTTAAAAATTTGGCCCAGATGATTTTTCTCTTTATAGAACAGATCGGGAATTGTTCAAATATTCTTAATCTTGTGATGGATCAATGCACTTTTGGTCTATCTGTGAAATAGACCATTATGTTAGAAAGGTGACAATTAGTATGTATTCTTGAACAGTGTTGCTTTGTTGTTGTTTTGTTTTTAAGGATCAAATTAAACAAAAATGTATACAATTTCATGTGTTATTTGTTTTACTTTTAGTCTATATTTGCCTTTTTCATGAGGCAATTTTTTTTTCTTCGATTCATTAACTACACACGTATAGGCCTGTCAAAAAAATTAATAACCATTTTTTCATTTCACACATTGAGTGACAAATTGGACTCAATAAATTTTTAGCAAAGAACCCACTAAATTCTTTTTTTAAAAGAAAAAAAAAACTAAAATTTGACTTTTTCTTTAAGATATAAAAACTTTTCTCTGATAAATTGAATTACAATTACATGCTCTATAGATAATAAGCATGATTTTTTTGGATGCCAAGGCGATTTGGTCGACAGCTCTAATAAGACAAAAACTTAACATTTTTCAATCATTTTCACTCGAACGGTAATTCTAACCGCCGCTGAGCAGAACCTAAAAGTAAAACAAAAGAAAACTCGGGCGTTAGTTATTATTCATCCATGTTCACTTTTATAACATGTTTCTGTTAATTTTTTGTTTTGTTGTTGTTGTTTTTTTGCAGTATATAATTATATTGAAAAACAATGTTTGGTTATTTCGTTTGCTCGAAATTAGAGCTTTACAACTTGTGTTAAATGCTGAGTTACCTGGTTGTTGTTTTTTTTGGTGTTTTTTTTGTGTGTTTTGTGTGTGTCAGTGTGTCTCCTGAGAGTGAGTCGTGGTTTTATAGACAGAAACCACTGTAGTGCTAATATTAAAATGAAAAACAATCATACTAATAGTTATGCTATTTTCTTACGGCTAAATCATTAAAAGAAAAAAATTATATTGTTACTTTACAAAATTGCAACGGCAAGTTTATACACTGTAATTTGTTAGTTGTACTTGTCGTAATTCTAAGTACCCTCCTTTGTGATTTCTATGGGGGGGTTTTGTTTTTTGTTTGTCTCGTGTGTGTTCTTTTGTCCAACAGAATCGTTTTGACATTCCTCAACGTCAACACCCCAGTTAAAATTAAATGGAGTAAAATAATCCCACCTCTAGTTCTACCAACTAAACTCAACAGATTAAAATCAAAAGCAATGAATTTAAATGGTTGCAGTGAACATTTCTCACTCATGATGCGGTTAATCGTTCAGTGTGTTGTTCATGCATTTGTGTGGTAGATGCAGTGAAGAGTACAACGAGAAACTAGAGAGAAATTCAATTTGAACCTATGGTGAACTAAGCGAGAGGTAGGCGGAAGTAACAGAGAAAACGGTAAGTCTCTATGTCCAATCGTTGTTAACCTCCTTCAAATAAATCACAAAGCCATCCCAAATTATACACAAAGACCAGGGCCCGGTTGTTATAAATAGCATACCGCTAAGCTCGGTATCAGGGCCGGGTGAGTTAAAATAGCTTTTTTTTTAAATTTAAGTGAGTATTTTATGTCTTTAAAATGCTTTTTCCATCAATGTAGACAAAATCTACAAAATTTTAATAAAAGCCATTTCCAACGCCATAAATCTCAAGAACCCTTTGAGGAGGATGCCTGAGAAAAATTGAGCTGTTTAAGTTGTTGTCAATATTGTTTACACATTTAAAAAGTTTTGCTTCTGTGATGTCACACACGTTTGTTTTATGGGAGACTAATGTTTGCATTCTGCTCAAATGTGTTTGGTGCTAGTGGTACACGGTAAAATAAGTGGTTAAAAGTTCAGTTTCTTAAATTTTGACCAATTTAAATAATGCTTGATCCCACATATTCTATATAAATAATTAAACACCACTTCATTAACAAAGCATTTTGAACTTTGGTTAAGACTGCCTGTTTTGTTGCTGTACCGTATTATTACGCCCAGCATCAACACTATATAGACTATATTGTGGAAGGGCCCCAAGACTGGCGTCTGAAAATTTTACGTGCTGACTCAGAGACAATGCGGGGATACTATGGCTCCTGTCTCAGCCGGTCACATGAAACTGATAGTGATACTGGCCCAACTAGTAGGGGATAAATAGCCAAGGCTCGAACCACGGACCTCCTGCGTCGGAAGCCGATGTTCTACCCCAGTGCTACCGCGCCCCCTTTAGACTGCCTGCTGTTAGAAGCCAAGAAATCGGAACGAACCCATTTTGTGATTTATAGTTAATTTATACTCCGTTCACTCCACCGCATACGTTACGCACCCATCACATAAATCTACAAAAACATGTGCCGTAGGTACAACGCTGTGGTAAGCTTACGACTCGTCGTAACATATGAAAATAAGAAGGCTTACGACGAGACGCAAGTTATAGACGACGTTGTACATGTACTTTGACCAATGTGTAATGAAACTTGAAAGAAATGTACAAGAACCAATGTTAGCGGGTAGCCATAATATATCTGCTCTTTATTCTGCTCTGACATCTTCATCATACCACACGACAAACCCACTGTATCCAAGTACAAAACATTGACGTTCTGAAGATGATGTTTCCTCTAGAAATTACAGTTGATTTGGTTAAATCTTGGCTAAAAATCGACAAGAATACATTGATGATTAATTCATGTATATTCATTTAAAGCATGATTGTGTCACAACGTTTCCATATCTAGAAAATCTAAGAACTTTTCTGAGATGAAATGAAAAGTATTTACATGTAAATGGTAACTTGTTGGTTTGGAAACGATGTCATAAAAACTGGATGTCCTATTGCAACTTAGATCACGTTTCTATACAGGATAGTTTTAATTGACTATTGGGAAAATATAAAAAATTGGGTATCCTCTCTTTCTGTGTACTACCATTCATTGCTGTGATTGATTTATAGATATTCTTATACTAATACTTGGTGCTCTAATATTTCATCTAAGGAATATGTTTCATTGAATTGTGAATAAAGTTTATGTTTGATTCTCTAGCTCTTATTCTCTCTATTAGATATTTTATTTGTAGCTTGTGGTGGAGTCGCATAGTGAAATATTTCACTATTTACCTTTCTAAGAATTTTATTTGGTTAGGTTGAGATACGAGGTCTTGTTTCTTTGTGAAAATCATTCTCAACCGTGGTTGTATTTTTTGATTTAGCAAGTTCCAAACATCGCACAAAATATGTGATTTTCACTCTTCCAAGTCTTGGAAGCGAAACTCTGCGCGTATAATAATTTTGTTTGCGAATGGAACTTTCAGCTGATCCAAGTTGGAGGCGAAAACGCTGCGAGTATATTACATCTGTTGTTCGCGAATGGGGCTTAAAACTCATAAAACATGGCGGCATATACGCTGCGGATATATATTATGTCTCGTTTGTGACTGGTTCTTGGGAGCCGTGGAAAAAAAATGGCCGTGTACATGCCGCGACCTTGACATTTATCACGTGACAAGTCGCAGGGCTTGCTGCTTGCTGCTTTCGTAAGGGTTGTTCTACTTTGAATATATACAGATCTACTTCATGCTGAGGTCGATGTTGTTGGAGATGCTTTAGAGGGCGTGAAGCCTGGCGCCTCGCCTCTTGTTATTGCTGGTGAAGCAGACCTTCTTCTCGGGGAAGAAGATGAGGCCGGAGGCGTGCTCGATCTGGCAGAGAGGGGTCAAGTAGTCGTCCAGCTTGACCTCCTCGCCATCCTCGGGCTTGCAGTTTGGCATCATGTACGACTCGAGCTCCAGGTTGCCGTCATGGGTCTCGATGATAATCACCTACAGTTGGGGGAGAGAGATGGTAATTTAAGTGGGGAAGGAGGGGGGATAGAAATATGATGGCGATGGTGATGATGGTGATGGTTGTTGTTGTTGTGGTGGTGGTGGTGGTGGTGGTGGTGGTGGTGGTGGGTGGTGTGGTGGTGGTGGTGGT
>RQTK01000065.1:38430-83430 GCA_003991915.1 Elysia chlorotica | reverse complement strand
GTGGGTAATAATAATGCTAATAATAATGGTCCATCTGAAAATCAGTGGCTTTATAAAAAAAAAAAACGAAATAATTTTTTTGAAAATTGTCGGTTCTTATATGAGTGTAGCCGATTCACGAATCATAATTTTAGAAATTTGAGAAGTGTGACTGATGACAAAATGGAAGTGAAATAATATGATTGTAAAAGTGGAAATTAAATTTATATAACTAAACTTTCAAATTAAAAAAAAATAATGCGCAACTAGCTTTTCGTTTGTTTTGTTGTTGTTGTTGTTGTTGTTTTTGTTTTGTTTTGTTTTGTTTGTTTTTGCTTTTTTTTAATTAGAAATGTGTATTCACTTTGAAGCACAAAGAAGGAAATAAAACATTCTTTTCATTACTATCAGTAAAAACCGACTTAGATCTATGTCAAAACCGTAGCACATCGACACAATGTAATGTTCTTACAATGGGAACGACGTTTGTCATCACTTGGGTCTCTGCGCATGCCTCTGCATCGAACGGGTAGTTGGCGGGGTCGGCCATCAAGCCCAACTCGTACTCGGTGTCACAGTAGTCCCTCACGTCAGCTCTATGGTAACCATGGATACGGCAATCAGGGTGGAACTTTGGCTTCTCGTTGCCAAGGGCAGCGCTGTCATCGCTGTAAAAGAAACAAGGCATCGTCAAATTAATATAATGCTACATTTCGACATATTAAATTTCAACAAGGCACTAACTAACTCCGTCCAAGAAATACTGGTTCAAATGGTTGGGTCGGTGTTGGTAGACCTATAATGAATGTGATCAGATGAAACAAGAGCCCTGGTGACCCCGCAATGTCTGGTGTGTAGCAGCACGCAAAATTGTTAGATAATAGTATTGGCATCCGTCAACATATTATAGGGTCCTCCGGAGGGAACCTATAAGACCTAACATAGGAGTGAGTTTTCCCCATACAAGGAATATCCGATTAAAGAGCTGGAGTTGAGTTGAGTTGAGTTGGTTTTAACGTCCAACATCACTACTCTATAGGCTATATTGTGGACGGGCGCCAATGCGGACGTCTGACAATTGTATGTGCTGCCACACACGAGACAGGGCGGGGATACCATGACTCCTGTCTCAGCCGGTCACATTAAACTTACATCGACCCAACCAGTAGGGAACGCAACCGCCAATATTCGAACTCGGGACCTTTTGCGTCGGAAGCCGATGTTCTACTCCTGGGCCACCGCACCCCCCTAAAGAGTTACAAGTTAAGTCGCAGGCTTGAGGTCCTTAGCTACGTAAAGTTGCCTTGAAAAAAGTGACCCGTCTCCATACTATATGATACTATTAGAATAGGCTGCAGTCCTCTGCCTTGCAATATAGCCCACAGGCTTGCTTGTAGCACTATCTCCATAAGCTGCATAAGAGTCAGCTTTGGGTGGGTCTAATTGGTCTCTCCATCGGGAGGTTCGTGGTTCGAATCCCATGATCGGTCAAAAATGTATCTGACCGATTTATTCCACTCCTGGTTGGTCATTGTCAGTATAGACTCTATGTGACCTGCTGAGAAAGGAGCCTGTGTATCTCCGCACATGACTGGACGTTTATACAACCAACCAGCCAACCAACCAGCTGTTCTAATATATATACTATGCTCGTTTTTTTTTCCATCTCTGTTATCATGGGTCATTATTTCGTGAGTGGGTGAGTTTGTTTTTACGGCACGTCAGCACGGTAACGGCTATATTATGCCCATGATGTTCTAAGACAGTTAATACATTAAACTAGTAGCGGCAGTGACTCATTTCTTTCTCTTAGTAAAAAGGCACACCAATCGTGCATAAAAAGGTTGGTTAAAATTAAAGGGTATATACACAGTAATTTAAAAGATCCATGTGTAGGATTATCACAGTTATATTTAATTATTAACACCAATGTCCCCAGTAGGCGCTGAGGAGAAACATAAGTAAATATGCTCTTTAATGGTTTGGAAGCACGGTATAGATTTCTTTCCCGGTGAAAAATTGGACAGTCAACCAGAATGTGACTTATAAATAATTGACAATTGCAGGTAGGCCTATGACACTGTGGAGGCTCTTCACCTCTAAGTAGAAAGGCATGATTATAATGAGAATGTCACAGTCGAACGCGATCGAGCACCACCTGGTCTCGTCGTCTAGCCTGAGACACTCCCGTCCAGTGACCTAAATGTGGTTGGACACAGTGTAGTATGTCGTTATATCAGTTTATTTCAACGCGCCTTCCAGTTGTCCCTTTTTAACTTATGTATGATTGGCTTCGATTTTGATGGAGATATCTGCACCTGAGTAGGTTCCAGTTCGAGCCAGATCTTGGCGAGCTCATCAGCCATTTCATTTCCCGACGTGTAAAATCCTTCCCCTTTAAATTCCAATATGGCTGGGGATCCTGCAGAGAATTTTGTTCTACGACTGTGGAAAAACACTTAAAAACTCCATATCTACTTATAATTATTCCAGTGGTCTGCCTCTCCTAAAATATAATTTATAGTATAATGTATTAACTGTCTTAGTACATCATGGGCACAATACAGCCGTTAATGTGCTGGCGTGCCGTAAAAACAAATTCACTACTCACTCGGGATACGGGACTGAATTCTGAGACAGTTTTGATTCTAAAGGAGCATTTTAACTTTTTCCACCCCCACCAACGAACTCTCCGTTGATTGGTAGTTCAGGGGAATAAGTTTGGGAGGATTTTACATAAGTTTGCACGTGGAAAGAGTTATCTAGATCTAGAATCTAAATTTATTTAATATTAACTAAGTCTGTTGCTACATATCTCTTCTCCGAAATACAACAAATTGAACTTTGTACTTACTTAAAGGGACAAACGTTGACTCTTCTGTCGCATGGATCATCCTTGTAGAACTTGTGGTACTGGAGATGCTCATAGACCCAGTTCGGAATTCGGTTCTTCGTGTCGTAAGAGATGATGAAATCTTTGTAGCGCAAAGGCTTGCAGCAAGCTGTCAACTGAGGAAAGCCAACAGCTCTCTTGATGCGATCTCCAACGTACATCTGGCAGTCTTGCCCGGCAGCTTGTACGGCAGGCAAACATTTCTGAAGGCACATGCGGTTGATCATGGGCTCATTCAGAAGCGGCTGTTGCGAGGTATCTACCTGATTCTTTATTCCTACGGCCAAGGCGCAGGCCGCCCTTGAAAGATTGCGGAACATGATGATGGAGGGAGGTGGAAAACAACTAAATTATTGCTTACTTGCTGTTTCCAAATTGATCTAAACCTAAGTTGCCTGTATTTATCTTGATCTCAAACCAGCATAAATCTAGATCCCTAAGATGTGCCGTGCGTTGGTAAATGACGTAACAAATATCCCAGCAACACCACTCTTTTTCGTGACGCAACTTTGCAGCTTGCGCGCACAGGAAATAATTTTGGGTTATCACATCTTTGGTGCGCAAACGTTATTTTGCATTGTTTCCTCTCTAAATTTAACCCACTCTCACTCATTTCAATAATTCAGTGAGTGAGTGAGTTTGTTTTACGGCACGTCGGCACGGTAACGGCTATGTTGTGCCCATGATGTCCAAAGACAGTTAATGTATTATACTAGTAGCAACGGTGACTCCTTTATCTTTCTGATTACATAAAAACATTAAAAAAACTTTGCGTGAATCTGAACGCAATGGAAGCAAGTTTATATATACGAGTATAATGCGAACTATTACGTCTAGATCTAGTTAGCGGTTTGGTTTTGGTGTCTCTTAGTATATTTTTTTACTTCAGCCGGTTCTTTTTCCAAACAAGGCATCACCAAAGTTATCTAGTATTTTTTGTTTTCACGGTTTTAACCATAACATTTAGGCTAATATTATCCAACTTTATAAACTTCTTATTTATCCATCTTCATTGCGCGTTTATCAAAGAACTAAAAAAGGAGTCTGTCGCCCAAGAGTAACGTTATGTTGCATTGTTTTTTCTCTAAATTTAACCCACTCTCACTCTTTGTCTCTTTGGGCTCTCAAATGTACGCCATTTATCAACGACACTATACACCCCTTTCTATCTCTCTCTCTCTCTATGTATCTCTATCTCTTTCTCTGTCTGTCTCTCTCTCTCTCTCTCTCTCTCTCTCTCTCTCTCTCTCTCTCTCTCTCTCTCTCCCTCTGTCTCTCTTTCTCTTCCTCTCTCTCTCTCTCTCTCTCTCTCTCTCTCTCTCTCTCTCTCTCTCTCTCTCTCTCTCTCTCTCTCTCTCTCTCTCTCTCTCTCTCTCTCTCTCTCTCTCTCTCTCTCTCTCTCTCTCTCTCTCTCCACTGCTTTCAGAAAAAAAACAAAAAAAAAACTGCATGCAATTCAGCGATTAGTAGTTCATTGTGTTAATGGTACAAGAAACTGTTCGACCAAAGTGCTAGTCGCTGCAATGTCGTGTATTTCGCACAAAACATTTCATTGAGTAGCAATTCTTCACATTGAATGACTCCACCCCCACACCGTCCTCGCCCCACCCTTATTACTGAATGATATCGCTTTTTCTTTGTTTTACCTTTGGCTTAAAATTTCTTTAAAGTACAACTCTCTGAAAGACCTAAGACAAAGAATGTGCTCATTAAAGACTTGCTAAGATCTTATCTCAAACTTTGAAAAGCTAAAGCACAGAAAGGATTAATATGTCAACTTAATTTTTTTTGTTCAGTATGGCACAATATCAATTTTCTATTGTCTTTATTGTGCCATAACCGAAGCCTACATACTGAAGCAAAGGGCAATAACCACCATAACGTACGTAACCTAGCTAGAGGTAAAAACGCTTAGTTGCTAATCTTATCATTTTTATTGTCTTTGGATATACTAATGAGCTTTCATAGACAGGATCGATTCAGTGAAGAAAACTTAAGGGCTCAGTCAAGACATGTTGCCAACCGTGTGTTTGTTTATTTGTTTTGTTTTTGTTGCCTAGCGTCCAGAGTGTCGGGATATATGCGATATAACACCCACCCGGAGTTGACTTACGTCGGATAATTTTACGTGCTGCCGCTCATAAACAATGTGGGGAGAGCTGGATTCCTGTCCATTCATTACACTGTCACCCACTTGACGAAATAGGGTGAATTTGAGAGGCAATATGGTCCCAGTTATGTAAGCTTAGGGGTGAATAAATTGACTGCTCGTGGGTTTAGAAACCGGGAACATCGCGATTGGGTAATGACACAGATTTCTATAGCACTAATAGAAATCTGTGGGGGCGCGGTGGTCCAGGGGTTGATCATCGGCTTCCAATGCAAAAGGTACGGATTTGAACCCTGGCGATTTCGCTCCCTACTGGTTGGGCCGGTGTCAGTTTAATGTGACCGACTGAGACAGGAGTTATGGCATCCCCGCCCTGTCTCGCGTGTGGCAGCACATAAAATTGTCAGACGTCAGTCTTAGTATCCGTCCACAATACAGCCTATATAGTTCTGATGTTGGACGTTAGAACCAACTCAACTCAACTCAACTCATGCCATAACATATCGCAATGAACAGTCAGTCTTTATATATATTATCGCCTAGGAAGTGCTGACGTTGGATGCTAGGCAACAAACACAGACTGTGCAATAACAATCCAGCGCACCAGGAACAAATTTTGAAGGGCCTTCCACTTATTAACAACCGCTGGTGCATAACTCTTGGCCTGTTCTGCATGAAGAATAGTATGATTAAGTCCAAGTGACTTACAATAGCAACACAATTTGCGGTTCCTTTTGGACTGGGCTATATGGTCTCTGAATTTCAAAGGAAAAACTGACGCAAGTGGTAGAGCGTAGGTATTCCATTCGGGTTGTCCCTGGTTTGAAACTCACGATCGATCTAAAACGTATTTTTCTAATTTCGGCCTTTACTGCTGGTTAGGTCGGAGCTAATATAATTTACATGTTTGACATATGGTTGAGTTGAGTTGAGTTGGTTTTAACGTCCAACGTCAGCACTACATAACGAGTATAAAGAACTTATTCTTTTGCCAGGCACTGTCTTTTGAATCAGTGTTTCTTTGTGTGTTAAGATTATTATTATTATTATTATTATTATTATTATTATTATTATTATTATTATTATTATTATTATTATTATTATAACATAGCTTTGTAGAATTCTTCTGTAATGTTGAGCTTTAGAAGCCCATTTGGTGTTACTCTCTCGCCCAATGTTTCCTAACAAAGAGTGGTTTAGTGGAATATTTTCCGAAGAGAAAAAACGATAATCTCAAATGCTTTACTCTTGAAACGAGTTAAGTTGAGTTGCGTTGGTTTAACGTCCAACATCAGCACTATATAGGCTATATTGCAGACAGGTCCCAAGATTGACGTTTGACAATTTTATGTGCTGCCACACAAGAGACAGGGCGGGGATACCATGACTCCTGTCACAGCCGGTCACATCGCCAGGGCTCGAACCCGGAACTTTTGCGTCGGATGCCTATGTTCTGCCGCAGGGTCACCGCGCACCCCTATTCTTGATAGGCCTACACATTCGATTTTACATTCCGACTCGTTCCTAAACAAAAATTAGCTCGTTGGGATTTTTTTCAAGAAATTTCATATGTATTATTAATTAATTATTAGAGTGTACACTTGTGTAACCAATTATGTACCGTGCCACGTAGTAGTTCATAGCCTGAAGCGCCCAGTTAATCAGTGAGATCCGACCCACTCTGAAAGATAAAAAACCAAGGCAAGAGCCTTATAGTGTAGACTTGACAGGTACAAAAATTCGTTTCTGCCTAGAGCACATAAACTTTTGTAACAAAAAAATGTAATTGAATTTTCTGTTTCAGACCAAGTTGCTATGCAAGCTACTATTGTTATTTAATGAATAATAGTGATAATTATTATTATTATTATTATTATTATTATTATTATTATTATTATTATTATTATTATTATTATTATTATTATTATTATTATTATTATTATTATTGATGCTGTTATGACTATCGATATTTGTAATAACTCTTGATGCTGTTATGACTATCGATATTTATTATTATTATTGATGCTGTTATGAGTATCGATATTTGTAATAACTCATGTCAGAGCTGTCTATACTGTTTTGTTATGCTGCATAATTATGCGGACCATCAAATAAAGTTGTATGTTATTTTATCTTATCTTACTTATTATATGGGGTACATCTACATATAAGGGTTACAGATATTCCCTAGAGTTACAATGTGTAAAAAAGCAAACATTTATGCAACGTTTATACAATCTATAATATTGCATTTTCAAAAAAAAAAGAATATTTGTCATTAAATATACATATACTTTTTTACGATCACTCTTATTATACCACTACATGGAAAATTCTGGAAATCGAAGATAGTCATAAAAATGTATGGTACAAAGTACAATGGTGATCAGAAGAATTCTACAAAGTTATGTTAACACAAAAAGAAACACTGAATCCAAAAAAAATTGCCTGGCAAAACAAAAAGTTCTTTATACTCGTGATTCTATGTTTCACTTGACATAAACCATACAGACAAACATAATAATTATATGTTTCTACACATAAAAAATGGGCTCTCCTTTCAATCGATGTGCCTGTAGTTTTCTTAACAAGGGTACTTTTCTGCCCATGTAACAATTTCATTATGAACCGATCGGAAAAGATCAATTTTCTCGACACGGGCGTGCCCCTGGGATAATTGCTGTGACGCACATATATACAACAATGTAGGTGTGAACCGACCGCCTTAGGCAGTGTATTTATTTGAAATAACGAAAACCTGCATGACTGCTCAATATTATCAAACAATCGCACCACATTTTGAAACAAGATGCCCGGTTAATTGTTTTGTCTGACGAGTGCCTGTCTTAGTTAATTAATCAACACTCTTGAGTCGTAATTACAACGTCGCACTAGCTTACGACTCGTCGTAAGAATATAGGAGTATAAGAATAAGAAAGCTTAAGACGAGTTGTAAGCTACTTTGGCCTTGTACTTATGAGCCGGCCCTTTTATCTGTAATCTTTCCAATCCGACTATTGATCAACTTCAAATGAGACAACGTAATTTAATCTGTGTTTTATGTTGTTTGTATATTTTTTTTATGTTTTTTTGGTTTTTGTTTTGTGTGTGTGTGTTTTCTTGCTTTTTTTTGGGGGGTGGGGGGTGTTTTAGTTTTTTGGTTGTTGCTTTTTTGTTGTTGTTTTTTCTTTTTTTTTTTTCAAAAACGTATTAACTGGGTTCAAACGTATTATCTTGGAAGATTGGTTACATTATTTATTCTATATCGTATTAAAAGTTTTTAGTGCTGTTTAAGTACACTTTGAATATTGTTATATTGTTCCGGGTGACATAAGATGAAGTCATGTCCCGCGGGTTCAAACTTATTAGGGAACGCTGGCGAGACAAGTTGACGCCTCTGAATTAAGACAGGTGATCGAGCATGCGCATACACACACACACACTTCATGTACCGGTATATAAAGTGTTTGCCATCAGACAGTCAGCATGCACACATACACACACACACACTTCATGTACCGGTATATAAAGTGTTTGCCATCAGACAGTCAGCATGCACACATACACACACACACACACTTCATGTACCGGTATATAAAGTCTTTGCTATCACACAGTCAAACTACAACAGAGTCATGTAGAAGCAGATTACACGCTTAACGTGATCATGTTTTGATTTCTTAGTTAGTGTTAGTCTGGTGGCACTGCTCTGTTATAGTTGGAGGTAAATTTGTTAGAGGGATTTTCGGAAAATAATCTAAGTACTCGAAATTTGACAGAACAAGAGAAGTTTTGAGAAAATAGTTACACTCGCACGTATACAATTACTTTCTGCTGCATTAGTTACACTCGCAAGTATACAATTACTTTCTGCTGCAAGTTCATCTGATTTGGAAATATAGATTTCTACAGGTCAGTTAACCAGTATAAACAAAGCTGTTAATATATATACATAGCATCATCGATCATGAGAATAACCCCTGGTCCATCTTATTAGGACATATAGATTTCTACAGGTCAGTTAAACAGTAAAAACAAAGCTGTTAATATATAGACATAGCATAAACGATGAGAGTACCTGAAATCATTACCTTCCCTTTGCTACGGATCATAAATCTGATCCATTGTTGTTGTTTTTTTGTTGTTTTTTTTTAGGCAAATTGTTCATGATGTGAGAAACAAAGATAAGTTCAGTTTTGTGATCATAGAGCTTGATCCGTGGCTGAGTAATTCTAGAATAGAGTGGTGAGTAGGTGGTGAGTGAGTGAGTAAGTGGGTGAGTTTCTTTTACGGCAAGTCAGCGCGGTAACGGCTATGTTGTGCCCATGATGCCCGAAGACAGTTAATGCATTATACTAGTAGCAACGGTGGGTCCTTTATCTCTCTGGATAGTAAAAGCATAAAAATTGTGCGTAAAAATGTTGGTTAATATTAAAGGGTGTATATACAGTAGTTTAAAAGATCCATGTGTATGATTATCACAATTACATTTTATTATATACAGCAGGACTAATGGCATTGCTTTTGGTTCCCTAGTTTGATCTAAGTCAGTTGTAAACACATCTTTTAGACCAATAGACAAAATGTCATAAAACAATTTTAAAAAAACGAGCTTAATATAACAAAGGTGAGTGAGTGAGTGAGTGAGTGAGTGAGTGAGTGAGTGAGTGAGTGAGTGAGTTTGTTTTACGGCACGTCAGAACAATAACGGCTATGTTGTTCCCATGATAATGTAACAAGGGAAGTTTTGAAGAGTTTAGATCCATTAATTTCCCTCTTCTAAGAACAATATGACTAATTATTTTTTATCAATGTATGACGAACAAGGTAGCTTTAGTTTTGTGATTATTAAGCTTGAATTGTCGCTGAATAATTTTAGACCTGGAAAATGTATATTTAGGTGTAGGCTCTAGTGGACCGCATCTTGTTAATACGTGTAAAAAAAAGCATGCATATTTCATAAATATTTAATGAATTTGCTATCATGCAATAAATCCAAAACAGAGTGATGAATATGTAAAATGTTGCTATCAGACAATAAATCTAGAACAGAGAGATGTAGATGTAAAACTAAATGTTGCTAATTTTATCATGCTTGTTTAGTCTAGCTGCACTTCAGTTTTGTGATTCAGCTTTCTGATCCCTAGGCTTGAATCGTTGCTGAATAATTCTAAAACAGAGAAATGTGGATGTATATTAGACATTACAATGTCCACAACATAGTCTTTACAGTACTTATGTTGGACGTTAAATCAACTCAACAACAGCATCACTCACGCGTCTAGCATAACGAGCTAAATTTAACCTTTATTATTGTAATTATTATATTATTATTATTATTATTATTATTATTATTATTATTATTATTATTTTTTGTGTAATGAGACATGTGGCATGGTTGTGACTTAAGGTATTGCGGTAATGAGACATGTGGCATGGTTGTGACTTAAGGTAATGCGACTTGTTGGCTATCTAATAAGATAATGCGACATGATGCCAGTTGTGACTTAAGGTGATATGACATGTTGCATGGTTAAGACTGAAGATAATGTCGCCATTTCCATGTTTGACTTCTAAAAGTATGCTTATCGCCATTTCCATGTCCATTTCCCTGAATATTTGTGTCACCATTTACATTTCAGTTCCTAAATTCTTGTCACCATTTCCATATCCAGTTCTCAGAATTTCTCTTCACCATTTCCATATCCAGTTCTCAGAATTTCTCGTCACCATTTCCATATCCATTTCCCAGAGTATTTTTGTCACCTTTTCATTTAGTTCTCAGAAGATTCTCTTCACCATTTCCATATCCAGTTCTCAGAAACTCCGGAATCTTGCCCAGGCTCTTTCTCCAGCCGATGTCAGAATCGGTGGTACCTACGCCGACTTCTTGAATTTTGACCCCACGTCCAACGATACCAACTGCGTGGATGTCACCTCACCGGGTTCCCAGGATGACAAACTGGAAAGTTTCACAACGGGAGGTTTCGAATTTACTCTGTCAGGTACATTTCTTCACATTTCGAAGACTGAGTGAGTGAGTGAGTGAGTGAGTGAGTGAGTGAGTGAGTGAGTGAGTGAGTGAGTGAGTGAGTGAGTGAGTTTGTTTTATGGCATTACACATTGATATTTTCTCAAATAATTTCCGTAAAAAAGTCATTATATTGTTTTATGCAGCAGTCAAGAGAGACTTAAAAGATCACCAGTGTTTATAAAAAATATTTAAAAAAACAAGGTTGTTGTTGTTAAGTTTGTTTAACGTCCAACATCAGCACTATATAAGCTGGACGGGGGAAAAAAGAAATAAGAACAAGAAAAATCAAAAGCTTTGTCCTGGTATCTCGCAAGTGGAATGTTTTAAGTAAAATCCTGGATAGGTTACGAAAGCTTAGCTTTTGGCAGGTTCAACATGCAATGCAATGCTTTTTTAAGTTTCTACACATTTTTACTCACTACCAGTCTTTGATGTGAATCAGGTTTTTCCTCAATATCTCTTGCATACACTTGTAACAGGCATATTAAAAAAAAGAAAGTGTGTCATAAACCAACATCGTGAAAACACATAGTGTTCATTATAGAAAGCAATGCAGGCAGTATAAATCCAGTGTACTATCTCATATTGCATCAACAGAGTTGGTTTTCACCTTCAAAACGTACTTCAAAAACAAAACTTGAAGCATAGATTCGCTGAATATGTATACAAAAATATGGTCTAATAAGCGTGGATTTGATTATTTATCTCCATCGTTATGCATCTGATGTAATGTTGTTATGTTGGTTGGTTTGTTTGTTTGTTTGCTATTTGTTGGTTTTTACACGTGTTTTTTGTTTTGTTTTGTGGCTTTTGTTTTACAACATGGTCCTAATAAGGCTTTTACGTGGACAAATGGGGGGCGCGGTGGCCCAGGGGTAGAACATCGGCTTCCGACGCAAAAGGTCCCGAGTTCGAATCCTGGCTGTTGCAATCCCTACTGGTTGGGTCGGTGTCAGTATAATGTGACCGGCTGAGACAGGAGTCATGGTATCCCCACCCTGTCTCGTGTGTGGCAGCACATAAAATTCTCAGAAGTCCGTCTTGGGCCCCATCCACGATATAGCCTATAAGTTGCTGCTGTTGGACGTTAAAACCCAACCAACCAACCAACGTGGACAAATACTTTTTTTGCTTAATAAGCTTAATATTAACACATAAATATTCCAACGCGTGTTATTTCAGGCCAGCGCTGGGACAACATGACACGGTTCTGTGACCAGGTCGGCTGGGACATCCTGTGGGACTTCAACCTCCTGGATCGGCCCGATGGAAAGTGGGACCCAACCCAGGCTCAGAAATTCCTCGACTACTCTTCCTCCAGGGGCGTGAAGATCCCCATGTTTGAGCTAGGGAACGGTAAACTACGCGCCTCTCTTGCCACAAACATTGGTCTCTGTCTGTCTGTCTGTCTGTGTGTCTGTCATTCTGTTTGTCTGTGTGTCTGTCTGTGTGTCTGTCTGTCTGTCAGTCTGTCTGTCTGTCTGTCTGTCTGTCTGTCTTTCCCCATGTTTGAGCTAGGGAACGGTAAGTGATGTAAGGTTGGGTTTCTAGACTACCGTCTAATAGTTTCACGTACTGACAGACATAAGACTATCCGGAGATGCCAGGACTATTGGTCCCGTTTCAGTCTGTCCTGTTATACTGTTTTTGGATGGTATCAAAAGACTTTGTAAATTATACTTGAGTCTTTTAGTACAACGTTGTAGGAAGCCGAAGCTTTCAAATCGGTTGGAGCCTTGTTTTTGTTGTTGTTTTTTGTTGTTTTTTTTTTTTGCTTAATTTGACGAAGAGTTGTTAACTACCCGACATCGCCCACAGTTTACCTCACTAAACCTTTTGATACCCCAAGAAAGACAGTGAAATGAGACCGGCTGAGACAGGAGTCCTGGTACCCTCGCCAATGTCTCCGTGTTAAGGCACTGAAAATTGTCAGAAGTTAGTCTCCGGACCCGATCCCGATATAACGTTGTTTCTGACGTAGGCCGTAAAGAAACTAACTCACGCACTCACCTTTAGAAACAAAGGCCCATGATAACTCTTTAACTTGAGACTCTCTTGGTGTATTTTTGTATCATGTACATTTAATAGGGTCATATGTGGCGGTCATACAAGTTTAACACCGTACAACTACAAACTAAAGATTTCTTCTGAATAGAAAAAAAGCCATTGCACTTTTTATTTTTATCGTGTCGTTTTTTTCACCTTAAACATAAAGATACTTATTGGTGATTTGCTCTTCAAGTACATTGATAAGTGAAACAAGAGAGAGAGATCTCAGAGCCCAACCTGTACATACGTAAGTTTGAACTGGACATTGGAGCAGACCAGCTAGCCCAGGACTACTCGACCTTGAGAGATGTCCTGTCCCAGATGCCCCAGTACGCGGCCAGTGGTCTCTACGCCCCTGGAGTGAACAACCTGGACACCTTCAGCTCGTCACGGAAATATTTGGCAGAGTGAGATTTTGCTAACAAATTTATGCCTGAACAATATTCTGAGCACCCCTTTCCCGATCCGAAAAACAAGACAAAAATTAAACAAATACGAATGACCATCCACAATTCGATCGGCAATTAACTGTTAGGCATACACAAGGTTTTAAAACAAAACAAAAAACGACATCCCGTTTAAACTTATAGAAATAAGGCTCTTGTGTCTAAAACCACGTTAAACCCAAATAAACCAGAAATAGAAATAAGAAGTTTAATATCGATATATAAAGATATTGCGTTGATAGTTTATATAATTTACAAACTCGACTTTTTTTTTTCTTACACCCCTCTTCCTCCTCCTCCTCCTCCTCCTCCCCCCTCCCCCTCTTCTCCTTAGATTTCTCCAATCTGGATGTGACCTGGTTTCCGAAATTGCCCTTCACCAGTAAGTGATACGTAAAATAGATTAACTTTGTGAACTTTAGAACTTCGTATTTTTATAATTAAAAAAAAATAGCGTTTGATCCAAACTAAGTAAGTGATTTATTTTACTTTTTCTCTGTCTGTGTCTCTCTGTCTGTTTGTTTGTCTGTTTTTTAATACGTCTATTGTCTATGTGTATGTCTCACTCTCACTGTCTCTCTTTTTCTCTCTATTTATCTCCCTGTTTTCTTTCTTTCGTTTTCCAGTCATATCTTTTCTATTATACTCCTCTTCTTCAACTTTGCTTCTATAGTTTTACATTATTATTATCTATACACATTCTACAAACTTTATATCAAGAGTTTCATTTTACTATTCTTAGGGAACCTCAGCGATATAGTTGAGCTGGTAAATTAGGCCGTTCAAAAGCACTCAACCAACTTACTTATTCTTTTAAGCAGGGAAAGCGACCCTGTAGAACTTACGATTATAAAACTTTTTACACTAGTTTTATCAATTACTTTTTTCCCTATCCAGCTACTACTTCAAAGCGTCGGAAGCGAGCGAGGAGGATTTCGTGGACGTGTCTGTTATGGACAGTCTGAAGACGCAGCTGGAGTTTGCCTACAACATCAGCTCGAGCAGCTGTCGGCTGCGCAAACCTATCCGCTTCACGGAGACCAGCACGGCATCAGGTGGAGGCGTTCCCAAGGTCTCCAACGCTTTCGTAGCTGGATTTTTGTGAGTGTTTAAAGTTCCTGTGTTAAGATATATTGGTGTAAATTATTAAAATATCTATAAATTGTTTTATGGAATGGCTAAAGTTGAAAATAAGTACAACCTTAATAATATCAATTTTAAATTAAAATAATATTGTAACAAAACGAGATAATGAGCAAATGAAGTCTCAATCTACGTCAGGAATTACGAGATTTGATCTTCAAGACATGATCCAATGCTTTCAATCATAGAACACTGCTTTTTTGCATATGGTTTTCAGGATACAAACATTGCAACAAGTAAAAGCAATCCATTGAAAGCAGTAATATACATTTTAATGTGAAACTTTTCTTGACAAGTTTAAGCTGCTATACAAATAAAAAATAAAAACAATTCTATGTAGCTGGCGTGCGCCAAAATTTCTCTTTTATACACTTTAATTAGATCCGATTTCGTCCCCTACTGGTTGAGTCGATGTCAGCGTAATGTGTCCAGCTAATAGTGTGGCAGCACGTAAAATTGTCAGACGTCAGTTTTGAGGCCCTTACACAATATAGTCTATACCGTGCCGACTTTGGATGCTAAGCAACCAAAACAAACAAACAAACAAACAAACAAACACACATTCAAAAAAATTTACATAGCTTTTTTCTTCCACTTGATAAAAATGAGTAAACTGGTTTGTAGTTTAACAAGTCAACTTTGACTATCTTGTCTTTAAGTCTAATAACATTATTTTTTCATTTATTTCCCTACAGATGGCTGGACAAACTGGGCCTTTCTGCGACCTATGGCATCACCCGTGTCTTCAGACAGACGTTTCTGAAGTCTTCATACGCTCTTGTTACTCAGACACTGAGGCCAAACCCTGTGAGTTTACTCAACCCCGCCATTTCTCTCTTAGGCCAGAGCCAGTGGGCGCGGTGGTTCTGAGGTAGAACATCGGTTTCCGACGCAAAAGGTCTGGGTTCGAGCCTTGGCGATTGCGCTCCCTACTGGTTGGGTCGGTGTCAGTTTAATGTACCGGCTGAGACAGCAGCCTCTATAGTGCTGATGTTGGACGTTAAATCAACCCAACAACAACCAACAGGCAGAAGGCAGACTGTTGCTGGTTTTTGGGGTAGGGCTGTGGCTGGACTGGGGGTTCTTTATTTGAAAAGTCTTGTATTTATTTGCGCAATCAGACCGAGGCTATAAAAAGTACAATAAGATTTAATACGGAAGCCACAAGTCCACCCCAACCACCAGCGCCAGTCTAGCTTTGGTTTAAGTTTGAAAGTGAAGAAAATAATTGTTAGAACCTCAGAGGAGAGGAAAAACAGACAAAGGCAGTCACAAAATTTCCTAACTTTCTGTTGGTTTCAAAGATCTAACATAATTATGTAAATCCTAATAAAAAAGTTTTAGTTTCTATTTCACATTATAAGTGTACCATTCTCTTTAATTAATTGTAAAAAAAAATAATACCAAATCATTTCTCTCGGTCTGCTTTATGCATTTTCATACATACGCTGTTCAAAAAACTATCTCTCTCTCTCTCTCCCCTTCTCTCTATCGCTCTCACACACACCATGCTCATTTCTATCCCTCTCTCCAGGACTACTACCTGTCTGTCCTATTCAAGCGACTGGTCGAGGGCCCAGTGTTCCGCGTGAACACTCAAGACCTGACACCTTCGGTTCGAATCTATGCACAATGCGTCGGAAAATCCCATTACAAGTAAGTACATATAATAACTACCACAGTTTCGAACATCGCAATGCCTAATAATGTTTCCTCTGACAACATTTCTTTCCGATTATGCTCACATAATAATTACGTCTTTGGGATAATTTGGTGCCATAGACTTTAGATAGTGAGTGAGTTTGTTTACGGCACGTCAGCACGGTAACGGCTATATTGTGCCCATGATGTCCTGAGACAGTTAATACATTATACTTGTAGCATCGGTGACCCCTGTATCTCTTTGACTTACTATGTTCTTAGCATAATGGCTTTACGATTGATTTACCTTGGTTGCATAACATATCTTCCTTTGCCATCAGTTACCCAGACGGCGCTATTGTTGTCTACTACTTGAACGTCGGTTCCGATGCGGGTGTCCTGTCTCTGGAACAGTTCTCAGATCCTGCCGTACATCTATTCATCTTGTCTCCAGGTGACGAGGAAGGCATGTTATCTCGGTAAGGGTTTATTTGCTACTTTTTCTCAAATTCACTTTTATCTAGCACTGCGAGTTATACCACTTATATATTATACTACTTACCAGTTTTAATTGCCTATTAAAATATTATGCCTAGTGATGAAGGTAGTGAGATGGGTACCCATGAAACTTTATTCCAGATCCAAGACATAATTAAAATACACGTTATCTTGTTATTATATACGGTATTTATAATAATAATTTTTTTCTAGTTATAAGTTCTTTTCGTACTAAAACAGCTTAATACGCAACACTCTTTGCAGAATCTAAGCATTGATATCTCAGTGTTTACTGATACTATTACTACTACAACTACTACTACTAACTACTACTACTACTACTACTACTACTACTACTACTACTACTACTACTACTACTACTACTACTACTACTACTACTACTACTACTACTACTACTACTACTACTACTACTACTACTACTACTACTACTACTACTACTACTATTACTATTACTACTACTAACACCACCATTACCACCACAAGTATAATAAAACGATCAACAACAACAGCAACAACAAACAACAACAACAACAACAACAACAACAACAAAAACAGCAACAATAACAATAACCAGAATAACAACCTCTGCAACTCCAATCCATCACTTACAGAAAAGTCAAGCTTAACGACCAAGTTCTGGAGATGAACGGATCAGATCTACCAAACCTGGACCCTCAGCCTCATAGTGGGGACGTGGAACTGGCTCCTGGAACCTTTGGCTTTATCGTCATCCCAGGCGCCAACGTAGAACTGTGTAAGCAGTACCACCGTCATGATGACGGCAAGGATGTATCGTGCTGAGCGTGTATATGTATGTACCTTTTCACATCACATCATTGTTTTCAACATAGCATTTTGTGTAATAGTTTTTCTAGCTGTAGACCAATCTAACATGTCTTGAGCAATTATTTGTTTTTGGCGAAAATATGCTGATTTACCTGAACGTGAATGTCATTGTCAAGGTACTGAACTGCCATTCTTTGTGGTAATAAAACAAACCATATGTACTAAAAAGAGATGAAGAAAAATAAAATGTGCAGGTAAAAGCCAATCATTTTTGATCTTGTTTCTTGTTTCTCCCTTTATGTGTATTTTGTAATTATATTTTTCTTGTGTAATGTCACGTTTGCCTTTATTCTTTTATTCCAAACAGCACTGGTGTTTTTGTGATTTCATGTTTAAGTGCATATCAGAAAGAGCCACTACTTGTTTGTTTCACTCGTCCTTACTCGCTCAACATCCTCAGCATCCAATGCCAGCACAATAAGCTTTATTGCCGACAGATCCCAGTACTAACAATTTAACGTGCTGGCACACATACATGTTGCGGGGAAAATTAGGCTGCTCTGTTAACCATTGACTTATAACGGCACCGACACATTCAGTAAGAGACAAAACGAAAAAAAAAAAACATTTTTAAACCGATCTTGGGTTTCGAACCGGTGACCTTGCGATTGAGATATCAAAGCTCTACCACTTGAGCCGTTTCAGTTGAAGTGAATATTAGGATAAACCATCATCTGGCAGGTGTTTAAATGTAACTTAAAATTATGCTACTTTTATTGTGTAAAAAAATACACTATGGCAAACACAAAGTTAAATTTTAGGAATTGAACGGATAAATAAATTTCAACATAATTGTCAACAAGAAATTTAAAAAAAATGCAAACAACGTGTTTTCAAGAACTCAATTAAAGCCCATGGAGAGCTAGAGAAACATAGATGGATAGACGAAGTGAAAAAATAGACAGGTCGACGAAATTAGAGACAATAAAGCGAAAGAAAGAACGCTGAATTTAAGGGAGATAAGAGGAGCGAGAGTGAGAGAGAGATACAAAGACAGAGAGAGAGAGAGAGTCAGAGAGAGGCACACGCCGAGAGAGAGAAAGAGACGGAGAGACATCCATGAATAGAGATCTATCGCCTATCATAAAACAAAACAAAAATAAAATGAAGCAAAAAGAAAGTTTGTGTTTGTAGAAACGAACTAAAATGACTGGGGAAATCGAACATGCTTATGTACAACTGCTGTTAAGTGCACCAGTGACTACTTGTTAGGACAACTTTGGTAAAGTGTAGACCAGAACGATGGGCAACATTTTAGATAAGCTCATTGTATTCTTAGTATGCGAGATATGTTTAGGTACAGACCAAGAGACCAAGTTGGTAAAAATACACACATATTTGCATTAAAATGAAACAGTGATTTATTTATTTTAATTTATTATCATAGATAGTAAAGATGATGCTCAACTGCAGCTTCCCCAAAAATGCCAAGTCACCACAGTAGACTACATTGTAAAACTAATCTGTACAATAAAAACAGATTAACTTATTAATTTTGTGTATGGGCAATTCTTTCTCAATAGTTAGGACAGATGGCCTACAGTTATTGAGAGTCACACTCACTATCTTGAAACCCAATTCCCCCTTAATTAATTACCTTTCTAATATCTCTCTTCCCTGACTCTCTCTCTCTCTCTCTCTCTCTCTCTCTCTCTTTCTCGTTATTTTTCTCTCTATCTGTCTGTCTATCTGTCTGTCTGTCTGTCTGTCTGTCTGTCTTTCTGTCTGTCTGTTCCTCTCTCTTTCTCTCTCTCTCTCTCTCTCTCTCTCTCTCTCTCTCTCTCTCTGTGTCTCTCTCCCTTTATGTTGTCTCTCTCACTATCTAACTCTCATTTTCTTTTTAGCATCCCCGCTCCAAGCCATAGATGAAAACAAGATGAACATTGTCACTTTATAGAACATGCAGACCATTGCTCTCTCGATATCAAAGCAATTTGAACTTTAAATAAATTATTTTCATTGGTTAAATTCACTTCATACCTTTGAACCATGGGGATGCCACTACCTGATTAAGGTTTGTATTGATTGTTACCCATAAGCCTTTATGATTTGTAACTTTTTCAACATCTTTGACGCATCTTTAAAAAGTCTGCCGTAAGTGTATGAAATTCCCGCTGTATGAACGCTTATCGTGCTCTCACGTGCACAATGGAGCTTTTCTCAGCGGAATTAAGGGCGTCATTTCCTGTTTGTTAGGAAAAAAATAGTTACCATAGAGACAGTACATTTTTTATACAAAGAGAATAATTTTTAAGGCACATATTTTTCATCAAGTTATAACCAAAGAATAAATAATATGTTTTCGGCACCGCTAGATCAAGATCTAGCTAAGTCTAGAACTCTCCTATGGGTGTTGTTTACGTATAGCTCGTTTGGGTAACGATCTAAAACCAAAAGGTAGGAATTTCACCTAGATCTAGATCTAGATCTAGATCTAGATCTAGATCTAGGTTTAATGCTAATTCTTTTCTGTAATAGAGCAATCTAGACTCGTAAATAAAGCTGAGAATCGTCACGAAATATGCGAATTAGAAGGTGTAAGACTATTTTGAAAACTAGGTTTAGATCTAGAGATCTAGATATCTAGCTCTCAACTGTTATTTTAAAGTATTCTTGCAAGCGAATGTATACGCACTATATGCCTTTATAGATCGAATGCTTCTGCCTCTTTATCTTGTTATACGCACTGTATGTAGTGTTGTCCAAATAGTTGCTATACGCACTAGCTCTTTTATCTGACTGTCGGATAAAAGCTAAGCTCTCACATAAAGCTATATTGCCTCGATTGACTATTTACGACGTTAAGTAAAATTATAGCGAAAGAAAGTGTTTATGCCCATAATTTGACAGAAACAATACAAGATCTTGTCCGTATGCATTTAGCAAAATTTGGACAGAAATAGTATAAATAGATTTAGATCTAGTGCGTATAATAAGTTATACTTTCTTCAAACTTGGGAAACGTTTACCTTGGACATAGCTTCGCTTCATTTGACAGTCCGACAAAATGTGATAATTTTTTAAAAGTATTGTAATACTCATATTCACAACAAAATTATCCGGAATATTTAATCTGGACAAAAACGCGTAAACGCAACATTGAGCTAGAATCACTTTCATAGCCATTGTGCTGTTAGACCCTCTTTCCCAAACTGTTTATATCAAGCACTTGCAAGAATTAGTTCTAGTAATTGACCGTCAGTTTGCTGTAGTGGGCCAGAGAAGTGAGGAATTTCTTTGACGACTGCATATCTAGATCTAAATTCAAGATTTCAAGATTTTCTATTATAAATTCTTTTATTAAAATGTAGGGAGGATATTATTAATTTGTTTCGATTTACCTTTATACTAAGGTTAAATCCTTTTGGCGCATGATTTGGTACAAACCGTTTTTCCTACGTTATATAAACAACAACAATAACAACAGCAACACCACCACCACCACCAACAACAACAACAACTACACCACCAACAACAACACAAGTTGTTGTCCATTTTCAGCAACTACGTTTTCATGAAGACTCCCCGCATCGGAACATTTTTTGAAGGGCGAAGTGGCATAAGTGATAGAGCATTGGGTCCTAGTTGAGAGGCCCCTGTTCGAAACCTGCGATCGTAAATGGATTTGTCTGAGTCTGTGCCTTACTGGTTGGGTCAGCACTAGTACAATGTGGCCAGTAGAGAAGGGAGTCATGGTATCCCCGCGCTGTCTCTTGCGGCAAAACATAACTTTGTCAGACGTTAGGCTTGGAAATCTTCCATAATATAGCCTATATAGAGCTGACGTTGGACGCTTCGTAAGAAAAAATCTTTCACAGAAGGGTTCTAACACTATTGTCCCATATTATCTAATGCCAGACAGACACAAGGTTGGGCTATCAGGACTATCTCTGGGTCCCAGCATACCAAAACTGACTCAAGTAGTAGAGCATATACCAAGAGCTTTAATTGGGGATTGAACGTGCAACCTTCTGATAAGAAGCCATGAGATCTATATAGTACTGATGTTGGACGTTAAACCAACTCAACATTTCAACCACTCTTTTAAGTCTTGTCACCCTATGTAAAGATTAATTATTAATTTTCAATTGCTGCCATTGCTCCCACTAGAAAGCATATTTACTTACCTTAGTCCTCAGCGCCTACTGAGGTACCTGAAGAAAATTGGTGTATATAATAAAATTTAACTGTGATAGTCCTACACATGGATCTTTTAAACTACTTTTAACCAAACTTTTTACGAACAATTTTTATGTTTTTACTATTCAGAGAGATAAAGGAGTCACCGTTGCTGCTAGTATAATGCATTTACTGTCTTAGAACATGACAATATAGTTGTTTTTGTGCTGACGTGCCGTAAAAACAAACTCAAACTCACGCACGTCCACTAGACTTGAATATGATATTGTCCAAACCATACCTAATAGCTTAACGATGTGACTCACTTTGATTCTTGATGCAAGTTAATGAATATTTCGGTGACGATGCCTTCTATTTTTGGACGCCTTGGTTCCAACCCATCGCTCCCACAGATCTCAGGCTTGGTGCTGTTCATCATTGAACACTAGACTTGAATATGATATTGTCCAAACCATACCTAATAGCTTAACGATGTGACTCACTTTGATTCTTGATGCAAGTTAATGAATATTTCGGTGACGATGCCTTCTATTTTTGGACGCCTTGGTTCCAACCCATCGCTCCCACAGATCTCAGGCTTGGTGCTGTTCATCATTGAACACTAGACTTGAATATGATATTGTCCAAACCATACCTAATAGCTTAACGATGTGGCTCACTTTGATTCTTCATGCAAGTTTATGAATATTTCGGTGACGTTGCCTTCTATTTTTGGACGCCTTGGTTCTAACCCATCGCTCCCACAGATCTCAGGCTTGGTGCTGTTCATCATTGGCTGCATGGTGCGCTTCAACCAGGCGTCTGTGCTGAACAACCGTAAAAACAAACTCACTCACTCACTCACTCACTCACTCACTCACTCACTCACTCACTCACGTCCACTAGACTTGAATATGATATTGTCCAAACCATACCTAATAGCTTAACGATGTGGCTCACTTTGGTTCCAACCCATCGCTCCCACAGATCTCAGGCTTGGTGCTGTTCATCATTGGCTGCATGGTGCGCTTCAACCAGGCGTCTTTTCTGAACAGCTACCTGCAGGACCTGGAGGACACGCCCGCCGCCGCCGCGTGCCAGGCCGTTCCAGGGGCGACCAACCCGTGCCTCACGCAGACCGAGTTCGACACCGTCGACGTCGGCGACTGGTAAGGGGCCGAGGCTACCACCACCACCACCATCATCATCATCATCATCATCATCATCATCATCATCATCATCATCATCATCATCATCATCATCATCATCATCATCATCATCATCATCTTCTTCTTCTTCACTATTGTCACTTCCACCATCGTTATTACTAACACCATTATAACTATAACCACCATCATCACCACCATTACCACTATTACAATCACCATTACCATTATCACAATCACTATGACCACCATCATAAACATCAACATGATCACCACCACACCACTATTATAAAACAACGACCACAATCACCAGCATCCCCACAATACGATAACCATCAACACCACCAAATCCACTTCTCCTACCACCATCATCACCACACTATGACAACCACCACCACCACCAAATCCACCATCCCTATCACCACCATCACCACACTATGAAAACCACCATCACCACCACACAATGACAACCACCATCACCAAATCAACCACCCTGATCACCACCATCACCACACTATAACAATCACTCCTATCACCACCATCACCATTGCATACTATGACAACCGCCACCACCAAATCAACCACCCTAATCACCATCATTACCACACTATAACAATCACTTCTATCACCACCATCACCATACTATGACAACCGCCACCATCAAATTCACCACCCATATCACCACCATTATAACCACACTGCGACAACCACCACTATCACCACCATCACCACATTGTGACAACCACCACCACCACTAAATCCACCACCCCTACCACCACACTATGACAACCACCCCTATAACCACCCATATTCAAACCATGACAACCACCACCACCACCACCACCAAATCCACCACCACCATCACCACACTATGACAACCACCACCATCCCTATCATCACTGACCCTTTCTACCCCTCCCCCCAAACCGCTCCACCACTACGGGACTGTACCAGGCCTAACAACCTCGGGGCGCTGATCATCGTCTCTGGTTTCATCATCATGTTGTACTCGGGTGCTGGCGCAGTCGGTGCCACCCAGAATTCACAGCCGGCACTTCTAGTGGTAACATGCTGTTTTCTCTCGGTTTTTCTTAGCACTGGTTTTGTTGTTGTTGTTGTTGTTGTTGTTGTTGTTGTTGTTGTTCTCTCTCTCTCTCTCTCTCTATCCGAGTCTAACGTCTTCTAGGTTCCTAAAGGATCCGATATTGCGATGAGCCTCAATGCTAATATCTGATAATTTAATAATCTGCCATAAACACAAAGGCTATGCCATAACGCCTATCTCAGCCGATCCAACCAGTAGGACGAATAAAGAGAAAGAGAGAGAAAGAGAAAGAGATAAACACAGATAGAGACAGAGACAGGAAGAGACAAAGATAGACAGAGAGACAGAGAGAGAGAGAGAGAAAAAAACAAAGACAGAAAGGAACAGAAAGAGATAATGAGAGAAAGAGAGAGAGAGAGAGAGAGAGAGAGAGAGAGAGAGAGAGAGAGAGAACAGAGAGAGAGATGATACAAATGGCAGTTCAAATTACACTCAAGATCACACAATTAAACAACATGGACGTTTCATAACACACTGATTTTTCCAGCGTATAAAATGGCTAAATTTCTAATTATTTTTCCTTAATGTTTTATGACTTTCTATATTTGTTCCTATTGACTTTTATCTGTCCAGATGTTTACCCTGATCCTCGTCTCCATGGGGTTAGAGTATTTCCTGCTCGATATCTGTTTGGGCGGAGATAATATGGTTAGTTGGTTAATTTGTTTTTTTTTTGTATTATAAAGTACTAGTTGAGAACCCACGAAATTCGTGGAGACTGTAGGATGGACAAAGCTGAAGGATTATAGATAAATTTAAACTGAGCTGAGCTCAAAATTGTGTATCCAGTAGGCCTAGGGAGCAAAATCGCCAAGACTCGAACCCAGACCTTTTGCGTCAAATTAAAGCAAGCTCAATAATTTATAATCATAATTAATAATTAACCAAGCGTTCTAAGAAAACGGTACACTGTGCGCATTAAAGCTTGCCCACGCACTTAGAAAATAAAAAGAATCAATATTTATAGAATTTTCGATTTGTTTGTTGTTCAAGGAAGGGGAGGAAGCAGTAAATGCTGTGTCTGTTCGTTTTTTAAATATATTTTTAGTTTTAATAAATCGTTAATTTTCGTGAAGAAATTGATTAGACGTTTGATGTTATTAGTTTTATGACTCTAAAATTTTAATTTTACTGGAAATTTTCGGATTTTAGGGCAGAGCGGTTTGGATTTGATCACATGTCTAAAATTGAGACGAAGACAGTTATATATAATAGATGACATACTAGTATCATAAGTTAAAAAAATTATTAGTCTATTTTTCAAATTAAGTCTTAATTCTTTTAAATCCTTCAAATTATTGTATTTTAATACCATATTATATGTATTGTCTTTTATTTCTTGTGTTTCTTTCTTTTCTCCAAGTTTCACGAGAACGCAAAAGAGGAACTTAGTGAGAAACTTGCCAGCGAATACACCCTTGACGCCGAGTCCAATGCATTTTCTCGCATTTTGAACTCTGTAATGATAAAGGTGAGACTTTACAACTTGCGACATTTGGTTCGGTGTTGTTGGTGTTGCTGTTTTTTGCTTTTTTGGTTCTTTATAGAGCAAGGCACAGAATTCGCTCCCTTTCTCCGGGCTTAGCCTCTCCTAGGTTCCCTGTTTTCATTTACCTTTATGGTAAGGTTAAATCCTTTTTGCGCAGGATTTGGTACAACCCGTTTTTCCTACATTATCAAAACAACAATGGGAACCTATATTGGTTTTTGGTAGCTTACAGCTAACCTTAAGATTTCTTACTCTCCTTACTTTGGGGACGAACTGGCTAAAGTGGTAGAGCGTTGGTCTCCAGATTTTGAGGTCTGCGGTTCGAATCCCACGATTGGTCAAAATTTATTTGTCCGCTTTGTCCCCAATAACTGGTTGATTAAGTGTCAGTATTATAAGACCGGCTGAGACAGGAGTCCAGGTCTCCGCGTCCCGTCTCGTTTGGGGAAGCACATATGATTGTCAGATATCAGTGTTGGGTCCCGTGCGCAATACAATCTACATAGTGCTGTCGTTTGACGTTTAACCAACCAAACTCAACTCAGCTCAATTCTCTTAACTTAAGACGAGTTGTAAACTTACCGCGAAGTTGTACTTGCAACGCTAATAGAAAGGTATAAGCTTTGCTTTAGGATCTTGTGAACTTATGAAACTAAGAAAAAAACAGTATCAGACCTTATAGTACGTTTAAATGGGCTAAACCGTGCAAATATTAAGGGTACTTTAAACAAATCAACTCACGCGCAACTTATGAAATATTAAGTTTCAATATCTGTTCAGGGATAGCCTAAAAAATCACACACTATCTTGTTTTGGCCACATAGCAAGGCATGACAGCCTCGCTCAAAAAATCCTAACACGCAAAAGAAGGGGAGAAGGTGGAGCGGCACAGCCATCAGCAAGTGGTACGACGATATAACAGAGTGGACAGGGACCCAGCTACATGTTAACCACTGACTGACGCAGGATGGTTTGACATGGAAACATAGTTACACCAAGGCTGCCCCGAATCGGGAGGGTACAAAGTCCACCATCTGCTTGGATATAATTATTCTAAAATACATGCACTCGTTAAACAGAAAACAAACACGGCTCTTAACTTCATGGTACCTTATTTTTTTTTATCAAATCGATTTGTATTAAAACAAATAATTAAAAGGGTTCAAAGAGAACACAACCCATACACCAAACATGACCAGATTATACTATGTTATAAAAACAAGCACTTAAAAATTGCTAGATAATTATTATGTAAAAACCTCTCTCCCCAAGGCGCGCATTGTATTTTTGTATTTGGTTTAACGTGCAACATTAGCACTATATAGGCTATATTGTAGACGGACCCCAAGACTGACGTCTGACAGTTTTATGTGCTGCCACACACGAAACAGGTCCGAGATACCGTGACTCCTGTCTCAGCTGGTCACATACACCAACACAACCATTCGGAGGCGAAATCGCCAGGACTCGAACAACGGACCTTTTGCGTCGGAAGCCGCTATTCTACCCCAAGGCCACCACGCCCCCCCCCCCTTTCCATCCCTGTTCCTGGTGTGGAAATACTTTAGTTGGTGTTTGAATAATTTAGACAGCCTGTTCACCCTTCGTTGTCTCTTGAATAATTTAGATAGCCTTTTAACCCTTTCTGAAGTTTCGTTACTATTGAAATCTTAATATGATTTTTTTTTACTTTCAGAGTCAGTGTTGCGGTATCCAGGGTCCCAATGATTTCTCAGTGAACGAAACATTGACCATTGCCGGCGAAACGCACAATATAATGGTTTGTGTGTTCATTTGGTCGTAGTTTAGGTCAGCACATCATGGGCTATATATTGTGGACGGTTCTTAAACTTCCGAGAATTCTATGTGTCAAAGTGTGTAATAATATTATCGTTAAAGGTTGGGTGTTTTTTTCTAATAGGGAACGCCTTTTTTCATTTTCTCATATAAGACTTTTTTTTCTTCTCTTTTTTTTTATATGCAATATTTTTTGTTTGCCAATAATATTATAGAAAAAAGTCATAATAACAGTAAAAACCAATAGAGTTAACCAGAGGGGAGCGTCTTTTTTTCATTTACTCAAATAGGACTTCTTTGTTTTTCTTTTTTTTTAATGCATTATTTTTGTTTACCAATAATATTATAGAAAAAAGTCATAATAATAGTAAAATCCAACAGCCTTAACCAGAACGGTGCAATGGTACATATAACTAACCATGACCATCTGACCCAGATTCCGCCAGCCTGCTGCGAGGTTCAGGAATTCTCCACACCCAGGGAGGGGGTCAACGCACTGCTTGAATGCTCCAGGGACACCTGGGCGAAGCACACTTACCAACTGGTATGTAGTGTGACTAACCCAATGGAGTCACAGTATTACAATTATCAGCAATGCACGTGAAATCGCACCATTTTTTGGATTTTCCCCAAAATTTGTGTGTTTAAGCTAACGGAGTCACAGTATTATATCAGCAATGCTCATTAAATCGCACCATTTTTAGGATTTTCCCCAAAATTTGTGTGATTAACCCAATGGAGTCACAGTATTATATCAGCAACGCTCATTAAATCGCACCATTTTTTGGATTTTCCCCAAAATTTGTGTGATTAACCCAATGGAGTCATAGTATTATATCAGCAATGCTCATTAAATCGCACCATTTTTTGGATTTTCCCCAAAATTTGTGTGATTAAGTCAACGGAGTCACAGTATTATATCAGCAATGCTCATTAAATCGCACCATTTTTTGGATTTTCCCCAAAATTTGTGTGATTAAGTCAACGGAGTCACAATATTATATCAGCAATGCACGTGAAATCGCACCATTTTTTTGGATTTTCCCCAAAATTTGTGTGATTAAGTAACGATTTTTGCTGGATTTAAAAACAGCTGTTTATGTTTCAGATATAAGTCTATTTCACCGCACACGTCATGCACTGTACGCTATGTGACGGGGGTTGGGTTGGTTTAACGTCCAACAGCTTTTAGCAGATATAGTCTATTTCCCCAAGACGGACGTCTGGCAATTTTATGTGCTGCCACACACGAGACAGGGCGGGGATACTATGACTCCTGTCTCAGCCGGTCACATTATACTGACACCGACCCAACCAGTAGGGAACGCAAATGCCAGGATTCGAACTCGGGACCTTTTGCGCCGGAAGCCGATGTTCTACCCCTGGACCACCGCGCCCCCCACGCTATGTGACTCCTTTGGGTTAAATGTAATATATATTTCAGCTTTAGAGTAATATTATTATTGTACTTCGTCTTCGAGTACTTTTCTGAGAAATAAATATTACATTTCAACGTTTAACAATATTCAATGCATTAAATTTTAGCAGGGAAAAAAAGAAAAAGAAGAAGAACTCTTCTTTTCTTACGTCGGTGCTCATTAATTCCTGAAAGGTTAAAATCTTTGATAAAATCTTTTTGAAAAAGTGTCCATAAAGGGAGAATAATAGACAAAATGGTTCCACCATTTGTATCATAAATATTGAACACAATTTACTAACTTTAGGTGATGTATGAGTTGAAAGTTTAAACTAAGAATGGGCAGTTTAAACCCAAATTCAAAATACGTGAGAAATGAACTTTTGTTATATAATATGTATTGAAGCAAATTCAGAAATCTAAAACGAACATTCAGTAGCGAGTCAAATGAAGTAATCAATTTATTTTAAACTTGACATGCTAAAGACCGAGGTAAGAAGAGATGCTTTATTTTAACACTCTCCATTATTAAGCAACTGGAATTTCTGGTAGGTTTAAATTACTTATTACAACCCTTAAAATCATACTTGAATAGACTAATTTTGTGTTTCTATAATGGCCATTGAATGGAATCGACATATTCCAACTAAACTGCTTTGTTAAATTTGTTGAATCCACAGGGCTGTTACAGCGTTTTACACATGCATTTCTATGATAAGTATGGAAAGGTGGCTATTGCATTGATTGTATATCTAGTTTTATTGGAGGTAAGCTTTATCATTTTTAAATAATTTTAAAATTAGATGACAGGGTGGTAAATAATAGCTTTAAATGAAGACGAGGAGGTCTAAAAAAGTATCAATTCATGGAACGAGGAGAGAGACATAGAAGCAGAGACACAAAGACAGAGGCAGAGAGAGAGAGAGAGAGAGAGAGAGAGAGAGAGAAAGAGACCGAGAGAGAGACATATACAGTGAAAGAGACCGAGAGAGAGACATATACAGAGAAAGAGAGAGAGAGAAATAAAGAGGCAAAGACAAAGAAATACAGAGGCAAAAACAGAGACAAAGACATATAGACTGACAGACAGATAGACTGACAAACAGACATAGGTAATGTTCGCGGTACACATAGATTGCGTCTATAGCGAAAATCTATTTAAACATTTCATGTGAACGAAATAAATAGAAAAAAGTGAAAGTCATGACTAAGTTATGAAGTAAAAACTATAATTTCATAATTTAATACAGAATGAATGCGCCATCGCAATAGAAGTGGCTGAGGTCAAAACATGTTGTTATAACATCAAAGGTCGCATTATGGAAAGGCTTTAATATAGTCAGATGTTTGTTGAGGGACCCGGGCGCCAAATAATTAGTACCTGAAGATAAGCACACTTTTTAAGTTTATGAGGAATAAAATAACAACACGAATCATTAAAAAAAAACTTTGTAACGCCCCCCCCCCCCCCACACACACACACATAAAAAATTTAAAACACAGTAACAGGAACAACAGCAACATCAACAGCATCATCATTAACATCCTCATCAACAACAACAACAACAATGTATATAAAACGCCAAAATAACTAACCAAAGGACCTAACATTAAAAACGCAGTAATAATAATTATTATTGGTTGATTACAATCCTTCACCCAGGGAACCCAAGAACTGTTTATCTTTTTGATAATTTTCAAACCGTATGACAAGTCGAATAGGAGTTCTAGAAAATCTTCACGTGGCAGCCAGAGCAGCGCGCGAAATTCCAAGCGAAATTCACAGGTTCGTACTTTTCTGCCTAAGGCCACAGCTGTACTGACGCCGGTTGCTGGAGTGGGACTTTGGCTTACGTAGGAAACCCTCCTCTTGTATATTTTTAGCCTTGGTCAGACTGCGCAAATAAATACAAGAGTGTTTCACAAAGAATATCCACTTTATCCTTCATAGTGTCTTGAATAACTTAGACAGTCGGTTTATCCTTCATAGTCTCTTAAATCATTTAGACAGCCTGTTAACCCTTCATTGTCTCTTGAATAATTTAGACAGCCTGTTAACCCTTCATTGTCTCTTGAATAATTTAGACAGCCTGTTAACCTTCATTGTCTCTTGAATCATCTACACAGCCATTTCATTCTGCATAGTCTCTTAGATCATCTACACAGCCATTTCATTTTGCATAGTCTCTTTAACCATTTAGACAGCCGGTTTATCCTTCATAGTCTCTTTAATCATTTAGACGACCATTTCATCCTTCATAGCCTCTTAAATCATTTACACAGCCATTTCATTCTGCATAGTCTTTTAAATCATCTACACAGCCATTTCATTCTGCATAGTCTCTTAAATCATTTAGACAGCCAGTTTATTCTGCATAGTCTCTTAAATCATCTACACAGCCATTTCATTCTGCATAGTCTCTTAAATCATCTACACAGCCATTTCATTCTGCACAGTCTCTTAAATCATCTACACAGCCATTTCATTCTGCATACAAGTCCCTTAAATCATTTAGACAGCCAGTTTATTCTGCATAGTCTCTTAAATCATCTACACAGCCATTTAATTATGCATACAAGTCTCTTAAATCATCTACACAGCCATTTCATTCTGCATAGTCTCTTAAATCATCTACACAGCCATTTCATTCTGCATAGTCTCTTAAATCATCTACACAGCCATTTCATTTTTCACAGTCTCTTAAATCATCTACACAGCCATTTCATTCTGCATAGACTCTTAAATCATTTAGACGGTCATTGTATACTTCATATGCATAGTTTCTTAAATCATTTAGACAGGCATTTTATACTTCGTAGTCTCTTAAATCATTTAGACGGTCATTTATAGTCCGTAGTCTCTTAAATCATTTAGACGGTCATTTGATACTTCATTGTCTTTTAAATCATTTAGACAGCCATTTATAGTCCGTAGTCTCTTAAATCATTTAGACGGTCATTTTATACTTCATATACATAGTTTCTTAAATCATTTAGACAGCCAGTTTATACTTCTAAGTCTATTAAATCATGAAGACAGCCAGTTTATAAGCATTCAAAACTATTTTCTTTCTTCCACCATCTACATCGGCGTCCTGAATTTCACGGCTACAGAATATATTTGTTCCGTTTTCAAGAATAAGTAACATGGGAAGTGATGCCAAGCGGGCATCTACGGAGATCTGGTGATTGTAAGTACTTTAGTTTTCTGAGGTGTTGTTGTTGTTGAGTTGGTTTAACTTCCAACATCAGCACTATATAGGCTATATTGTTGACGGGCCTAAAGACTAACGTCTGATAATTGTATGTGCTGCCACACACGAGACAGGGCGGGGACACCATGACTCCTGTCTCAGCCGGTCACATTAAACTGACACCGACCCATCCGGTAGGAAGCGAAATCACCAGTTGTTGTTGGTGGTTTTTTTTTTAGATATGACTGTGTTCTATACATGGATTGTAAGTACGTGTGTTCTTTGAGAGATATGACAGTGTTCTGTTCAGGGGTTGTGAGTACTTGGGCTTTTTATTTAGATATGACTGGGCTCTATGCAATATCTCTGCATAATGGCTAAATGACTTAAACGGCTGAGACAGGAGTCCAAGTCTCCCTGTACTGTATCGTGTGTGGTAACGCACACACACACACACACACACACATGCACAGAAGTGTTAGATATTAATTGGTCTTGGTACCCATTCACAATATAGCCTATATAATACTGACGTCGTTCGTTAAGAAACGAACTCGGTTTTCTCTTAATACAAGACGGTGGATCTAACTTACCTGCACCCTCTGCACGTCTCTGTCTCTCAACAAAATGTAAGACTAAAAAAAAAAGAAACAATTTATATGCTTTTACCACTCAGAGAGATACAAGAGTCACCGATGCTACTAGTATAATGTATTAACTATCTTAGGACATCATGGGCACAATGCACAATATAGCCGTTACCGTGCTGACGTGTCGTAAAAACAAACTCGTTCACTCACTCACTCACAAGTGTGTGGTATAACAAACACGCACGTGACTTTGCTTAGCCTTGGTCCCCAGTCAACAAAATTTAAGACTCAACAAAACAAAACAAACAACACAAAAGTCTCAAAATCTGAATAACATTATTCGTGTCTGTGTTTGAACTCACTCACAACCTTTATACCATTATTTGTATCTGTATTTAAACTCACTCACAACCTGTATACCATTATTTGTGTCTGTGTTTAAACTCACTCACAACCTGTATACCATTATTTGTGTCTGTGTTTAAACTCACTCACAACCTGTATACCATTATTTGTGTCTGTGTTTAAACTCACTCACAACCTGTATACCATTATTTGTGTCTGTGTTTAAACTCACTCACAACCTGTATACCATTATTTGTGTCTGTGTTTAAACTCACTCACAACCTGTATACCATTATATGTGTCTGTGTTTAAACTCACCCACAACCTATATACCATTATTTGTGTCTGTGTTTAAACTCACTCACAACCTGTATACCATTATTTGTGTCTGTGTTTAAGCTCACTCACAACCTGTATATCATTATTTGTGTCTGTGTTTAAACTCACTCACAACCTGTATACCATTATTTGTGTCTATGTTTAAACTCACTCAAAACCTGTATACCATTATTATTTTGTGTCTGTGTTTAAACTCACTCAAAACCTTTATACCCTTATTTATGTTCGTTTTTGTCCAGCATCGACGCCCGACGGCGCAAGGTTCTGGAGATTCGTGTGATGATGCGTGTGGTACTGTGAGGTCTAATCGTCCGTGAATGTTACCGGACTGACCAAGACAGCGGCCTCTGGACCCTGCAATGGGTGGACATCATTGAAGCTGACAGCAATGCCCAGACCGCTTTGGAAACTGTTGCTTTCGTCATGTCACTGACTCTCAAGTAATAGATAGAGGAACTCGACGCTGATTAATACTCTCTTGTAAAAATTGGTCAATTCAATGCAGTCGCAGGATTTTCGCCAGCAATACTCAGAAAGTCATACTCGTTTTGTAACTTTCACAAATTTCACAAGTTTTGAACCTGTAAAGATAGAATAAGTGTTTCGGTAGATTTGATAACATTAACTTTGTATAGGTAGTTTAAATGTTTTTAAAGGTATATCCACTCACACCTTACATATACTGTTACTAATATACACAATGTGACTCTATTGAAGTAAAGATGATTGTGTAAAATATAAGACAGTCATATTTTTAAAGTTATTATACACAGAAAGAGCAAATCTATATTGATTAGGCCTACTGAAGTTAAAACCTGTCTTTATAATATTGAAACAACACATTCATGTTTGCTCCTTTTTTTACTTCGTTTGGTGAAATGCATGATTACAAATCTAAACAGAGACTCTAATGATTAGAAGACTATCGTATATATGTGTTAACGTAAAATTCATTTAATTTATACTCGAACCATATATATGTATAATAATTTTAAATGCATTTGAAAACTGTGATATTTTCATACTATTTTAAAACTTATCCAAATGTAAGTACAGTATTTTCTGTCTGTTTAAGAAGAGATTTGTGAATGATAAATCTACATCCAATATACCAATGATACGGCCAAGCTTACTCCTTCGTGACAGAAAGAAATTATTTTAAAAAGTAAACATTCTGTGGTTTCGAGTCATCATCATTTTGAGTAAACATCTTTTTATTTATAAGAATGTGTAAATGACATCTTTTGTTACCATATATTTTTCAACATCATGGTGTTATTTAATTTTTTTTTAAAGTAAAAAGTATAAAAATGAAATAATAAAAGACCCAGTACGATTGGATAATAATTTCACCAAGAGTTGGTACATTACGTCATTCCTGTTTATTTTTATTTCCTTGGCATGGTTATCAAGGTCAAAACCATTTTGTCAGTTTTTGTTGTTTTTTTTTTTTTTGTTTTTTTTTTACATATTACTACAACGCGTACTGGTTTCTAACGTGCGTTAAAATATATGTTGTTCTGTTCTGATTTTTTCATCTATCTATTTATCGTTCTTTCCATCTGTGTGACTATCTATCTATCTGCCTACCTACCTATCTACCTATCTATGTACCTATCTATCTATCTATCTATCTATCTATCTATCTATCTATCTATCTATCTATCTATCTATCTATCTATCTATCTATCTATCTATCTATCTATCTATCTATCTATCTATCTATCTATCTATCTATCTATCTATCTATCTATCTATCTATCTGTCTATCTATCTATCTATCTAAAACTAAAATACACAGAAGCTAAAACAAACAGAAACGGACCCAACAAGGAACCAAAACTGCAGAAAGATTACGCAAGTGGCACAACAAAAGATACAAAGAAAACAAGAAAGAGAAATATTATCTGGTACAACCCCCCGTTTAGTTCTAATGTCAGTACAAACATCGGGAAAAAATTCTTCGGACTTTTAAACACGTGCTTCCCCCCAAGCAACAAGCTGCACAAAATCCTCAACAAAAACACCATAAAGCTAAGTTACAGTTGCATGCCAAGCATAAAACAAGTCATCAATGGCCACAACAAAACAGTCCTTAAATCAGAAAAGACTGGAACAGACGAAGGAGAAAAAACATGTAACTGCCGGGACAAAGCGGCATGCCCACTTGATGGAATGTGCCTCTCAAAAGGAGTTGTATACAGAGCCACCGTCGAACAAAAAACATCAAAAGACACATACATCGGCATCACATCAAACGAATTCAAAACAAGATACAATCAACACACATCAAGCTTCAGACTAGAACATAAAAAATCAGCCACAACACTCAGTGAACTAATATGGGAACTAAAAGAAAAAAATATTGAATACAAAATTTCATGGGACATCATCGAAAAAGCAGAACCCTACTCCCCAGCAAGCGAGCGATGCAACTTGTGCATTTCGGAAAAATTTTACATTCTCAAGCTAAAACCAAGCCTCAACAAAAGAAGAGAGCTATACACCACTTGCCCGCACCGATATAAACACTTACTCCAAAACTTCAGAGAACAAGCGCTAGAAGTAGAAAAAGGCGGGATCCACGCAACTAAACGCCAGTTACGCCAGACGCCCGAAGAGAGCGGTTGCTGAAACCGCTCGAAACACATGTGTCGCATGGAATGGCCGTAAACTCAAGGTAGGACAATACAAAAATATCTATCTATCTATCTATCTATCTATCTATCTATCTATCTATCTATCTATCTATCTATCTATCTATCTATCTATCTATCTATCTATCTATCTATCTATCTATCTATCTATATGTTATTGTATTGTCCGACCTTGAGAATACGGCCTTTTCTTGCGACACGTGTGTTTTGAGCGGCTTTGTCAACCGCTCTCTTCGGGCATCTGTTGTAACTGGCGTTTGTTTGCATGATTCCCGCCTTTTTGTACCGCTTGTGCTTTGAAGTTTTATAGTAAGTGTTTATAGCGGTGCGAGCAAGTTTGTGTATAGCTCTCTTCTTTTAATGATGCTTGGTTTTACCTTGAGGATGTTAATTTATTTTTCTGAAATACATAGGTTGCATCGCTCGCTTGCTGGGGACAAGGACTCTGCTGTTTCGATGATGTCCCATGAAATTTTATAGTCAATATTTTGTTCTTTCAATTCCCATATCAGTTCGCTAAGTGTTGTTATTGATTTTTTATGTTTTAATATGATGCTTGATGTGTGCTAATTGTATCTTGTTTTGAGTTCATTCGCTGTGATGCCTACGTATGTGTCTTTTGATGATTTTTTCTCGATGGTGGCTCTGTACACCACGAACCTTCCGCACTAAACACCAACGCTCTGCCACTTAAGCCAGTTCGCCCCCACCACTTACCTCCCGAACTAAAGACAAACGCTCTACCACTCTACCACTTGAGCCAGTTCGCCCCCACCCCCATAAGGTTAAGCAAGACACGCCGCACTGGCTGAACCCAAAATGACCACTGGTCAGTATGACTCACCACCTGGTTATCTCTGAGCAGCCTGACCTGACTCTGGGTTTGATCACTTAATGGCTGGACGCGGAAAGGATGGAGATTGGGTTGTTTGTCCAGTAATACTGGTGATAACAGTGAGAGGCGAGGTTGATAGCTTGAGGGAGAGAGAGAGGGGGAAGGGAGATAGATGGAGAGAGAGGGGGAGGGAGAGAGAAAGAGGGAGAGAGAGAGGGAGAGAGATGAAGAAAGAGACAGATGTAGAGAGAGAAAAAACACACACACACAGATAGAGACAGACATTGAGACAGATGAAGAAAGGGACAGAAAGAAAGAGAAAAAGATAGAGAGATAGAAGGAATGTGAGAGAGATAGAAATAAGGAATGAAAGAGAAAAATAGAGAGAAAGATAGAGAGACGAAGAAAGAGAGAGAAAGAAAAAAAGGAATAAAAGAGAATGATATTAAAAGGATGCCCATACGCACGCTTAGCCGATGTCAAGGAGAATATGACAGGGAAATGTGTGGCTATCGTGATATACACTGTGTGAATGTGTGTGAAGGAATGGTTGTGGTGATGATGGTAATGATGATGATGATGAAGTTGATAATGAAGATGATGATAATGATGAGGATGATGGTGATGATGATGATGATGGTGATGATGATGATGATGATGATGATGATGATGATGATGATGATGATGACTGATGATGATGATCCGGGAAGGTTTCCGCGAGGGCTCGGGTGCTGCTACAGGTGTGAAAAAGCGTGTGATGTGAGACCGCCACAGGATAGAGGTTTTGTCCCGTCAATGGAGGAACAGGGTCCAGAACTGAAGAGGAGGAGGAGGAGGAGGTCTAATCCACTTTGCGCACCTGATATCTCGAATGGGAACAGGAGGAGGAGGAGAAGGAGGGGGAGGAGGAGGAGGAGGAGGATGAGTGCGATAATAATGGCGATAAAAATGACGATGATATTGATGATGGATTTAATTTCTTTTGATTTTTATGTTATAGCTCTACGGAGGCCTTACCATTTTTTTTTTTTTTGCTTTTCCCTTCCCAGTTGTATGCTTCTTCACATCTTATAACCTTCCTCTCTCTATCACTCTCTGTCTCTATCTCTCTCTCCTTCTTTATTTCTCTCTCTCTCTCTCTTTCTCGCCCTCTTTCTTATTTCGCTTTTTCTCTTTTTTTCTCTCTCTCTCTCTCTCTCTCTCTCTCTCTCTCTCTCTCTCTTTCTATCCATCTATCTATCTATCTATCTATCTATCTATCTATCTATCTATCTATCTATCTATCTATCTATCTATCTATCTATCTATCTATCTATCTATCTATCTACCTACTCTTCCTCTCTCTCTATCTATTAATCTCTCTATCTCTCTCTCTCTCTCTCTCTCTCTCTCTCTCTAACTACCTATCTATCTACCACTCTCTATCTCGCTGGATTTAACAGCTTCTTGGGATTCCTCCAATATCACAATATCGCGTCAGTATAGAAGAGAACAGGTCAAGGCGAAGACAACACACTCATGATATTTATAGATAGCTCAAGCTGTTGCTAGGGCCTAGGTTACGGACCGGTCTTCTAATCTAGATTCAGGGGAGTTTCTAATTTTGGTAGGTTCTAAAGTTGAAGGAAAAGACATCGTGTGACACATATCAGACAAAGCTTTCCTGCTTCTCTAGGTACCGTTAGGTGGGTTTTTTCTGTTTATTTTTTGTTTGTGTCTTCTTTTTTGTTCTGTTTTGTTATTGTTGTTGTTGATTTTGTTGTTTGTTTTTTGTTTTTTTTTTTTTTGGGGGGGGGGGCGTGGTGGGTAAAATAAGTGTTTGTCCCTTGTTTTATTTTTTATTTATTTATTTATTTATTTATTTTTGCTTACTGTCTATCGTTTGCATTTTATAGGCTACATTGTGAATGTGTCCCAACTTTACGTGCTACCGTAATATTAACACTTGTCTCAGCCGGTGACATTATTAACTAACAGGGGAAGAAATTATCACACAACTACATTTTCATCTACTCGTGGGATTCGAACCAGGTGCCTCATCATTCTGAAGACCACCCCTCTACCACCTGCGCCAGTTCGCCCTCGTTTGGGTCACGTGGAGGTTGGATCAATAATTATGTCCCCAGATAAAGGCAGGGGCATGCAAAACAATGATTGATTGTATCAGCAGTATCTTAAACTGTGACCTTCACCTTGTGACCTTTATGGGGCTAGTAGCTTCACTGGCTTGTGCCAGGTCCAGAGCTGACCAGCTGACCAACTGGGGTCAACCACCGGTCACAATGACCAGGACGGACAGTTGTGTAGTTGTGTGGATTTAAGGATCTGGTTGGTACAATGTACATGTCTATAATTATTACAACCTGGAGATATTTTGAGGACAGGGGTCTTAATTATGATGTAATAGTTTGGCGTTCTATACAAAGCCTGCTCTCCGTTTAATGATCTATGTTTTTTTTTTCATTATCTCCCATTTTCTATCTCTGTAGCTAGCTTTCTCTCTCTTTTTCTTTCTCCGTATCTGTCTTTCTCTCTTTTTTTCGTTCTCTGTCTTTCTCTCTTTCTTACTCTTTTTCTCTTCGTACCTGCCTTTCTCTCTCAATTACTTTTTTTTCCTCTGTCCCTTTTTTTTCTTTTTTTCTTTTCCTTCTATCTCTATCTATGTCTTTCTTTGTTTCTTATTTCTATGTCTCTACTATTCGTCTCTCTGGTTGATAAGTAAAGTTAACTACTATAATTATACTATGACATACACTATAAGAAAACGAGTCTAAACTGCAATGTAAAAGCGCTCTCGTTTTCTGCTGCGCCCATTCTCTCTTTCTTTATTTCTCCCTCTGTTAATCTCTCTCCCTTTTTCTTTCTCTTCCGTTCTCTCTCTCTCTCTCTCTCTCTCTCTCTCTCTCTCTCTCTCTCTATGAGAGGCATGATACATCATTCTATTACAACGAGGCTTTCTAAAGAGGAAAGAAAGGATAGAGGAAGACATAAGAGAAACCTTCCCTACTACGAAATGACACCGCGAACTTCTGTTTGCCCAACATCGTTCATCTCTTCTAACCATCATCATCATCATCATCATCATCATCATCATCATCATCATCATCATCATCATCATCATCATCATCATCATCATCATCATCATCATCATCATCATCATCATCATCATCATCATCATCATCATCATCATCATCATCATCATCATCATTATCATCATCATCATCATCATCATCATCATCATTATCATCATCATCATCATCATCATCATCATCATCATCATCATCATCATCATCATCATCATCATCATCATCATCATCATCATCATCATCATCATCATCATCGTCATTATCATCATTATCATCCTCAATAACATCATCGTTATAGTCATTTTGTAATTTTCTAGTGATAAATATAACTGACTTAATATCATTCGTTTTCCTATTGACTTAACAATCTTTAATGCTATGTTTATAGAGATTATTTCTAGGCTTAAACAGTTCGGATGTTAACATGTATGTTTAAGATTGAAACCCATGGTACTCCATATAAATGCTCAATATGTAACATGCTTGTTTTAAACTTTTATTTTGAAACTTAAAGATCGTTACAGAGTCTTCTAAGAAACGTATACATTAACTTTTTAAAAATTTTCTTGAACTAACCAGAATCATAATTTTCAATGAACTAGTCTCTCGTGAAGTAAAATACAATTTCTCATCGTTATACTTTTTCTCCCTCGTAGGTAATCCATGTATTCAATTGGGTTATAATTTTTTAACATTTGAAACTGTGATGCTGTGTGTCTACATGATCTATTATTTTGAGATCGAATCTTTCTTTAACACCCCGTTGAGTCGAGTCATGTGTCAGTAAATTGAAAATATTAATCCACCAAGAGTAGAAGAACTAAGTAAGAAGACATGAAAACTTAATGCAAGTCAAGTCAGCTTATCAAACGAGATGAATTAGTTATAATAGTCACCTGAGAATCTGTAAGCTTATATCATAAACGTGTCTGTATTCTATGCACTGCTTATGCAATGCTAAGTTTGCTTGGACGTAATTTAATTTGGTAGAGAATCTTTTTTGAAATTAATTAATTCTATGCATTATTATAAAAAAAATCCTTCTTGAATCAACCAGCATTAGAAATTTAAATAGATTAGACTACCACTAAGAAATGTTCACTAATCCGGAACATTATTATGCCAGTATTATGTGACCGGCTGAGGTAAGAGTCCTTGCATCCCCATACAGTCTCGTGTGTGGCGGCACATAAAATTGTCGGACATCAGTCTTGGGGCCCGCCTACAATATTATAGTGCTGATGTTGGACTTTAATGCGGAAAGTTAGAATCAAATATCTGAATAAAGATTAAGCATCCAAAATCCATACCTTGTTATAATTAGTTACTGTGCCAGAAGAGACGAGGTAGTGGGAGTAAGTAACATTGCTTTTCTTTCTGAAAGTTGGAGATGTTCCTTTTGACACCATGTTATATATTACATTATAGAATTTACACAATTATTAGACAATTAACATCATACTATACATTATAATTTACGCCATATTAAATATTAAAATTTACGCCAATATTAAATATTAAAATTTACGTCATAGTAGATATTACAATTTTCACCATATTAGATATAAAAATTGCCACACGTCAGTCTTGGGGCTCGTTCACTATATAGCCTATATAGTGCTGATTTGGACGTTAAACAAACTCAACTACAGCTACAACATTAGTCTTCATGTGCCAGCATGTAAGTTTGTTAAAAGTTAGTCTTGGAACCCTTCTGCGATATAGCTTTGCTGTTGACGTTGGGCGTTTAAAAAACCATCACACTCCTTCATACATTTAAAATTTCACAAAATCATCACAACACGGTTTAAGAACCGGGTGTCTCAAAGCTCAGTCGGTAACGTGCTAAGCTTATGAACAAGATGTCCGATGTTCGATCTTCTCGAATCTTTTCGTCATTGAAAGCCGAGGTCTCCATGTAGGTTTTTTGGGGGAAAACTCAGGTGCCATTACAGAAATCAACGATTACTATATCTTTTCCATAAGATTAAGAATCGAACATCGTCACCTTATTTTAGCATGAACGCCTACCTCATTTTTTAAAATACTTAAAATTAAGAGAATTTCAGACACGCGATAGGAGATTATGCAACTGAGTGAGTTCACGATTATGTTTAACGGAAAAGATTAGATATTGCTCAATGCTAATACAACAACTCTGATATCTGTTACATTTGTGTCTACCTTTTGTAAAGGAGTTATGACGACACAGCTTAATTACATGTAATACATGAGCAGATCAACTGCATAATTATTGTTCTGTTGAAAGACAAAACAACCAGAGATTAGAATTACAACTTATTAGAAATGCGAGAGCCTCAAAAGTTACGAAACTTACTGAAAAGTCATGAATTCTAATTAGTTTCAAGTTATCTCACCAAGCAAAAGGATTAAATGATGCTTAACGGTTGGCTAATCTAGTCTCTAAACAGAACATAAAGAGCGCAAACGGGAAAAATTTAGATCTACCACACTGAGAATTTTATTATGCTTAATGAACATTTTCTCATGTCTTCCTTTTGCGAAAATAATATCATCCCTTTAATAACTGAAAATCGTGATATTGATAGTAGTTCCTAACAGAATTCTTTTTAGAAAAACTTTGTAGACGGTATTAGACTTAAAAGAATTGCTTTGTGAAGCAAAAATATCTAATGAAACTTTAGATCAAGTAGAATTGCTAACTAACTTGATGAATGCGGTAACCAAGCGTTGTTAAGGAAAACAACTTGATCTCGAGTTTCATTAGATATTTTTGCTTCACAAAGCAATTCTTTTAAGTCTAATACCGTCTACAAAGTTTTTCTAAAAAGAATTCTGTTAGGAACTACTATCAATATCACGATTTTCAGTTATTAAAGGGATGATATTATTTTCGCAAAAGGAAGACATGAGAAAATGTTCATTAAGCATTGTAACCAAGCGTTGTTAAGGAAAACAACATCACGAGTTTGTTTATCCTTGTTGATTGCTAATTTTATGTAGCTAAGCACGTTTATTAAATATAATTATTTAGATAAAGTAAACGGTGTGGGTATGTAGACGGAGGGTTGACAAATGAATCTATATAGAAGAGGGTGAAAATGAGAGGTGAAAATTAATTAGAAACAGAGAAAGAGATAAAGATATAATTTACATAGAGTAAACTAGAACCAAACAAAGAGAAATGGTGGGGGGGGGGGAAAAAAAAGCTTCTAAGAAAAGGAGATAAAGAGAAAAAATACCCCACTAGAATGACATAAAAATCTGAAAAATGAAAAATTTACAAACAATGAAATATAAAAGGGTTAATGAGACGTACAAAGGATGTTCAATTTCTGACTCAGTAGTATAAGTATGACTAATTTAAAGGTTCTTCGGTATCCTGAGGAATCATTATATGAAGTTCATGGCTTTTCATCACACAGTCAAGGGGGCATTTAATGGAGATCGAACCTTGGACTATCGAGTGCACGACCTGTATGACACATTATTGTAAACAGCTGAAGTGTGCAAAGAGGAACAAGATAGGGCGAGAGACCTGGACTTCTGTCCTCAGCCGGTCACATTTTACTGACACCGACCAAACCAGTTGATGGCGAAATCAGACAGATCAATTTAAATTATCCGAGTGGGATTCCAATAGCGGACCTTCCGATCTAGAGACTAACGATCTACCACCTGAGCCTGTCGGGGACAGTCGGACAGACAGACAAGCAGCCACAGATACAGGCAGACCAAATGTTAGAGAGAGAGAGAGAGAGAGAGAGAGAGAGAGAAGAGAGAGAGGGGGGGGGGGAGCGCGGAGCTATTTAGAAGAGGAAAGCGAAAATTACTGAATAGAAGGTCAAAAGCAAAGTTTAGTAAGTAAAAACCAACAACGGATAGATAGATAGATAGATAGATAGATAGATAGATAGATAGATAGATAGATAGATAGATAGATAGATAGATAAGAGAGAGACGTAGAGAGAGGGAGGGAGAGAAAGAGAGAGAGGCGTAAGAAAGTCACAGAAAACAATGGAGATTGATTGATTCAACGTTAAGAAGAGAGGGAGTGAGACACAATGAACGACACAAAATGGAAAAGTAAAAAAAAAATCAGAAAAAGAAAGAGAAGTCTAGACCGGAAGAAAAGCAGACTAAAAGGTTGATATTTAAAAGGAGAGAAACATAGGTGGGAAATATAAAGATCCGGCATTGGAAACGAGAAAATGAATCAGTATCGCTTTTAATGTTATAGATTATTTATTACAGCATTTGCGATTCAACAGTGATAATGGATAACATAATCACGCCCATTAAACATTCACCTTTCCAATCGCCTATTGGTTCTGTAGTTCTTATACAGCGTTGTGATTGGACGCCGGTTAAGATTCCTTCAACTATGGTTTTGGTCTTCATTGACGCTATGGAAACCACTATCACAAGCCCTCTATTAAAGTATATCATGACACAGGCGGTCTTTTTAGTATTACCAGAGACTAAAGATGTAAAGAGACGTTTCACAAAAAGGTCTGACAGTGCTTTTGATAAGGGGAGCTAGCGTGACGCGTACGAACTCTATTTCTTTATTGAAATAAAGGCGGAGTTGAGTTGAGTTGAGTTGGTTTAACGTCCAACATCAGCACTATATAGGCTATATTGTGGACGGGTCCCAAGACTGACGTCTGATAATTTTGTGTGCTGTCAAACACGAGACAGGGCGGGGATACCATGACTCTTTTCTCAGCTGGTCACATTAAACTGACACCGACCCAACCAGTAGGGAACGAAATCGCCAGGGCTTGAACCAAGAAATTTTGCGTCGTAAGCCGATGTTCTACCCCAGGGCCACCGCGCCCCCTGAAAATAAAGGCGGTTGACTAATGTATAAACCATGTTTTACTAAGGCTTACAGAACTGTTCTCTATAGAGGGAGGGAGAGAATTATCTCCCTCTCTCAGTGTTTAACGTCTCCTAGGTTCTATACGGCGAGGGAAGCAAATGTCTTCTTTATCTTGAGCCAAGTACGCAAAATGGCCGTGAGACCCCTCACTTTTTCACACTCTCTGGTAAAATTTATGCGTGGGTGTGTGAGTGTGCGGGGAGTGGGGGTGAGAAAAGGTGGGAGGGGATAGAGAGAGAAAGAGAGAGAGAAAGAGAGATAGGGAGAGAGACAGAGAGGGAGAGAGAGAAAGAGAGGGAGGGAGGGAGAGAGAAAGAAAGAGGGAGAGAGAGAG
>RQTK01000065.1:25006-37802 GCA_003991915.1 Elysia chlorotica | reverse complement strand
TCTGTCTGTCTCTCTCTCTCTCTCTCTCTCTCTCTCTCTCTCTCTCTCTCTCTCTCTCTCTCTCTCCCTCTGTCTCAATCGCGTTCCGCCTCTGTCGGTCTTGTTGCCTGACTCTCTGCGTGTTTCTATGCCTGTCTATTTGTCTACCTGTCTCTCTGTATCTCTGTCTCTGTATCCATCTATGTGTGTTGGTCATTGTCTCTCTTCTGTCTCTCTGGCTGCCTTTCTTTCTCTCTCTCCATTTGCCAAGTGCATTAGTATATCCTTGCAATCACCATTTCCGTTCGTGTTTGTCATCAGGGATAAACTTATTATTTCCTTCTCTCTCTCGACCTCTTTTTCTCTGTCTCCCTGCCCTTCTCTCCCTGCCCCCCCTCTCTCTCTCACTCTTACTTTCATTCTCTCTCCCTTCTCTCTCCCTTTCATTCTCTCTCTTTCTGCGTCTCTCTCTTTCATATCTTCTTCCTATATCCCCTAAAGCCACTTTTTCCGTTATGTCACAAATCAAATCTTCGTACCCCTCTCCTGTGACGATCTCTCCACATTACACTTTGACTTATGACGTCAATATGGATTAAACCAATCCGAACATTCCATTTCCTAAACTTAACCATGCCCGTTGGGTAACTTTCAAACAAAGACATTCCAAAAATGCTAGTGAACTATTGGGCGTATATGAGAGCGTCATGTTTATACATACCCTGATCCAAGTAACTAAACTAGAAACCACGAACCACGTAAAAATGCCCCTTTGATACAATATTATTACACAAACACTTATGTCCCAATGGTCTCCCTAATGTCTCAATGAGGCTTTGCGATCTATTGACATTCTAGAATAACGTAATCTCGCCTTTTAAGCATGGGGTTTTCCGAAAGTTCAAAAGCTTCATAAGTTTAGGCTAGAGTTATGATTCTACGTCACATGTGTCTATTAATAGCACCAATAACCTCTTTGTTTTACGCAGCTTCCCTTACGTGCCGTTTCGGTTTTCATAAAGGGCCTCTGTATCGTAAGGCCTCTAACGTCGAGCTGTGAGTATATATTGACCACTTGACCACTTGACCATTAGGAATAATAATCTCTCGAGACCTGTGGAACACTCCTGATTCACGGGGCTCCGGGTAGGCGGTGAATTGCTGTGTATTAAGTCCTTAAACCTTTAGAAAGACTTAGAACGGTGTTGCTCTTGTATTAAGTTTAGCCTGTGTGGCGCTCGTCGGTTAGTTAAGTATGGTCACAGTTACCCGCCGTGAATCCAGACACGGCGCCAAGTTGCTGCCCTTTATCAAAATTGTTGGGGTTATCTGCCCGAATTAGATGTTGTTTAATGTCCACAGGTGTAGGGTTTGGTAGGATGGACAGATAATTGATAGATATTGAACTGAGTTGACTTAGTTTTAACGTAGACATAGATATATAGATAGATAGATAGATAGATAGATAGATAGATAGATAGATAGATAGATAGATAGATAGATAGATAGATAGATAGATAGATAGATAGATAGATAGATAGATAGATAGATAGATAGATAGATAGATAGATAGATAGATAGATAGATAGATAGATAGATAGATAGATAGATAGATAGATAGATAGATAGATAGATAGATAGATAGATACTTGTACTTGATTATAATACCAGTATTGTCGGTAGAGTGCTCGACAAAAGGAGCATGCTATAATAATAATAAAATTACTTGCCTGTCGCGACTCCGGAGTTTCGAGCTGTTGCTCTCCTCAGGCGACTAGTTCTTTCTGTTTGACAACAGGAAACGTTTTCTGTGCGCGCAGTGGGAAAAATTTCCTTTCTTTGGTTCAGCGTTGGTGCCTTTCTGAGTATTTGATATTTTTCCTCTAGGCACAGATTGCACACTTTTTTGGCTGGCATGTATTATTATTAATTTATTATTAACAGAAATACAGTAAAAGTCAGCTACAGTTGCCTCCCCAACATAAAACAAACGATAATGAACCACAACAAGAACCTACTAGAAGAGTTTAACGTCAAGAATAAAGCGGAGGCCGATGAACCAAAACGTTGCAACTGCAGAAACAAAACAAACTGCCCCCTGAGTGGAAATTGCCTGGCAAGATGTGTTGTTTACAAAGCTACAGTCACGGAAACACAAACAAACAAGAAAGAAACATATATAGGACTAACAGAAAATGAATTTAAAACAAGGTATAACCTCCACAAATCTTCATTTAAATTACACCACAGGATGCATGACACGAAACTGAGTGAACACATTTGGACTCTCAAAAACAACAACACAGACCATAAAATACACTGGGAAATTGTAAGACAGGTGAAGCCATACACGCCAGCCAAAAAAGTGTGCAATCTGTGCCTAGAGGAAAAATATCAAATACTCAGAAAGGCACCAACACTGAACCAAAGAAAGGAAATTTTTTCCCACTGCACGCACAGAAAACGTTTCCTGTTGTCAAACAGAAAGAACTAGTCGCCTGAGGAGAGCAACAGCTCGAAACTCCGGAGTCGCGACAGGCAAGTAATTTTAATTATAAATATTTTAACTCGCAGCGAGTTAGAAGAACGTTTCACACTTTAATATCAAGGCAAAGGGACTTGAAGGAGAGGGCCACCGAAGAGAATGTTCTAAGAGACATATTTGTGGTGTAATTGGGTTTTGGCCTGATCCGGCTAGGCGATCCTGGCAGGAAACGGATTCCGCTAGGGGGCGCGACCTCGACCTCGGTTTGACCGTTATATTTTTCGGCAGTTGAATTGTCGTCGGTCTAAGGGTAAGGTTCGTCCTCCTTGGATCTCCGATGCTGAGACGCATCGACTTTGGCCATTGATATTCCTATTCCATATTAGATCTAGTATAATATTTCATTTACATCTCTGATTTACCACACTGGTGTCAGAAGTTTATTTCTGGGCCCAGCCTTTTATTTCCATTTTATTTTTCTTCGAATTTAGTTTCTACGGTCTAGTTTCACGATCTAGATTGCCATTGGATTGACTCACTTCGTGAGTTCGGTTCAGTGGCCTAGTTTCAAGGTCGTTACGTTCGCGTGAGCGTGCGTGGCCTAATTTTTCTATTACTTGATCTAGATACTGGATTTTATGAACAATTGTTAGATCTAGTCAGGTATTACGTTTTGCTAGTTTCAGTGGCCATGATCTAGATTGAAAATTTTTGTTCTTTTTCTTTTTAGACACTTCTATTTAACTTAGAAGTACAGGTTTGGTATTGTTTAATTAGTTATATTTTCGATAAGCTTATCAGGATCTAGATCTAGGTCTCGAATTTATGTTCGCTCTAAATCTAATTTCATTTCAAAGAATAATTGATTTGTAATATTCTTTCTGGATTATTCTGAATTATTTTTTATTTTATTTTCAAATATCTAGGATCATAATATTAAAAGTATTTTGTTATCTTTATTTAATTAAATAACATATCTCATAAACTAACTCTTGTTATCTTTAGATTTTTCACTGTGAAATATATGTTATGTACTGATTCTGATTTCTTCTTTTTTTTTTTAAAGCAATTCTGAAATCTCAGCATTGGGTTCTCACAAGTTTATTGACTGATCTGTGAGCAGAGGTGGTGTCGCGTCTTGTTAATAGTTTTGTTCCTGTTTTGGGGATCAATTTCTTTGATCTTCAACGACTCTTGAGGGTAAGAGTATTTCTAATTTACATTTTTGGTCTGTGATAGGTCGTGGGTTATATACATTTTTTATTTATTACTATTTACTCTAATTGTATATAGATCCAGGAATACTTTATAGTTTTGTATGCAGTTATTCTGTAACTTTAAAATTTTGGTTTACAGTACCTACTTAATAGGGCAGTTTTCGCATGCCCCGGCATAAAAAGCTTTAGCCAAAGAGGCTAACGCCGAAATTGACACGGCTAGAGGGGCAGATGGGGACGCCTTGGAAGATCTTGATACGGGACCCAAGGAGAAGGTTCGGGGTTATGATAATCCTGAATCAGGATACAAAGACATGTTAAGGGGTTATGGTAGCTCAGGCATGGACTCTCAGGCAGGTCCTGGTGATGTTCGCATTATGGGGGAGCGCAGAGCTCCAAACAATACTTTAAGGGACGACAGGTCATATGACTACAAAATGTTAAGTGATATCAGGGATGAGGGATCACCTGTAAATATGTTCAGGGGTTTACTTAGATCAAGTACTAATTTTTCGCAATCGAAGATCGATTCCCTTGCTGATGTAGCAAGCGGTTACGAAAACTTTGGGGTCAGTCTCTTAAGACTAATGTGTATGGAGGAGTCTGACATTTCTTTAATTGTGTCGATTTACTCCAAATGTTTTCGGGACAAGGTGGGTCGGAACAAGTCTGACATTTCGGGGATGGAGGATGCGATGGGTCCTAAATATAAGCAGGACAGTCAGGGCTGTCACGATTGGGATTGGTTCCGCCAAGGAAGGGATAGAGATAGCCCCCTTGAGCGGGGTTGATTTTATTCCAATAAGTTTGGTAGGGAAGAGAGAGACAGATTTGAGGATGAACCTCGTAGGCCTGTGTGGATGGGGGCGGCCACGAGGCATCTAATGTACGATGGCAATTCTGATTGGGCTTCATACCTTTATCAGTTTCAATTGTGTGCCGATTCGTTGGGTTTAGGGGATGTGGAAAAGGGTAGATTTCTGCAGTCAACACTGGCGGGTGCAGCTCTTAAACTAGTAGTTGACCGTAACCGCGAAGGGCGGATTTTGGGGTTCAGGGAGATTTGCGATACCTTACGCCGTAGGTTCGATTCCGAAGATGACCGGACGGAAGCCGCATGGTTGAAATTGGACAATGCATTCCAAGGCAAGACGGAATCACTCCATCAATGGGCGGATAGGTTGAGAGATATTGGCTTCAAAATAGCTCGAGGTGACCAGGGGGCTTATGGGGCTGTGGAACCTAGACTTGTATTAAAATTCTGTTTAGCTGGGTTAGATAAAGAAGCGGGGCGTAAGGCCATAGAATCAGGACCCCCTCGAGACTTATTAACAGCTGTGGAGAGGGTGCAGTGGCTCCAACATGTGGAGTCTGCTTCTCGGGGTCGGCCAGGGTACGAGGACAGTATGTTTGATTACTCTAGAGGTGTGGGTAATCCCCATTACGGGGAGGACCGGGATTACCGACAGAGACGGGATCTCGATAGTCCTGACCATAGGTCTAGAGCTAATCTGGTCCGGGGATGGCAGGGTGTCATCAACAAATTTCAGGGAATCACGCTCACGTGATTATAGTCCGGCTGTTCGTGCAGTTGGTCGGGACAGGGAGGACGCGTTAGAGACCCTAACAAAAACAGTTTCGTCCCTGGTGCAGGAAGTAAAAAATTTAGGGGTTAGAGTGCATGCGATGGAAAGGGCTTCACCTTCTCCGCGCCGGCGTTCGCCATCCCCAGGAAACGCCTGTTTTGGTTGCGGGGCTACGGATCATTTTAGGTCTGATTGCCCCAAGAAACCTTCGGTTACTTTTCAGGACCAGGGCTGTTTTCAGTGTGGGGACAAAGGGCATATTAGGGCTCTATGTCCGCAGTTAGCACAAGATTCTAATGTGCAGGGAAACTAACAGGAACTGGTGGTGGGGGTCGTCTACCAGTTCAGGGTTCTGTCCCGTTGTCAGATCAAGATGTTCCTGATGTTATGTCTGGTAATGAGGACAGTAGATTTAGACCCAAAGAGGGGGGCGGTTGTGAACCGACTGGAGACCCGAGATTGATCGATGCTGTCGGGACTCCGAACAAAGAAATCATGATTCAGAAATTAGAATCGGGCTAGGCGTACCGGTTAAAATTAACAGTAAATGGGAAACCCGTATGGGCTACAGTTGACACAGCGGCCGAGGTGACTATTATTGCTGATCATGTGTGTAGTGATTTAGACACGTTTCCCCTGTCCTAGAAAAGGTGATTATGTTTACGGCAGGGAAGGAACAAACGATTGAAGCATTCAGGGTGGGCCCTGTGAGATTAGGGGTGGGTCGTTGGCAGTCCAATGAATCCGTGTATAATAGTGGCTCCCATTAAAGATGACATGTTGCTGGGATTAGATTATTTATCTAAATTTAAGGCTACTGTTAATTTGGGGACAGAAACCATCTATATACATGAGGAATACTTTCCTCTTGTGCGGCGGGATTCTGTTTTATGGGAAGTTAGTAGAGAGAGAGGGAGGGAGAGAGAGAAGGCAATAGAGGACATTTTGCAAGGCCTTTTTTGGTTGTGCCTAGTAAGGTGGAACAATTTGATTAATTTCATTCATTAGCGAAATGGGGGTTGAGAGAAAAGAGACAGAGAGATGTGGAGGGAGGGAAGCAGTGATGGAGAGAGATACGAGGGGGTGGGTTGTGGGGAGAAAGGACATAAGAGAAAAAGATAGAGACACAGAGAGTGAGAGGGGGTGTGTTTAGGGAAAGAGAGAGAGAGAGAGAGAGAGAGAGAGAGAGAGAAAGAGAGAGAGACAGACAGAAAGGGGGAGAGAGAGATTAGGGGAAGAGAGAAATTTTTTCAAATGGGTGAGAGGTGAAAGGAGAAAGAACGAGTGGGTTGTAAAATAACTACGCAGTAAATATGATATGTTGAAATATTGCTTTGACGTACGTCATTTATGGGGTACGTCATTGTATATTTTGTGTTGGTTTCCAACTGCAGGAGAAAATGGCGGACACAGCGTTTTCACTGATGAAGTTGATTTAAACTTTTTGTCTCAACTCTCTGTCTCTCTGTCTCTTTGTCTCTCTGTCTCTCTTTCTCCTCCTCTTTCTCTCTCTCTCCCTCTCTCTCTCTCTTTCTCTCTCCCTCTCTCTTTCTCCTCCTCTTTCTCTCTCTCTCCTTGAACACGTTAGTAGTATTACATGTATATATGGCAACATTTCCATAATTTATTTACTCTCTCAATCCAATATGTCATTCCATTATCAGGCAGCCTGAACGGAATTATAAAGAGGCTCCCTCGAGTTTTGTTAAAGGGCAGAGAAGAATTATACAATACGTTATCCAAGAGCGCCCATTACGTGCAGCACACACTGGTTGTTTTTTTTTTTGCTGCCTAACATCAGCACTATACAGGCTGTTTAGTGGAAGAGCCCCAAAACTAACGTCTGACATTTTTAATGGTTGCAACACGGAGAAATTAGGCCAAATTTCTTTACAATTCCTTTAAAATCCGTGGCTTAGCTGATTTTTTTTAGAACGCATAGCATGGGCACGGGTCGGTAAAAACAAGAATTCAATTTTGGTGTGTAATCTTGTTGTTCCGGTGTCGCGCAAAAAACTAGTAGCTTAGCATTTAGGATAAGAATAATTTATGTGCAACAAGTTAGAAAATCTGACGGATCTCTCTCTTTCTCTCTTTCCCTCTGCCTTGAACACGTTAGTAGTATTACATGTATATATGGCAATATTTCCATAATTTATTTACTCTCTCAATCCAATATGTCATTCCATTATCAGGCAGCCTGAACGGATAAAGAGGCTCCCTCGAGTTTTGTTAAAGTCAGGGAAGAATTATACAATACGTTATCCATTAGGTGAAGTACACATTGGTTTTGTTTGTTTGTTTTTTTTTGTGGGTTTTTTTTTGCTGCCTAATATCAGCACTATATTGGCTATATAGTAGAAGAGCTCCAAAACTATTGTTTGACAATTTTAATGGTGTCCACACAGAGAAACTAGGCTACGGTGATACACAATGTTAGGAGACTCCATTTTGACATTAAATTGTGCAACCTCGGATGTAGTTTCGTCGAGTCTTTACGACGTTTAGAATTACCTTAATGACTAATCAATGAGTCAATGAATCTGTACATTTAATTGAAATAGGATCAATAGAAAATCATTAGTTCATTAGTCCAATAGAAATGACTAGAGTAGTTAAGGCCATTCTTTTGAACTGATGAACGTTGGTGGGTATCTCTGAATTTAAGCTGTTGTTCTATCGCCGTAGTTGTTGATGCTGCTGAGTTGGTTTAACGTCCAACATCAGCACTATATAAGCTATCTTGTGGACGAGGCCCAATACTGAGGTCTGATAATTGTATGTGCTGTCACACACGAGACAGGGCGTGGATACCATGACTCCTGCCTCAGCTGGTCACATTAAACTGACATCGACCCAACCAGTAGGGAATGCAATCGCCAGGGACGAATCCGGACCTTTTGCGTCGGAAGTAGGGCCATCGTTCTGTCGCCGATAAAAGCTTCTTCTGATTGGAAAACATAGGCAACATAAAATCGATCATCGATCTCTCAGCATAGAACGTTATGTCTTTGTCCATTGTAATATATGATTAAAGAAATCTCACTTATATAAATAACTAATGTTAAGTTCACAAAACATCAAACAAGTAAAAAACATAAATAAGACTACAATATATCCTACATAGTTATTACGTTGGACGTTAAACCAACTCAACTCTCAACTCACTAGGCTACTAACGACAATAATAAAATAACCCAACTAGGTCCAATTTACTTCAAAAAGTAAATGGCACGCAGGACAGAATAGTAAGAAAAATAAAGAAGAAAAAAGCGATTATAAAACCCTATACCTAAGGGAATGTCATTAGTTATCGATGTGTGGTTCACAAGGCTTGTAATACTTTCCTCTTTACCTTCTAAAAAAACTGTAACTCAACATAATCTACAGGTGTATTTAAGGTAATTGCAATTTCGCGATTCCGTATGTAAAAATTAATTAATCTATTCGTTTGATCTAAAATACTCATTAATTTTGGGGTTTGTAACAAAGACATCTTTCGCTTGTTTATAATCGACAATGGAGTGTACTGACAAATAGAGTAGTTTTACATTTTGTTTCCAGTGATAGCCTATATTGTATAGCTTAAAATATCATTCATATTAATAACGAACTGAAGGTTACTGCGCTATTCAATTCCCCACACCCTTCTGTTAAGTGTTGACTTATCCATTGTTTCCATTTGAATCCATGACAACTCAATAGGCCTACGTATTACCATAAAGCTTTTGTCCACCCTACCATCCCACAGCGATCAACAGCATTAATGGGCAGAGCACTCTACGGGTCACCAAATAATTGATAAGATCGTGGGCGTAACTCTGGCCTTCAGGGGAAGGCACTCTAATGGTAATGCACGCTCGGTGGTCGTTAAGGGTCACCCACGGAGATGTCTATTAATAGATTTTGTGGGGATTACCCAGTTGGCAGCTGATGTGGGGGAAAGAGGAAGTTAGATCTAACCTTGAGGTACTCCTACGCAAAACAAATCTTTTTTTGTTACCGTTTCGCGAGGTCAGAATAAAATTAATGGTATTGTTTTCATTTGAATGATTATAAAAAAAATCTCAGTACAGATTAACGTTAGAACAGAAATGTTAGTAGTTAATGACAACAAAAAAATAGAATCCATATATACAGTTCATTGAGAGTGATGAACAAAAATAACAATTCTATTAAATTTCATAGATTAATATTCTGTTTAATAACTTTCGCAAACATGACAGTCAAGATTAATAAGTATGTGTGCGTTAATTAAACCCAAGAGGTAAAATGCACAAACAAGACGTAGCTTACGTCTTGTCGTAAGCCTTATTCCTATATTGTTACGACAAAACGTAGCGCCTTGTTTGTGCATTCTACCTAAGGAACTTTACGTCAATAAAATAATTATTAATAGTTATATTGACAAGTTCAAGGGCAATGGGGAAAATTAGGCGACAAAACAAAAAAAAGGAAGAAAGAAAAAGAGCATGATTCGTTACTTTAAAAGCGGAAAAGAAATATGTGAAGCAATCATGGTGAATTCGGTGTGGATTTTTGTTGTGATTTTTCACTTTTTTATTTATTTTATTTTTACTTTTTGAGTTATTTATAATCTGTTAAAAGCCATCAAATGCTCTTTAAGATGTTAAAACACCAAGACTTCAACATTTCTAAAACCAGAGATAATACTTTTTTATTTTGATTAATTTGAAAATGAACAAATTCAATATAGTGTAGTTTTCTATGTTCAGAGGTCGATATATAATAGCTCCAAACTACAAAACAGTGGTTTTAGGTCTTTCCGTTTTTTCATTATTCTGTCTATAAACCATACAGAAATTGATTAGCTCTATGATTATAATTTTTTTCGGATGCAAGGCAGAGTTGTCCTTTATTTTTCTTCTATTTCTTATTTTTATTACTCTTCTTTTTTTTTAATCTTACATTGTGAAGTGTTCAATTATTCCAGAAACTGACGTGTATTGCTCATGCATATAAAAAAATTTGTACGGCACAATTTAACATTCCCACAACAATATGTAGAGAGACACGAGGCAAATAGTAGACACAGAGAGACATGCGGGGGAAATGTAAGTAGTGACAGAGAGACAGGCAGAGAGAGAGAGAGAGAGAGAGAGAGAGAGAGAGAGACAGATAGAGTCGTTTATTTGTATGTTTGTATACTGCTAAGAGTCCAACGTCAGCAATAAATATATAGGCTTTTTTGTGAACGGATCCGAAGTCTAACGTGTATCACTTTTACGTCTTGCCACACAGAGACAGTACGGGGGTACAAGAACTTCTGACTGAAGTAGTCATTTTAAAACTAATGGTAATGCACGCTCGGTGGTCGTTAAGGGTCACCCACAAATGTCTATTAATAGATTTTGGTTGGGGATTACCCAGTTGGCAGCTGATGTGGGGGAAAGAGGAAGTTCGATCTAACCTTGAGGTACTCCTACGCATAAAAAAAATCTTTGCTAATACCGTTTCGCGGTATAAAATTAATGATATTGTTTTCATTTGAATGATTATAAATAAAAGCTCAGTACAGATTAACGACAGAACAGAAATGTTAGTAGTTAATGACAAAAAAAAAATAGAATCCATATATACAGTTCATTGAGAGTGATGAACAAAAATGACAATTCTATTAAATTTCATAGCTTATTATTGTGTTTAAGAACTTTCGTAAACATGACGGCCAAGATTAATAAGTATGTGTGCGTTAATTAAACTCAAGAGGTAAAATGCACAAACAAGACGTAGCTTACGTCTCGTCGTAAGCCTTATTCTTATATTGCTACGACAAAACGTAGTGCCTTGTTTGTGCATTCTACCTAAGGTATTTTACGTCAATAAAATAATTATTAATAGTTATATTGACAAATTCAAGGGCAATTGGTAAAAATTAGGCGACAAAACAAAAAAAGGAAGAAAGAAAAAGAACATCACACTTCACTTTAAGCGGAAAAGAGAAATATGTGAAGCAATCATAGTGACTCCGGCGTGGGTTTTTTTGTGTGATTTTTTACTTTTTTATTTGTTATTTTTATTTTTTGAGTTATTTATAGTGTGTTAAAACCCATCAAATGCTCATTAAAGGTTAAAAACTAAAACTTCAGCCTTTCTAGAACCAGAGATAATACTTTTTTATTTTGATTAATTTGAAAATGGAAAAATTCAATATAGTGTAGTTTTCTATGTTCAGAGGTTGATATATAATAGCTCCAAACTACAAAACAGTGGTTTTTAGGTCATTTCCGTATTTTCATTACTTTCTGTCTATAAACCAACAGAAATTGTATTAGCTCTATGATTATAATTTTTTTCGCGATGCAAGGCAGAGTTGTCCTTATTCTTTTTCTTATTTTTATTCTCTTCTATTATTTTTTTATATCTTACATTGTGAAGTGTTCAATTAATTCCAGAAACTGAACGTGTATTGCTCCTGCATATAAAAAAAATTTGTACGGTACAATTTAACATTCCCACAACAATATGTAGAGAGACACGAGGCAAATAGTAGACACAGAGAGACGATGCGGGTTGGAAATGTCAATGTAGTGACTAGAGAGACATGGCGAGAGAGAGAGAGAGAGAGAGAGAGAGAGAGAGAGAGAAAGACAGATAGGAAGAGAGAGACAGATAAATCAAAAGAGATAGAGCGTGAGAAGAAAAGAAAGAAAAGAGAGAGACAGAGATAGAGAGAGAGAGAGAGAGAGAAATAGAGGGAGACAGACAGAGAAAGAGAGCGACAGATAGGAAGAAAGACACAAAGAAACCAGGAGAGATAGAGCGTGAAAAGAAGAAGAAAAGAGAGTGGGAGAAAGAGAGAGAGACAGATAGTGAGAAAGAGACGTAGAAATCAAGAGAGATAGAGGGTGAGAAAAAAAAAGAAAAAAAGAAAGAGAGAGAGAGAGGAGAGAGAGAGAGAGACAGACAGAGAGAGAGAGAGAGAGAGAGAGAGAGAGACCGACAGATAAGGAGAAAGAGACAAAAAAATCAAAAGAGATAGAACGTGAGAAGAAAAGAGTCAGAGACAGAGACAGAGAGAGAGAGAGAGAGAGAGAGAGAGAGAGAGAGAGAGAGAGAGAGAGAGAGAGATAGGGAGAATGACACAAAGAAATCAAGAGAGATAGAGTGTGAAAGAAAAGAAAAGAAAAGAGAAAGGGCCAAACGGGAAGTAGAGGGGATAAACATAATTCTTTGCTAGATAATGGACACTTCCGAAGCCGAAGGTCGACGGAAGGAATGTAATGGTAAGACTTGGACGTTATGACGTCAGTCACTGAAGGACAAACTGGCAAACGTCAAGCGATGGTGTCATTCGTAACACTTTGATCGGAACGTGACCTTTCGTAACCCGTGCCCGATCAGCTGTTTTCGTTGTACACGCACGCGACCTTGACCTACCGTGAGATGATGTCAGTGCATGAACACCGGGTGATACGAGAAATCTCACCGGCCGGCTTGGGGCAGGGATAAGGTAGAGAGAGAGAGAGAGGGAGAGAGAGAGAGAGGGGGGGGAGAGGGAGAGAGAG
>RQTK01000065.1:10100-24583 GCA_003991915.1 Elysia chlorotica | reverse complement strand
TATACTATACACGTACAAAGTTGTGCTGTGTGTCTTTGTGCAGAACTTTTTTCATTGTTTCAAATTTAATCAAAGTGTACCGGGGTATCACATCGTAGTAAAGTGATATTGAATTCGATATCTTTCTATGCTTTGACTAAAAAGTCTATATATTGATAAAATTCCACCCCAAAATATTGTATGAGCTAACCAAAACCAAAAATAAAAAGAAAAATCTATAACATCAAAGGACAACGTGTGTACACTAATTAAGAACAGTTATGATTAGCAAACCCAATGTAAAATGACTCTTGTTCCACGTGATAAAAACTCGCTTATTGATCTATAGCACTCTGAAGTAGCTGTGAGAGACTTTTATTTTGTTGTCTCAGAAATTATAGGTTATATTCTTTTACGATGAAGTAAGGCGATTATTATCTTTGTACGTCTATCTATTTAGAGGAAGGCACATAAAATAGTTGTTATTAGCGGGGTTTTTTTTCTCCAAAACGAAAAGAGAGAAAGTGCTTGCTAAGTGCAAGCCCCCTAATGCAAAGAAAAATTAATTATTCGAATCTAGTTTAAATAAGTTTCTATTTCATCATAATGTGAGTACGCAAATCAAACCAAACAGCTTACACCAAAACAGGGTACAACGCAATGACAACGCAAGCAAAGACACAAATTAATGATGCAGTATTACAACAGGTCATAATGCTATTTTCAACGAAGAAATGAAAAGAATTCCGACGAATGGAAGACATTTACATTGTATCCACCTTCTCTCTCTTTCTCTCCCGCTCTCTCTCAATTTTTATTTCTTTCTTTCTATCTACTTATCTATCCATATATCCGTGTATCAATCTTTCTCTCAATCTTTTTAGCTTCCTATATATTTGTGTATCTTTTTTCTTTTTTTCTGTATATCGTTTACTTTTCCCCCTTCTGTCTATCCGATTAACAATGTACTACTCCGTCCCCCCCCCCCCCCCCTGCCTCTACCCCGCCCTCACATTTTATCCCCTCCTTTCTGACCCCCTACTCTTTATTCGCCCTTCTCGCCTTTCGCAATTCTTGCAAATCACCAACCTCACGTTTGGGCCGGAAGGGGTCAAGAACTGGACTTTCCCCAGTGACCTGGGCTGCCACACCCTAATAATTCTTATCTATCCTCAGAGTGACGTCATACAGTCCGGTCAAAAGACTGGAGGAAGCGGAGTGTGAAATCAGTTGTTGTAGTGGGTTTCCCCCCAAAGACAGTAGAAATAAACCGGCCTCTCTCTCTCTCGCTCTCTCTCTCCCTCTCTCTCTCTCTCTCTCTTCCTCTCTCTCTCTCTCTCTCTCTCTCTCCTCTCTCTCTCTCTCTCTCTCTCTCTCTCTCTCCTCCTCCCCCTGTCTCCCCCCCCCCCCCTCCGATTTTCTCCCCTTTGTTTATACACCTGACCCAAAGAGAAGGTTAGCCACGATCTTTTCTATTAATCCGCCTAAATAGAAGTAGACCGTGATTTAACAAGTAACTGAACAGCGACAAAAAAGGAGTGGAATTGGGCATAGGAATGGCCTTTGATTAAACAAAAAATAATTGGGATCGTTTGGTTAGATATACAAACGTTACGGGTTAGATAACACCATAGAAGCCACTCATCCATAAAAAAAAACTTGTAGACGTTAAACAAAGGAGGGGTTGAGAGAGAGAGAGAGAGAGAGAGAGAGAGAGAGAGAGAGAGACTGAGGAGACAGAGCGTGAAAAGGGGAGAAAGGGGAGAGAGGGAGAGAGAGGGAAAGAGAGAGAGAATGAGGAGACAGAGCGTGTAAAGAGGAGAAAGGGGAGAGAGGGAGAGAGATAGAGAAAGAGAGAGAGCGTGAAAATGGGAGAAAGGTGAGAGAGGGAGAGAGAGAGAGAGAGAGTGAGAGAGAGAGAGAGAGAAACATAGAGATCTCATAACAGTCTGAAAACACTCCATAATAGTTGATGACTAAGGAATAACTTTGGTACACGGTAACCAAAATAAAGTGAAAATAAAAAATCGCTTTCAGAAAAGCTACCTTTATTATAGCACCTTACTAAATGTATTGATAGAATTTTTGTGCAATGAGTACATTTGCGTAGGCGACCGATACAAAGCTCTGACTAAGTTGTTACGGAGTGGGCGAGTTTAATTTAGTGCTATTGGTAATGAATGCATCTCGCTTCCGTAGTATACATAATTAATAGAAAAAAATCACCCAAACTAGTTTGTATTTCTTTGATTTCTTGAGTAAAAAAATGTAAAGTCAATAATTATTGTTGTTGTTTTTTTTTGTTTCTTAATTTTCTAAATACATGTACAATAGTTCAAAATTAGATCTAACGCGGAGTTTGAGAAATAAGTTAAGACCACACATCGTCAAGGGCTTCGTTACATAATGGGAATACATAAATTTTAGATCTAGTTACTAAGAGGAATGCTGGACATGTGCCCAACATTAATATTAATGTCAGTGAGGCGGGCCATACGCAGTTGAATTGTAGTTGAGTTGTTTTAACGTCCAACATCAGCACTATATAGGCTATATTGTGGACGGGCCCCAAGACTGCCGTCTGAAAATATTATGTTCTGTCGCACAGAGACTAAGCGGGATACCATGACTCTGTCTCAGTCCGTCACATTAACTGAAGTAGTTGAGTAGTTGAGTTGATTTAACGTCCAACATCAGCACTATATAGGCTATATTGTGGATGGGCCCCAAGACTGGCATCTAACAATTTTATGTGCTGCCCCACACGAGACAGGGCGGGGATACCATGACGCGTGTCTCAGCTGGTCACATTAAACTGACTTCGACCCAACCAATAGGAGTCAGAAGCAGTCAGTCTTAAACCCAAAACTTGAAATAAGTCCATACAAAAGAGAACTTTTAAAACAATCCTTCTCCCCAAACGGTACGAGAATGAAACGATCTTACCCAGAAAATTGTCAGCCTAATGTACGAAAGTCTTCCAGTAGAGGATATCGAAGATTGAATGGAAGAAATACTGCAGCAAAAAAACGAAAGCGTACATTTAAAAAAAAATTTAAATACAAAACTATCTGCAAGGCCGTGACTTAAACCTGGATTTAATCAAACCTGCTACTGTAGAAATGTCCAATAAGTAAAATTTGAGCAAAAATACTGAAGAAGATGAAAAGTTGAAGGTGGGGTGGACTAATAATTATTATGTTTTGATTTATAAACAAAGTCGCCACCTCGAGTTGAGTTCAATTTAGTTGGTTTTAACGTCGAACATCAGCACTATATAGGCTAAATTGTGGACGGGCCTCAAGATGGACGTCTGACAATTTTATGTGCTGCCACACAGGAGACAGGGCGGGGATACCAAGACTCCTGTCTCAACCGGTCATATTATACTCACCAACCCAACCAGCAGGGAACGCAACAGCCAGGATTCAAACTCAGGACCTTTTGCGTCGGAAGCTGATGTTTTACCCCTGGACCACCGCGCCCCCCTGGCCACCTCGAAACGGATTTCGCGGATTACGGGACACACCAATTAAAGATTGAATCATCATTCAATTATAGCCAGTACTCTAAATTTTTCAAAAGTTAGATCTACAGTAACAAAATTAAGGCCAAATGAAATAATGTACCCAGCACTACACAGAAAAAATACATTGAGTTTTGGAATTAAAATTTGTTTAAGTCGACTATCGAAAATTTCAAATTGCGTCTACATTTTCGGCTTTTCCCTCCTTTTTAAGACGTAGCTAGTCTACGTCAAACATTATTTTGCCATGAATACCAGCCTAATCCTCTCCATTTAGACCTGGTTTACGACCCCACTTGAGTACGTCTCTATATCAGTCTCTCACTCACACCTCACACCATTCACATGCCACCCACGACCCACCTAAAGGAACAACAAGGCGCATGTGAGCAACCAAGCTCGTGACAATAACATGCTTCGAGCGATGAAATGTATACAGGAAGGTGTCCAAATCACGCATTTTAAAACGATTTTTAGACCTTAACGCATTTCCATATTCTAATTAAGAAACCATTCCAATGTATCTCCTACTAAAGGCGAAAGAAAAACACCTTCTAATGTTATTTTAACTAATAAACGATCTCAGTCTGGCACATATTAACACTAAACGAAAAAAACAACACTTTTTTAGTTAATGAACTACGACAATTAAACTCACACGAATATGAACTTAAAAACACTATCTTGTAGTTTGGTTAATGAACGATCCCAATCTCTAACTCACACTAATATGAACTTCAACATACTTTCATGTATTTTAATTAATAAACGACGCCAATCGAACTCCCACTAACCTTTGTCACCATTAAAAACTGCGACGTCTATTTACTCGTCAAAATAAAGCGGACCGATTAAAAATCGACCAAGATTCTCAGATTAAATTACTCCTGTACATTGTATTTAAAAATTAACAAGATTGAAATTAATGCGTGGCAATGTTATTCTTGTTCAAGTTCGCACTCTAAAGGTAGTGAAAATGTATGTTTTTCCCTCTTCAATTTCACAATACAAAGGGATGATTACTTCCACATTCTAAATAGATTAATTAATTAAAATTGACAATAGACTCCCGCACACTGCTTCTTGTCCTTGCCTCTAAGTGTTTGGTATTTTTGGCATCCATCATTTTGTAAGAATCAGAATTAATTGACATTTTAACGATTTGCTCCAAACAAAGGCATTACTTATTGATAATTGACGGCAAAGGTTATTTTTGTATTTTTCTTCCAAGTCTGTACTGTTATAGTTTCATGTGATTTTTTTTTAAATTGGCCTTTCTTCACCTGTCATCATATTTCTGAGATGTTTTCTTTTTTAAACTGCAAATTTTACTTTTAAAAAAAGGCTTATTATTTGCACCTTTTCCTAGTATATTAATTTTATTAATTAATTACCAAGTATGTACATCTCCAACTTTGCTTTCTTTTACAATGTTTACAATTACTTATCGCTTTTGTCCCCACCCACTCCCACCCCCTATCCATTCAAAAAAAAAGAAGAAGAAGAATATTAATTCTCACTTCTCTTCTTACCAACACCCAAGAACAGTTGAAATGGCTTTTTAATATCAACACTAGCTTCACAATTAATATACTATACTGATGACAGTTCCAGGAATAACGCCAGACAGTGATTGTACTTGCTGCCACCTAGAGACAGTGCGGTGGGTTGATTGGTTGGTTGGGTTGGTTTAACGTCCAACAGCAGCACTATATAGACTATATTGTGAACTGGCCCCAAGACGGACGTCTGACAATTTTATGTGCTGCCACACACGAGACAGGGCGGGGATAACATGTCTCAGCCAGTCACATTATACTGACACCGACCCAACCAGTAGAGAAGGCAACAGCCAGGATTCAAACTAGGGACTTTTTGCGTCGGAAGCCGTTGTTCTACCCCTAGACCACCTCGCCCCCCGTTTGGACAGGGGAACCTCCTGATTGGAAAACCAATACTATACTGCTTGTTATCGCATTATAGCGGTAATATTAACATTTGTTATGAAATGTACTGATGCCATAAAATGCAGTGATTGAGATGGCTCAATGTCGTAAGACCACCTGACTTCTTATCAGAGGGTTAAGGATGCAATTCCCCCTAAGAACCACAGTGTATGGAGTTTCACAGAAGCACAAACAGTCTTTCGGGAGTGTTCAAATAGCATCTATTTTCCTACCGAAAAAAATGTGGCTTGTCTAGTGCAATATAGCGCCGATTTTCGGGAAACTTAAGTATTGTTATTTGATGGAACAGGAACAGGGATGGTATGTTTCTCATGAGCGTCTATCTTTTTAGAATAGAATAGGGAAAATATCATTCTTGAACGCGTTTTAAGCTTATTGTCAAGTAAAGCGAAATATTGTCTTGAATGTATTCATTTTTTTTATGACTTTTATCTCGTGATTTCGTTTCTGGGAAACTTCATATCCTGTGCTAAGAACGCCTTATTTGGTTCTGCGACTTGGCCTACTATTGTTATTAAGTACTCCATGTTCTGTGACTAAACAACGTGACCAAACAAGTCCAGGTAACACCGATCTGGCATCCTGTTGCCATAAATAACGGTTTCTCGTTTCCAGATAACCAAGTTCTAAGAACCAGATGTCGCGGTCGATAGAGCATTGTGGCAACCATCATGATGATCGGTGTTTGATCCTCAGTTTAATTCTTATCAACGGCTTAACAAAAAGCCGCATAATCCATAACATTAGAGGTAGGAACAAAACATTCGGATAGAAGTCTTTGGAAAAAAACTAAGGGAAAAGCAGGGATACAAAACTATTTTACTTTTACAGTGAACCGTTTACGTTTGACAGAAAGTGCCATGTCAGAAAACATGCAAGATAAGATATGAACGACAAAGAGGTCAGTATGGATCAGTGATACTTCGTTCCATAGGGCTCTTAGAGTACTCTTAGATAAAGGTAACATTACGTCCACTGACCATCTGGTTCGCGCCCCCGTATTAGTTTCCATGTTTGATCTTGTATCATACAGACCACATACAGACCACTCCTTCCCTGTCCGAGAAATCAGAAAATTTGCTGAAAATAGAAATGCTTACTAACTGACTGAAAGCCGGTGGCAGAGTGGTTAAGCACACTGGTCTTCGCTTTGGCGAGGCGAATTGGTGCCGAGTAGAAGGTGCAGGTTCGATCCCCGTTCATGTCATCTGTCTAAAATGTTTCTTTGTCTACTTGACTTATCTGTTGGTCTCAAGCTAGACCTAGGTTTGTGGCTGTCCCTTCTAACTTACTAACTGACTAACTGACTAGAAATAGCTTCTATCAAAATAAGCGCTAATGATTTTTAAATAATACTTTTTGAGTTTTACCATAGCTATGTTTTAATCAATATGAAAAGCTACCAGAGTGAATTAGACACAAGTTGGACTTTGAACTTTTTGTTTTATGTCATGCTTGTTAAAAGTATTAAATGGACTTCAATAGTTGAAAAAAAAGAACAACATAAACCTATAATTTTCAAGTTTTAGGTTTTTTTTTCATATTGAGAGAGAGAGAGAGAGAGAGAGAGAGAGAGAGAGAGAGAGAGAGATTTCTACGCCCCAGTAACGGAAATCGGTGTTTTGTTAGATCTATTAATTGACCATCGCATGAAAGCAGCAGCGGTCTCCAGGTTAACTGCCTTTGTTTTGATTTGTTATTATTAGGACTTTGACCGTTGGATATGTGGTGTTACATGTTGGACTTGAAGTTTTGGTTGGATTGAATGAAAATTAATTAATGAGGTTGAGGTAAGTTGAGGTGAGTTGGTTTAACGGCCAACATCAGAACTATATAGGCTATGTTGTGGACGGACCTCAAGACTAACGTCCGGCAATTTTATATTCTTTCACACACGAGACAGGGCGGGGATGCCATGACTCATGACCCAGCTGGTCACATTAGACTGACATTAGCCATTCCTCTTTCTTGTTGTTTCTTATAATCTGTTAGGCTGTAGTCATGGATGTTGGTTAAGTGTTTGGGGGGCATCTTGTTCCTTTTTTAGCTAGCCTGTCTGCTCTTTCATTCCCTGGAATGTTTATATGTCCTGGTATCCATTGAACTGTAAGTTGGACAGCAAGAGCAGTGAGAAAGTTTGTAATAGTTTTTAAAGGCTTTTGATGTACGAGTTTTCTGTTTGTCAGTTTTCAACAGCTTGCAGGACAGATTTAGCATCAGAGATAACAACATCAGTTAATCTTTCAGGCTTGATGCAAAATAGGTTTGATAGGTAGTGGAGTGAGGCTTCTATAGCTTTAGATTCTGCCTCGAAATTTGAATAATTTTCCTACAGGCGTTTGGTAGGTCCTCACGGGTGCCATCTGGTAATTGATTGTTTGAACCATAAACAGCATGTAATTTACCTTTAAAGGCTGAACCATCTGTGTACACTAGAATTGAGTTTTCTAGATAACTATTGTTCGATATTTTTTGTGCAATACTCATGAGATTTATCAAGTCATAATTTTTTTTGTTGATGTTCTTTATCAGTTGTGTCTTTATCTCAAGTGTTACTTGTCTTGTGTGTGGTGGAAGGTCATGATCAAAAAGTGAGATAAGCTCTCTATTTTTTTTTTTTTTTGATAAATGATATTTATCTCTGAGTTTATCAGCTGCATCCAGGGTGGAAATCCTTTGAAGTGTTGAAGTTGGATTGCGTCGTGTCACAAGTGCTTGGTTTGGATGTGTTCTTGGCGCCTGTAAAGTTCAACGGATGTTGCATACGTAGTTTCAGTGCTTCAACATTGGTATGAACTTCACAGGCGGCTGTTGGTGTTCTCATTGTGCCATATATTAACCTCAGCGCCTGATTCTGGACTTTACCTAGATTTCCCAATGATTCCTTGCTGCAAATGGACTGGAGACTAAGATTACATTCTAAGATTGATCTGACAAAGCTTAGGCAGAGTTGGCGGAGGGTATTTTGTCAGCTCCCCATGATGTGCTTGCAAGTCGTTTTACGAGGTTGAGACGTTTCTTTTGCTTTATCTTCCACATTTCTAAGATGTTTTTTGAGTGTCAATTTTGTGTCAAGTGTGACCCCTAGGTAAGTTTACTAAAACAACGAAACAATGAAGAGAGAGAGAGAGAGAGAGAGAGAGAGAGAGAGAGAAAGAGAGACAGACAGACAAACAGACAGACAGACAGACAGACAGACAGACAGACAGACAGACAGACAGACAGACAGACAGAGACAGAGACAGAGTGAAAGAGAAAGAGAGAGAAAGAGAGAGACAGAGAGAGACAGAGGGAAAAAAGAGAGAGAGATAGAGAGAGAGAAAGATATAGAGAGAGAGAGAGAGGGAGAGAGAGAAATGTGTATCAATATGAAAGACTGAACCTTTTCACATCGGACCATTCAGGACCTATGCTATTTTGACTCGTAGACCTGTGTTTGCATCTCCCTTTTCCCTTAACGCTACAATGTTATTTCTACTCGTGGACCTATAGGTTAAGGCTTGATATGGATTCTATTTTTAGCGTTGCACAGACCAAAAGCCATTAGCTTGATTAGTGCGCACCTTTAGGTCTTTAGAGGTGCAATAGTCGATGTATAGTTGCGTGTTCTAGTTCAATAAAGTGACGGAAATATCATTACTGAACGTCACCATAACAGTGGGGGTAGAATGTTATATATATATATAACATTAAATCTACATGTTTGGTTGATTCTTCCTTAAGGTTTTACCTATATTGTCGCACCAACAATTCAAATTACTTATCATTGTCATTAGCTTAATCAGGGGTCTAAGTTTCCCCTGTCTCTGTGTGGCAGCATGTAAAATTGTCAGACGTAAGTGTTGTGATCTGTCTCCAGTATAGTCTACATAGTGCCCAACTCAAGACAACTCGAATTAAAATTTTATCTTCTGAAAAAAAAATACCCAAAGATAATGCTCATTATTATAATGAATGGGTTTTTAATCGTTAGATTTGAAAGGTTTAGTCTTTCATATTGAAAGATATTCTCTTTCTCTCTCTCTCTCTCTCTCTCTCTCTCTCTCTCTCTCTCTCACCATCTCGTTGTATAGTCATTATATATACACGATTCGGATTTAAAACATGGTTCTATTTAGATCCTATCAATGCCGTTAAAAAAACTCCCATTACGTTTCATTGTCGATGGCTCTTTATACACCACTGATCAGTGTAGATCGATTTGTCCATGGAACTAGCCAGTGGTCAATCACCAGGTCCAGGCGGCATCTGACAATTGTAACTGATGATCAATCTTACGGGATGCTGGGTAAAGCAACACTGGTTCCGAGTACTAATGCGATCCCTGGTGGGCTCTATCACTCAGAGTCAACGCTAAATTTTCGTGGGCGTAGATCGAGTTAAGTCTCCGAGTCTACGAGTCTACGAGCCTATGAGTCTACGAGTTTTCGAGTCTACGAGTCTACGAGTCTACGAGTTTACGAGTCTATGTTATGTTTGACTGTACCGAGGTCAGAAAACAAGGTAAAATTCAGTATTGTCATGAAATGTCGATTTCGAAATAGTTAAATTTTAATATACGTTACCAAAATGAAGCCCGTTCACAATATATCCTGTAGTCTATACAGTGCTGATGTTGGACGTTCAACCAACTCAGCTACATCTACCAAAATGAAGAGGATCTCACAAGAAAACTCTAAATCACAAACAAATTAGGCTATCTACTTTGTTTTCAAGTCTAGACGATTTTGAAATGTGTCTTTTTTGTAAACGCAATCTTGTATGATTAAATAACTGTGTTGATAAGGGCGTTGATTAAAAAAAAATCTTCGATTGAAAATAGCGAAGCTATATATCATAGGTTTGGGTCTCTAAGACATTACGGACCATCAAATACTGAGATATAACCCCAGCACGGGACACCCTAGACTCACGAAAGAGAATAATTATACTGAAATGTATTGTTATATTATCCAAGTACATGAGCTTGCGTCAGCCATTTTGTTGACGTTTGAATTTCGCGTAAAGCAGCAACAGCAGTCCTTGGACTGACAGTGTGAACGGATGCTCTATCATCGATAAAATGTCAGTCAAACGATGACTTAGATCGAAGGCTTGGCAGTTCAACTGAAACATTGTGGATGAATTAACTGTTAATGTAAAGGGGGCCTTAGTCAGTACTATTATACACTGACTAACCACGACCCAACCAGTACAATACCGTTCTTAGGTATATGTTTTTTACAACAAAAAGGTGTGAAATATGACACCTGCTTGTTGTTATTGTTTCCGCTAAGTTCTCAAGATACTAGGTTGTAATATGATATTTTCTTGGTCTCTAAATTTTAATTTCGTCATTACTGCGTGTTAAATATACGTAAAATACTTCTCAGATATCCTAGACATATGAAAATACGTAAATACAGTGACGTCCTTCTATTGAACGATATTACTCTTGACGTTATAATTATGTAAAAGTTCTCAAAAAACTCTCTTCTTCAAACTTCATTTTTTAATGTGGAGTCAAATATCTCTTTTTTATTACTCCGTCTACGCACAAAGATATCTCAAGTAACAAAAACATTTAAGATAAAGATTGAATAAAATTTTTAAACCCTAACACCTCGTAACAATGACGCCTGCTTTTTAAGTTTTAAATGTATAAAAAGACATCGATGAGTTCAGAACGCAATATTCTAATCGAATTTATTTATAGGTATATATATAATTATGTATATCATCATCAATTTCGTTAGAACGTGACCCATCCTCTCAATCTAATTATTTTCTGGCCTAATCAGTCATTTGAGCGAATAACTGAGTACCTGACCCCTTTACGTGCATAATAAAGTTTACCTTGGTGCCGAGGTCTGGCATTATTGCTGATAATGTGTCTACGGGAAATTGCGTCAGCTGGCTTTTGTCCGAAAAGTTCCGGTTGTGATGCCGCAAAGCAATGCATTGACGGAGGCGATAACGAAATGTCTCTTATTTTAGCCAGACCTACTGTCGGTTTTAACGATTTGTTCTTTCGATTTCTGTTTATTTTTCTCGTATAGCTATAGATTTTCTTGGATGGACTGCAGACGCTTTTAAAGACAGTGCTAAAAATGATTGATGAAATTTAGCCTATAAATAAATTCGATTAGTTTATTGCGTTCTGATCTTATCGATGTCTTTTTATAGTTCGTTGCGTTGGTGCTTTCAGAGCGAGAAAAGTTGCTTCTATTTTTAATCAAATAGTAAATGATAAAGATTCAATAACACATAGAAGAATATTTCCCATTAGTAATCTATCTATTTATCTACCTGTCTATTTATCTATCTATCTATCTATCTATCTATCTATCTATCTATCTATCTATCTATCTATCTATCTATCTATCTATCTATCTATTTATCTATCTATCTATCTATCTATCTATCTATTTATCTATCTATCTATTTATCTATCTATCTATCTATCTATTTATCTATTTATCGATCCCTTTGTAACGTGATCGTTTTATTGTATTTTTTCTTGTACTTGAACAAAAGAAGTACCCAAATTGGCGACGCGACCACATGTTTTGTTCCTACTCACCTACCTATCTACCTACCTAGCTATCTACCAACCCACTTACTTACCTATCTACACATCTATTCATATATCTACCCACATACAAATCCTTATCCATTCACCGTAGTATATAGCCTTTCGCATCAGATCTGCTAATCGATCAATGAACTTTTGTGTTATAATATTTAAATAAGAGCATATCAGCTGATACCAAACTTAACTTGAAATTCATGTGTTTGTTTGAATTTCGTTGTTGTTGTTGTTGTTGTTGTTGTTGTTGTTGTTGTTGTTCTAGTTATTGTTTATTTGTGTGTGTGTGTGTGTGTGTTTGTAAAATCCTGTAAATTTTGATTTGTACCATTCCCTCAAAACAATTTCTCAGTTCGAAAATAATAAGCAATTATAGTTATAAATTTCTATGATGAAATCAAGCTAAGGATTTCGCAGAAGAAGCACTCCTCTTTATCGTGGCAAACATTGTGGTTACAAGAAGGTATCCAAAATTATGCGGCAAATATTTTCATTCATAACGCTAAAAGGGTGCATTAGTCTGACTCCATAAGCCCCGGCACTCCCCCTTATATCAGTCGCTGCTATAAATAGATACCGAATCACCAGGACTTTTCAGACCACGAGACCTATAAGGGGGCAACAGTGAAAATCTATACATGACTATGAGCCGGTGTACACTAACAATAGAATGGCGCTGGAATTCCCTCTCTATGTCTATATGTCTTTCCCAGTCGCTCTCTCCCCCTCACTCTCTCTCTCTCTCTCTCTCTCTCTCTCTCTCTCTCTCTCTCTCTCTCTCTCTCTTTTTTTTCTCTCTCTTTTTCTCTCTATTTCTTTCTCTCTCTAATTATCTATTTTTTGCCTATGTTCCTCTATCTATCTCTCTTTATCCCTATCGCTCTCTATCTTTATATCTATCTCTCTACTACCTGCCATTTCTCTCTCTCTTTTTCTCTTTCTCTTTACCCTTTTATATCTTTATGTATCTTCAGAACTATCGCTCTTTAGTATGTATTGCGACCCGTCCACGATATTGCCTAGTGCTGAATTAGACGTTTAACACTGAACACTCTCTCTCTCTTCCTTTCCCTTTTTCTCTCTTTAACTCTCTCTATCTCTCTCTCTCTCTCTCTCTCTCTCTCTCTCTCTCTCTCTCTCTCTCTCTTTCCTATCTCCATCTTTGTTTTCTTTCTGTGATATTTGTCTTCTATTACACATCCTGCATAAATATAGAGATTTAAACACAATAGACACCCTGAGTTGTGGTGGAGTTGGTTTAACGTCAAACATAAGCACCACATAGGCTATAATGTGAACGGGCCCCAAGACTGACGTCTGACAATTGCATGTGCTGCCAAACACGAGAAAGGGCGGGAATTTCATGACTCCTGTCTCAGCGACCACATTAAACTGACACCGATTCAACCAGTATGGGGCGACATTGCCAGGGCTCGAACCACAGACCTCCTGTGTCGGAAGCCAATGTTTTACTCAAAAGCTGCCCCCCCCCCCCTTTTCCCCCAAATACATACTGAAAACAATTGGTAGTGTCGTAAACGGACGAGCAGCAGGTATAAGGTTCAAATCCTAAATCAATGATTATAATAATGTGCAATATTATTGAAACCTCTATTTCCTTTTTTAATCCATACCTTTGACTTTAAAAATGTGGGATGAATAATTATAAAATATAGAATCAAAAGGTTAGTAAAAAAAAATAGATAGAATAATGATGCTGGAAGTGAGTGAGTGTTGGCAGCGTTTGAGTTTGAGTTTGAATTTGGTTTTGAAGGGTCCCAAAACTAAGGCCTGAAGATTATTGTACGTGCTTAAACGTAGAAACCCGGCTACAGGACAGGAGTCATGGTATCCCCGCTCACTTTCGTGTGCAGCAGCAGTTAGAACGTTCAGACGTCAGTCTTGAGACCCATCCTCATTATATCCTATATAGTACTGACGTTGGACATAAACGAACTCAACTGAACTGACGCCAGATATATACAATACGGGTATACCATGACTACTATATTCGTCCTTCATATTTACATCAAATCACATACCCAACAAGTAGATGACGAAAGCGGACAAATACAGTCTATATTTGTTGAGCGATTGTGCGGTTTGAATCAGTCCGCCATTTTGACCCCGCCCCTTTTCGTAAATATTAGTACGTAGCAAGTAGCGCGTAACGCTTTGAACATGAGCGTTGGTGCAAATTAGTGCGTACCATGATTTAGTTTACTCTACAGATTACGCACTAATTGATGACGTCAGTGCGAGCGAATTGTGTTCACCTGGCTCACGTTAGTTGGGTCAACTTTGTTAAACCCATGACGCCTATTGGGTTAATTGTCACGATTGCGAGGACTATGAGAGAGAGAGAGAGAGAGAGAGAGAGAGAGAGAGAGAGAAAGAGAGAGAGAGGGGGGGAGTAGAAAAGGGTAAGGTATAAGAAGGAAGG
>RQTK01000064.1:877828-925130 GCA_003991915.1 Elysia chlorotica | reverse complement strand
ACTCAACTCATTTCTAGAGTATTCTAGATCTTAATTATTAGATAGGATATTACACAACTGAAGTTACAATATATACATCATAGCAATGGGTCTATGCAACTTTTGTAATACAATTTTTGTATTATACTGAGAAGAGGAAGATCGCAAATTGTGTGATTTGTGCTTATAAAACAACAAAACAAAACAAACAACAACAACAATAAACAAACCCCACCAAAAAAAACAAACAAACAAACAAACAAACAAAGAGAAGAGGACTTACGTAAAATGTTGGGATTTTTATAACGAGTAGATAAAATAATATACAGAGGAATATGTGTGAAAAACAGTTTATGCATTCCAGCTATTAGATTTGAGTAACTCGATAACAATGCAAAGAATAATTATCGATCTTACTGCCCTCAATGTGTACGTAGCTAGATATGCATGTAATGCAATGAAGATGAATGGTAAGGATAGAGCGAGACTGTCTCTGGTGGTTGCGGTAAAATTGTTAGACGTTAGTCTTGGACCCGTTTACAATATAGTTTTGATTTGTGACATGATGCAATCAACTGAAACCAGCCGTGCTTCCAACAAATACGATTTTCAAATTGAACAACAAAAGACATTAACGTATGACAATGAGGTTTGGTTTGACTTTTTGTTTATGAAAGTCATTTTAATCAATTAAGAGAATATCGTGAACGAGTTCCAAGGCAACAACTGAGAGTTTTAGGTGCTATTTTTGAGAGATCATAGGACTAATATATATCTCAATTTTTCCTCCCGTCACATTATAGTGGCAGTGATATTAAACGTAATGGGTTGCTGCTCAGCTTCCAACGTTAACACTATATAGGCTTTAATGTGGACAGGCCCAAGACTAACGTCTCACAAATTTACATGCTGCCACACAGAGACAGTGCGGAGATACCAGGACTGTGTCTAAGCTAGTCACATTAAACTGACACCGACACAACCAGTAGGGGACGAGTCGCCAGAGCGGAGGTCGTACCATAGACCACCTGTGTCAAAAACGATGTTCCTCCCTAGGGCTACCGCACCCCCTCCAACCAGTATAATATTAAGAGAGGAAAAAAATAACACTCATGCAGTGTCAATCGGATAGCTACGTGAACTTTATGCACTTTTTATATGATAATTATTGTTATTGCTGGTGTTGTCATTTTTTGTTAATGTGACTGTTGTTGTTGCTTTTATTGCTGTTGTTTTGTTCATGGTTGATTGCTGGTATTTTTTGTTTCACTATTAGGTAACATTGTGAGTCAGGAGAGCTATGACTAAACCGTTCAGTTGAGTTTTGTCTTTTCAACCTTTGTTTCTTTTCCCATATGTCTGCCAATCATTGTTTGCTTGGTCCTGGTGGGTTTTTTATGTTATTTATTTTGTTTACTCACTTTCTCTCTATTCCCCCCACTTACTTTATCAATTAGATAAGATAAGATAAGATAAGATAAGATAATCCTTTATTGTCCCATAGGGAAATTTTTCGTGGTCATACATACATAAATACACCAGTTGTACATGTGTGACATAAAAATTAGTGATGATAATAATAATAAAATATAATGAGCGATTTCAAACATACAACTCTTCACGCATATACAAGAATACATTTAATACTGCATACAAACACAAAGTTCCCGACTGCGATTCTCCCGACCCGGAGACCAACGTTCGCCCCGCTCTAGTTAAAGCTATTTTGTAGTCGCCTAATGGATGCTGGTATAAATGAGTTTTTGTATCTATCTGTTCTTGCTCTTTTTGATAATAGTCTGTTGCTTCTTTTGGACGTTTCGTATTCACTATGTAGAGGATGGTTTGTGTCTGATGTAATACATTTAGCTTTTTTAATAACTTGTAAAAAATACATGTCTTTGAAAGACGTCAGTTCACAGCCAATAATTCGGGAAGCTTTCTTTATTATTTTTTCTACTCTTTGCGAGTGTGCTTTTGATAGGTTTCCTCCAAAACATGTAATTCCAAAAGAAATTAAACTTTGGATACAGGAAACATAAAAGATTTTCATAATATTGTAATCGACATCGAAAGACTTTAATTTCCTTAAAAAATATAGTCGTTGATTAGCTTTTTTAATCAGTATTTCAATATGTGCGTTAAAAGAAAGTTTACAATCAATGGTGAGGCCAAGATATTTGTATGTGTCAACAACTTCAACTTGTACGTCCTTTATTTTTAGGGGTGTTAAAGCAGGTGCCTCGTTTCGTCTAAAATAAAAATCATCTCTTTTGTTTTATTAATGTTCAAATTTAAGAAGTTAATATCGCACCATGACACAAACTTGTTAATCTCTTCAAAGTAAAAGTCTTCGTTGTTTGTTATTGTTCCGATTAGGCAAGAGTCGTCCGCAAATTTAATTAATTGTGTGTTTGTGTCTTTTGTCTGGTAGTCATTGGTGTAGGCAGTGTATAAAATTGGTGAAAGCACACAGCCTTGCGGTGCACCTGTGTTTGTGATGATAGTTTTGGATATAACACCATTTATATTAACATATTGTGGTCTCATTGTAAGAAAATCAAAAATCCAGGCGATAACACTGACATCAACATGCAAGTCATACAATTTCTTGATCATGAGATGGGGCTGTATAGTATTAAAAGCAGACGAAAAATCAACAAATAAACTTCTGGCAAAAACTCTGGGTGTCTCAAGATGTTTTAGGACAGTATTTAAAAACGTTAACACAGCATCTTCAACATTTCTTCTTTCTTTATAGGCAAACTGAAAAATATCAAGATGTTCATTTGTAGCTGTTAAGATATATCTCAATACCAATTTTTCAAAACATTTAAAAACAATAGATGTAAGAGCAACAGGTCTTAGATCGTTCAGTTGTGTGACACGTGACTTTTTAGGGACAGGTATGATTTCTGATGTTTTCCACACTGTTGGTATTGTGTGTGTTTGCAATGACATATTGAAAATATATGTAAATATCGCTGCTAACTGCTGGTAACACAGTTTCAGAATTTTCCCCTTAACCTTGTCAGGACCACAGCTTTTGTTTACATTTACGTTTTTAAACTGACAGGCCACCGACACTTCATCGAGTTTCACACACTCATAGTGATTCTCTCTTGACTCATTTATAAACTGCGCTCTTAACTCTTCATGCTCTTTGCTGAAATCGTGGCAATCAAAACGACAGTAAAATGTGTTCAGTTCATCTGCGTATGATCTTTCGTTTTGTACTACAAAGGTATCTTTTGAAGGGCCGTAGCCAGTCATAGTTTTTAAGGTGTTCCACATATGTTTCATATTATTTTCCTTGAACTTAGTTTCAATCTTTTCTTTATATTTATCTTTACATTCTCTGGTCTTTAACTTTATCTTTTTTGAAATATCTTTCATTTCCTCTTTGTTTTTATTTTTAAAAGCTAGCCTTTTTTCTCTTAATTCCTTAAATTCCCTAGTGATCCATGGTTTGTTATTTGGGAATATCTTTATTGTTTTCTTTGTCAAAACATTACCCTCACAGAAAGAAATATAACAATTAATAGTGTCGGTTAGTTCATTTATATCATCACATGAGTCTTTAAAAACGTCCCAGTCTGTATTTTCGAAACATGAACGTAGTTGCTCTGTTTTTTCCTCAGACCATTCTTCGACAACTCGGGTGGTGGGTTTCTTGGTCTTCAGCACAGGTCGATATTTCGGAATTAGGTAGACGTTATTGTGGTCAGACGCTCCCAACGGTGGCAGTGGGATGGACTTGTAAGCGTCTGGAATGTTGCTGTAACACAGATCTAAAGTCGTTGTCCCTCTTGTTGTACAGGTGACATGTTGATGGTAGTGGGGTAGGGCGGTATCCAGAAGACAATGATTGAAATCACCAACGATAAGTTTAATGGCATCAGGTGATCTTGTTTCCTGATCATTGATGCGAGATGTGAGCAGTTCAATTGCCTCAGGTCCAAGATTCGTTTCAGGAATATACACAATGTTTATGACTACAGAGGTGAATTCCCTGGGCAGGTAGTAGGGTCTCACATTAACACTTAGTAGTTCAATGTGTGGCGTGCATATTTTTTCGTAGACCGTCACATTGTTTTTGTTTGCCCATCTTTCATTAACATAAAGGCAAACGCCGCCCCCTCTAGATTTTTTTGAGGCTTCGGTTCTGTCCCCTCTCAAAACAGAAAAACCGTCGATGTTGATAGCCGAGTCTGGGGTCCTGTCGTTCAGCCAGGTCTCGACAAAGCCAAGAAATGAGGCCTCGCGATATTCATACAAGTGTTTCGAACAGGCTGACAATTCGTCGAGTTTGTTGCCAATAGAACGGATGTTTCCAAAAACGAAAGTTGGCAAAAACTGTTTAGCTTTTCGTCGCCGACTTCTTTGTTTGACTCCGCCTTTCCTCCCCCTCTTTCTCCCCGGTTGTTGTGGGAAGGTGTGCTGAGTGTGTTCACATGAACTCAGGCACTGGGGACGGAGCTCCCGCAACATGGCGGCGCTATAACTAATTATACTAGACATAGTTGGTTGACATTCAACTTTACCACAGCAAAATGTCGCCACAAACACAGCTAAAATGAAAAACTGAATGCTCCATGAAGAACCCCAGCACTTCATCTTGTAGAGTTTCACAAAAATAATATCCTACCAGTGAAAGAAATAACTAAATTTGATACGAATACGAGAGCACAAAGTGTCGACTTTAAAATTACCACTTTTTTAAAACAGAATTTTAACTACTTTTAATTTTTAATTTCCCTCTTACTCTGTCTCTCTTTGTCTGTTCTCTATCTCCTTCTTTTTCTCTCACTCCCTCTCTCACTCGCTCTTTCTCTCCCTTTTCTCTCTCTCTTTTAATATATACTCTTACCTTTTAATATGTATTATTATCTAATTGAAAGAAGGTATGTTTCTCAAAATTATTAATGCTAATTTTTTCTAGTTGTAGAATAATATACAAAAATTAACGTTCTGAAGAGAGATTCTATCTTTTTGGAAGAAATCAAAGACTATATCTAAAACGAAATTTTAAAGTCGACACTTAATTCACACCTTGTTTGTTTAATTTTACACCCTTTAAAGCAAAGGTCGGAAAGATTGAATGGTTGTAATATGAACCATTGAAGCAAGGTGCTTGCAGCATTTGCGACTGAAAGAGCTCACACACCTTTGTGTTTGTGCTACGTGTTATTCAACTTTCCTGCACACCTTTTTGCAATGTTGAAATATGAGCGGGGTGGGCTGATCAAAGTTTGCTGGCTAAAGACTTATGTACAAGCTAGTGAGTGAGTGAGTCCGATTCTTACCGTCTTACGTCACTAGCAAGGCTATTATCATGGACAGGTCCCAAGACCGACGTCTGACAAGATCCCTCTCCCATCCAGACTCATCCAGCCACAGTATACTCTACCCCCCCCCCTCCAAATCCCCTAATTACAAGCTACGTCACTTAGTTGTACAGAATTGAACACATTTTCAGAATACGCATTCTCAGCCTATGCCTACAAAAAATCTAAACTGACCCAGTTTTACTTAATCGCTTACTGGTATAATTTACTTTGACCCTTGTTGCAAACGTGTGTTTATTTCGGCAACTTAGTGTGTTATTTTAGGAACTATTGGCTTATTCAGCCGATGACTAAAGGGGCCTAGACACGTTAAAAAAACGACTTATTTGTTTATTTGTTAAGGGAAAACCGTTATTTTTAATAGCGCGAAACCTACGGCTATGCTCATCTTCTAATTGAATTACTATTAGCGAATCTGGCCGGGGACTTCCATAACTTTCTACAAATGGATGCGCAACCGCTTGAAGAGTTACTCATACAATCAAAGCATATCCTTTTAACATTTATTGTTATACTTTCTTTGGAGACATTGCGATTTTTAATTTTTTAATTTTTTATGTAATGGTTATAAAATCTGACAACTCATAAAAAATATAAACTGAAGCGTGTTTAAAAAACTCGACATCTCACCAAAACACTCTGCATACGATCAAATTTCTCAACAACGCTTTGATGTACATAATTGAATCAAAATTTTGACGATTATTTGTTTTCGTGTATGGGCCCCTTAAGCCAACACAACAAGCGACTATTTACCTACGAAATTTGCTGAAGGGTCTTTGAAAAAGAGAACAATCTGATTAGTTCATTTTATTAGCTACATAGATTTTTATTGGTTCTTGAAGTGAATACGCCTCAGACGTTATATTATACTAATAGCAACCAGACAAAATCTAGGACAAGCCACAAATTGACTTACTATGGAATTTGCCAAGGTCAGTTAAATAACTAGGTCGGCCTAGCCTAGGACAACGTCCTTGATGTTTTGCGTAGACCAACAGCTCAAACTAACACGACCATAAACACGATTTTCCCGCTTTTCAAAACTGAGCGTGTTCAACATAAAACTGTCCCGATTCATTTGGAGAAAGATCAACGCAGAGGCTGCAACTGATTTAGATCTATCGTCTTGTATTTATAGTACTTTACAATTTGAACGAATTTTTCACCAAAGTAATGTAATTCTGGTAAAGAATATCAGATTAGAGCGGATGTGTATAATTTAATTCTTATTTGATCATGAATCTGATCTTGATATTGAGCCTAGACCTCAAAGGCAAGAAACTACAACTTTGAACAAGACGCTCAGGTAAATATGAAAATAGAGAAAGCCATAGGCTAATTAAGTAATTTGCGAATTAAAACGGATAAGACTAAGTAAACAATTTTTTCAGTACAATATAGTTTTATTAATTTTTATATGAAGGCCGGCTAGAAAAATGTAATTTTACTGTAAAACTTAATTCAGTAACTCCGACCGTGGATCGAACACGTGCGATTTCGCTCCCAAGTGGTTGGGTCGGTGTCAGTTTGTGACCGCCTGAGACGGGAGTTAAGGTGTCGCCGCCCTGTCTCGTGTGTGGCAGCACATAAAATTGTCAGACGTCAGTCTTGGGTCCCGTCAACAATATAGACTATATAAAGCTGATGTTTGACGTTAAACCATTTGAATAAAGGAGTCTACAATCGTAGTTACAAGTCTCTTATGTTTTAAGCAAGATCCTACACGGTAACGGGTTCCCAGAGAGAGAGAGAGAGAGAGAGAGAGAGAGAGAGAGAGAGAGAGAGAGAGAGAGAGAGAGAGAGAGAGAGAGAGAGAGAGAGAGAGAGAGAGAGAGAGAGAGAGAGAGAGAGAGAGAGAGAGAGAGAGAGAGAGAGAGAGAGAGACGGCCTATAAATCGTATCCAATAATTTTGTTTTAGAAACAAAAATGCAGAGCAAACCTTTATCTTCCGTTCCATCCATCTAGATTCCAGCCCAACACAGCTGATCGACTATTCTTGAAGGGAAGCCACCTAGTTGAGCTATTTGGCGAATACTTCTTATCAAGACCTAACAAGACTAGAGCTGGCGTTAATCTCCGTCTCAAGTCACCACAAGCTAAGTTTTTTTTTATACCCTTCTCAGTTTACTAATGTATCTTTACAAGATCAAGGTTAAATTATTTTAGTGACATTTTTATGTGTAACTACTAATCATTAGACAGCGCTTAGTTTCTAAATGGGGCTGTATGAATTTGTATTGATTTTTTTTTTTTTGGGGAGGGGGGGGGGGCTTTTGTATCAGTTCTTCATGCATATTAATATAATAATTTAGTTAGAGATTGCTGTTGTTAAACAATAATTTGATGCTCTATTCTTATTATAATGGCCTTTTTTCCTAAAAAAAAAAACAACCTTCATTAATATCCATTAAGCTGCATAATGATTTCGCCGCAATATGATCGGAAAAGTAGGTGCGGGGGTTAGGCTTAACTTTTTCATTACAAGATCGCCGTGAATTCTGTTTTATCTCCTGCCAAAATAACTAGTCTTGAGTTTCACTATGGGCTCCTCCTTTCTATTGTTTCCCTCTTTCTACCCCTTCCCGTTCTCTCTCTCTCTCTCTCTCTCTCTCTCTCTCTCTCTCTCTCTCTCTCTCTCTTCTCTCTCTCTCTCTCTCTCTCTCTCTCTCTCTCTCTCTCTCTCTCTCTCTCTCTCTCTCGCTCTCACACACCACACGTGTTTGTACCTTTGCGTTGTAGATGTTGATTTTATCCTTCATTCTTTGTTCATTGGCGCATACTTGGTTTTGAGTTTAGTTTTATAAATTCTCACGACTGTAAACGCCGTCTAACCACCAATTTTTAAGTCCATGATGAAAACTAAATATATTGAAGCCTGAATTTTTTGCCTCTTTTTTTAACACATTTAGGCTATATCTTTTGAAAATCAATGTGTGTTTAGATTAAGTTTGCAATTATACTTCGAAGCTGAGTGAACTGTTTGGAAATAACTATTGCAAGAAAAACTTGGTGCGACTGCAACAACTTGTACGTTTGTCGAGTTAAACTTGTTTAAATTTGCGGCTCTTTGCAATCTAGATTGCCTCTTTTTATCCCCACTCCCCCTGTATTTCATACAATGTAGCCCTTACTGTGCAAACATCTCTCTCTCTCTCTCTCTCTCTCTCTCTCTCTCTCTCTCTCTCTCTCACATACACTCTCTCTCTCTATCTCTCTCTCTCTCTCTCTCTCTCTCTCTCTCTCTCTCTCGCTTTCACACACCAAACGTGTTTGTACCTTTACGTTGTAGATGTTGATTTTATCCTTCATTCTTTGCTCATTGGCGCATACTTGGTTTTGAGTTTAGTTTTATAAATTCTCACGACTGTAAACGCCGTCTAACCACCAATTTTTTAAGTCCATGATGAACACTAAATATATTGAAGCCTGAATTTTTGCCTCTTTTTTTAACACATTTAGGCTATATCTTCTGAAAATCAACGTGTGTTTAGATTAAGTTTGCAATTATACTTCGAAGCTGAGTGAACTGTTTGGAAACAACTATTGCAAGAAAAACTTGGTGCGACTGCAACAACTTGTACGTTTGTCGAGTTAAACTTGTTTAAATTTGCGGCTCTTTGCAATCTAGATTGCCTCTTTTTATCCCCACTCCCCCTGTATTTCATACAATGTAGCCCTTACTGTGCAAACACAAATTCAAAGCCCCATGTTTCATGAGAAGAATCCATTCTTCTTACACAAGGGGATGCGGCTTCTGAATAATAGAAAAATCTCTGCCCACTGAAAACACATATACACTGTTCCAGAAACGTATTCCTTCATCTTGGTTGAAAGTTTATTTAAAAAAAAACATTCACAATGGGTTGCAAATTCTATGTACTAACTTCATCTTTGATAATTATTTACCATGGGTCGAAAATCCCATGCTCCATACATTATTTATTTTTCTAACTAGTTAGGCCAAGCTGTTGCAATAAACTGCTTTACTCGTTATTTTATGTTTTTTCATTGATATTTCAGACACTTGGATTCGTACACGTTTCTAATATTTTAATATGTTAATATGAAAACATGCGCTTATAAAAAAGCTATATTAATTTGCTTGTTTATCTGCAGCTGTAACGATGCAATGATTCCATTTTGTTTCTTTTCCAAAACATTTTATTTTAATCGACATTGTTTTCTTGTATTAAATTTTTTCATTTTGTTTTTACAGATTACCTTGAAAGTTTATCTCGGCTATTTATTGTACTTGTGTTATTGATAGTGCATTTTACCCAATGAAAAATTGCACATGTTTGCATTTAAAACACAACCTTTTGTCTTATGTCCTCAGGTTTATTGGGACTTCTTGCGCCGCTGCTATTGAACGTTTTTTTTATTGCTGCTCTTTAAAAACATTTGCCTCCCACAGGTTGAGAACTCTGGACACGATTCCATTCCTCCGCAGCGTGTATTTTTTATCAATCTTTTACACAAATGATTGACCTTTTCATCTGATTCTACAGCGATGTTTGATAGTTATTTTACGTCTTGTCTCCACCGATCTATGAAATGTACCGTAACTAATGAAGTTTCAAACGTCTGAGGAACCATAGCACATTAAAACCGCTACTGTGCGGATATACCGTAAACACAATTTTCATCTCATTAATCATTAGCACTCTACTATACAGAACAAGAAAGTCGTCTCGATACCCAAGTATCTATCTCATTCTATGCTAAATGCACAACTAAAATGATTCCAACTAAAACACATGCAACTTCGCCAACACCTGCGAAAAACTGCGTAGCAGGTAAAATGGCCCAATTAAGCCTCTATGGAGAACAAAAGACACATATTATTACTAAAAGAGTTAATTTGTTTTGATGGTCCAATAAGAAAAACAAGACTACATTGCATTGAAAATTAAATATCTATTTTAACTACGTTCAAAATGTAAGTTATTTTTAGACCAACTTCTGGCTTTCATACTTCAGCATGACGAAAATAACACAGCTGAAGTCATGATAAAACCGGTCAAAGATTAAGATAATCTGGGAAGGCTAACCCTGCCAATAAGTCTTGGAAGGTTGAAAATCCCAGTTTATAACCATCCACCTTTACAACCCAAAATAAACTGTACACACAGTGTAATAACTTGACATATTACATAAATTGATTCATGAAAGTCAATGGTTAAATTATAATGATTGGTATTTAATTCAATATATCTGATCAGGTTTGGTACATGTGTTTGCAGCTGCCATGTTGACATTCAGGTCTGCCGGTAGCCATTGCAATAATTCTAAAATAAACATGACATAAAATGTTGGTCTTAGTCCAAGGGACATAAGTGAGACAAATATAGGAGATACTTAAACATTAGTGTTACATCCCTTGATGTACCCGTTTCAGTGCGAAAAATATCTCCCTTCATGAAGGAATATCAAAGAAAAACAACCGAAAAAAATGCATATGAAAATTCAAACATTTTGTGATAAGAGAAACACGGGCAAACGATGCTTGAGAACTAGTTGGAATAAAATAATGGTATTTTAGTTGACGATGGTGGTAAAGAAAGACCAACCAAGAAATGGACCAGCAAAGAAAATGATCTCTTGGTTGACGTTAATGGTAAGGAACGAACATGCCAACCAAGAAATGGTGCGAGGTTGACATTAGTGGTTTATATGACCAGACCAAGCAAAAAATGGCCTGTTGTCGTTACACACTCAGACACCAAAGACAAAGCAACAAAATCAATATAGATTGACGTGAGATATTAAGAAAACCACAGTTTAACCATTGAATAATGGTCTCTTGGTTAACGCTCAATTCTTCACTTGCGATGATTCAAGGTTCAGTTTTCGGAAAAGGTACCATGCAAGTTTTTGTTTGTTTTTTTTAAAAATACAAAATGTATCTTTTTCAACTATTGTTCAATTTGTATTTTGGACTTTATGGACTAAAATTCTTCTATTTGTCTCGAATTTTCGAGAACCATCTTTTTCTTACGCTTTGCAGCTTTTTCCAGTCAGTTTTTTCATGTTCGGACGATTTGTTATCTCTATTTGCTCATAATCTGAGCTTTTGGTTACACTTGTCTTCCCTTAGTTGCTCCATTTTTTTCTGCTTTGAGTCTTGTCTTGGGTTCCCAACTGTCGAAAATAGTGTCAGTCTCCTTGGCTGATGAGGTTGCACTGACAGCGCCGCATATGATTTAGTCTTGGCCAGTCAGTCAGTCAGTCAGTCAGTCAGTCAGTCAGTCAGTCAGTCAGTTCTCTTTCAAGAGGTTGGATGCCATGGTCTTCATTAATTACACTTAGCAGCCAGAGTTGACCTTGTAAGGTGTAATGATTAATACGTATTTATTACATTTTGATCGTTTGACCTGCGTCAAAGATTGAGATAACCTGGGAAGGCTAACCCTGCCAATAAGTCTTGGAAGGTTTAAAATCCCAAGTCAAAATCTTGGAAAATTGGAAATCAATTGCCAAAAAAGTGGGAAGGTAAAAAATTGTGTGCCATAATTACAATTAATCTATGGTATGACACATACAAATATTAATAAACCTGGAAAGTTGGAAACCCGACTTAAAACAACAAACATGCAATAAACTTGGAAATTTAAAAATCCGGTTTTAAAACTACACAATTTGTAAGAGGAGGTTTGAAATCCTGAATAAAAAAATGCCAATTTACTCTTCTTAGAAGGTAAAACGCCTGGTGTAAAAAATATAGATTGAAAACTCGGGAATCAACTATGGAGATAACAATAATCTTGGAATGATGTTAAAAATACAAGTGCGTGTTTTTGCAGGATAAAAACTCTTTCCAAAACGGTCTCAGCGGGTTGAAAAGCCTGGTCCTACACATGTATTTGAAGGTTTAAAATCCAGTATTTAAACTTGGAAAACTGAAATGCTTTTTGAAAATTAAAAAGCGTGTGCCATATGGTAATGGGAGGTGGAAAACCCACTGTCAAAAATGCAGACTTGGAAAGTTGGTAATCCAGTCAAAATTTCAAAGATATTAATTTTGGAACGTTGGAAACCCCGAGTCAAAACAAATCTTCGGTGGTTGAGATGTCGGGTTCAAAAAATAAATAATAATAATCTTGGTTGAAAACGGTTTAAAATTACAAAGAGTAATCTTGGAATGTGGAAAACTTAGTCCAAAATAATCGTGGAAGGTTGAAAATCCTGCATCTTGCAAAATTGAATATGTATCAAAAATAATGTTGGGCGGTTAAAATCCATGTGCCAGAAATACAAACAGTAAAAGTTAAAAGCCCATTGTACTGAATGCACATGTTAGTCTAGGAATGTTTATTTCCTGGTTTGAAGATTTTTTCTTTATCTTGCAAGACTGAAAGAGTTTAGTGATAAATATAAATAACTTCGAAGGGTTTTGAGTTTTGAAAATTAAAAACCCGGTATTATCTTTTAAGATTGAAAAAAACATGTAGCACAGTTTTTGAAAGTTGTTTTAATATCTTGGAATATTGAAAATGTATTGAAAAAAAAGTTGATGAAAGTTAAAGTGTGCCAAACTTACATTCTTAGGAGGTGAAAAAATAAGTACAAAATATAAAAAATTTATGAATAATCTCCACTGGTTGGAAGCCTGGTGTCAAAATTACAATCATTGATCTTGGAATTTTGAGGCCCTTAACTGAAAAAAAGCAATCTTTAAGGTTAAAAACGCTGTTTCAAAATTACAAATATTGTAGTTTTGAAACAGGATATTTAGCCTTCGAAGATTATTTGATATTATTAATCTTCGAAGGTTTGAAATCCTGAGTCCAAAATACAACTATGAATAATCATGAAAGGTTGTGAACTCTGAAACAAAAATGAATGTATAAAATTTATAAATATCGATTTGAAACCCTGGGTCAAAGCTACAAATGTTAATAGTAGGTTAAAAGCCTGGTTTCAAAATTACAAATAATTATGAGTAATCTTGGATGGTTTGAACCCTGAGTAAGAAAATACAATTACTATACATGTATATATAACCGAGTGAACATTTACATATCGAATAGTTTTGGACAGTTGAAAACCCTGTTTCAAAATTACAAACGTTATTAATCTTAGGTTGGGAAAACTGAGTTGAAAATATAATTAATATCGTCGGAGGTTGTGAGTACAAAATTAATAGCAAATAGGTAATAATAGGAGTATACGATAGCTTAAGACAAGTCGCATGCTACCACAACTTTGTATTTATGGTCCCAGGAAAGTTCAAAACCCTGTGTCAACATTACAAATATCTTAGTTTTCAAACGCAGTTTTTTATGTTTATAGCAATATTTGAACGATGGAAATTACGGGTCCAAAATACAAACATGAAAATTTACTCTCATTGATGTTTGAAAGCCGTGCGGAAAAGACGTATAAAATTATTAGAGTTAAAAGCATGGTGTCAGAAAAACATTCTTGGAAGGTTCAAAACCCTGTTTCATAATTCAAAATATTGGCAATCTTAGAAGATTGGAAACCCTGGATTCAAATTTACAAAATTATTGATTTTAAAATCTTGGAAGGTAAAAACCCCGAAAAAAATACAATTTAATGTCAATAACCTTTGCAGGTTGCAAACCATGAGAAAAAAATACGAATAGACGTGGAAGTTTGGAAACCCTGAAATTGTAAAAATTTTCACTTGAAAAGTTGGTACCGGTAATCGTCTTCGGAGAAAATTTCTCCGATTGTGTAAATGCATAATTATAACAAAACTTATCCTAATGGTGTTAACTAATCTGAAAGCAAATTTCAAATACTAGTAAATGAAACGGCCCTAAAATCTCGATTCGTAGTTGAATGGATATAACATTTTGAATCGTCAAACTGAATCTAAAGTAGATTCCGGCAAAGCGAATTAGAACACCAGCAAGGCGGCACCCACCTTGCATCTTAATGGAACTAATTTCGTTCACATTTTCTGTTATAGTTAACAATTTGGAAATTTCGGTCATTGAGAAAGCACTCAAGTGTAATTTTGCTTGATTTGTTTTAGAAATAGGCATATTTAAGCTGCCAACTATAACATATTTTGATATTCGTAAAAAAGGGACGTTACTACAGTTGCTATCTCTGCATTCCATACCGAACATTGCTCTTCCGTTTCATAGCAGACTTTTGTTTATGTCTGTGTGTCTGTAGCGTTAAATTTTATCTCTTTTCTATCTCTGTCTCTGTTTCCTGTCTCTGCTTCTGTCCGTCCGTCTGCCTGTCTCTGTCTCTGTCCCTGTCTGTCTCTGTCTGTGTGTCTGTGTTTGTCTGTTTGTCTGTCTGTTTGTCTGTCTGTCTCTGTCTCTCTCTCGCTCGCTCTCTTTCTCTCTCTCGCTTTGTTTAACTGCCTATTCTCATTACAAATTTGGCGTTTTCTTTCTTTTTCTGTAGTCGACTTAATTTCGCTTTGCTGTTTCCATTCTTCTGACTTAATTTTCTCAACTCCTTTCTTTGATATGAAAGACTATTTTTTGAGTAAACGCTCTGCAAACTTTTCGGAGTCCTTGACTAGAACCATACACGGTTTTAATTATTTCCCTGCACAATTAATAGAAGTCGCCATTACTACTAGTGCAATGTAGTCACTGAGTAAGTCATGGCCAACATCAGTACCAGAATATAGCAGTAAATGTACCGAAATGAAATAAATTCACACTCTAATCTAAAGCTTGTTTTCAGATTAAATTCGAACAGAATGTTTTAAAATTGTCTTTAAATGTAGTCAATGTCTATTTAAACAATTGGTCAATTAATTATATATGTACAATTCCTTGACTAATAAATGGTTTGTGAAACTGCATTCTCTCTTTTGTTTCTACAGGTGTGATGTAGAACTTCGTTCAAGTGACTGTTTATGCTGATGCTCACCAATAACAATTTTACGATTGTTAGTTCCCAAGAAAAGGAAAATATTTTTTTCTCGTTAATGAAAAATATGTCCGGTGATTTGAATTTATGTGAAACCATGTTTTGGGGAACAGTTTTTGACAATGTGCAATCATAAAAACATATCTTAATTATCACGCGAAATGATTGACACGTGACATTGTTCTGTTAGATTAATTTCAAGCTTAAGAATTGTCGGCCTATTGCCCCCACTGATAATGCATCCATCGAAGTGAAATATGATATTCCTATTTCTCAAAATACACCTTTTCTTGCTGATTGTGCTAAGTTCTCTACGACTTTAAACTTCAACAGTAGCTGACTGTTCACGATGTAATTGAACCATAATGAAAGCTTTCTGACGTAAATTATTTGAAACATATGTTTGCCTTATTGAATTTTAGCGGCATTATTTTTTCCTTGTTTACATAAAATAAAATGTTACTAAAATGGTCACTAGTGTTAAGTTTCAGTAACTCTCTCATATAAAACATTGAGGTAATGCTTATGTTTTTTCTACACGGCCACCCTCTCAACCAGGCAGTGCATACCCAAAAACCGACCGTTGAGGCTGGAATCAGTGCTTACGAAATCAAAACTTTATGGCGAGACTTGAACGAACGCTTATCAGATAAGCTACTGGGAAAATAGCTAAGAGAAAAATTGCACATCTATTTGAAATTGTCACTTAAAGTGTAAAGAAAACGACAAAGGATATCATAGTATAAAGTTAATTCAAAGTAACTATATTCCCACCCGTGCCTTTAAATTCTTATTCTCAGCAGAGAAACCATGTATTGTGCACATGTGTTCTACTGACGAGGCCTGGGCCGAGTGCTGCGAAATGAAAACTCACTGCCGAGGATGGAACGAGTTATTTCCAAATGATAACCTAATGCCGAGACTAGAACAAGTGCTTGTTAAAGGACAACCTATTGGCAATGCTGGAACGAGTGCTTGTCATATGACAACCTACTGCCGAGAGAGCTAAGTCGAAAATTGCTGTATATCATTTTATTTACTTTTAAAAAATAATTTTATTTAAAAGAATTGTCTACATGTTAACGACGTCAACACGATTAAAGCTTCTTGGTTATTTTTCTTGAAGATATATTTGCCATATTGGATTTTAACCGAAGTAATATTTATCATGATTTTTACTTCATATTTAAAAAATTATTAATCAAATGTTCACTTAAAAAAATCTATGTAAGTGTTTAGCTTCCGTAACTTTCTCCTATGAAACATCCATGTGATGCTTATCTCTTTTCTCCATGGCCAGACTTTTTCAATCTAAGAAAATTTTTAAAAATGATTTTAAGATTTGTGATGATACCAGAGAAACTATGCATTGTGTACATGTATTCTACTGGCACGTCTAGAACGAGTGTTTGTCAAAAGACAACCTACTGCAAAGCTGGAACGAGTGCTTACCAAAGAACAACCTACTGCGAGGCTGGAAAAAGTGCTTACCAAAAGAACAACCTACTGCGAGGCTGGAACGAGTACTTACCAAAAGAACAACCTACTGGCGAGGCTGCAACGGGTGCTTACCAAAAGAACAACCTACTGGCGAGGCTGGAACGAGTACTTACCACATAACCTACTGGTGAGTCAGCCAAGTCTAAAATTGCAGTATATATTAACTTTATTGAACTTTTTAAAACAAACATTTTTATTCATAAGAATTATCCTAAGTTTTAAATTTTAACAGCCCACTGGGATTATAAAGAGTGCAGCAAAAATATCAGTAGTGCGTGTAATGTTACTACAGCACATGAAGCTAGTTCAGAACAATATGTAATAGTATTATGAACGTAACGCTGGTTTAATGTTTACTTAAAGTTATATAAAAAACGACCAAGTATGTCATAGTATGAAGCTAACTCAAAGCTACTATATTTTTACCTGACGCCTTTCACTTTTCAGTCTCAGCTAAATGTTTAAAATTTTTTTTGATTCTCTTATTTTTATGACACCAGAAAAACTATGCATTTTGTACATGTCCTACTGCCGAGGACGAAACAAGTGCTTACGAAATGACAACCCACTGCCGAAACTAGAACGAGTGCTTATTTAAGGCCAACCTATTGGCGATGCTGGAACAAGTGCTTTCCAAATAACCCACTGTCAAGACTGAAGCGAGTGCTTGTCAGATAACCTACTGACGAGAGAACTAAGTAGAAAGTTGCCTATATCATAATTTTTTACTTTTTTAAAACAAGCAATTTGATTTAAAAGAATTGTCTAAAACTATGCATTTTGTACATGTCCTACTGCCGAGGATGGAACGAGTGCTTACGAAATGACAACCCACTGCCGAAACAAGAACGAGTGTTTATTAAAGGCCAACCTACTGGCGATGCTGAAACAAGTGCTTTCCAAATAACCCACTGTCAAGACTGAAACGAGTGCTTATCACATAACCTACTGGCGAGAGAACTAAGTAGAAAGTTGCCTATATCATAATTTTTTTACTTTTTTAAAACAAGCAATTTGATTTAAAAGAATTGTCTAAATGTTAAAGGCGTCATAAGAATCATGATTACAGCTTCTTGGTAATTTTTCTTGAACATATTTATGCCAATATTGAATTTTAACCGAAGTAATATTTATCATGATTTTTACTTCATATTTAAAAAAATTATTAATCAAATGTTCAATTAAAAAAAAACCATGTAAGTGTTTAGCTTCCGTAACTTTCTCCTATGAAACATCCATGTGATGATAATATAAATTTACTCCATGGCCAGACATTTTCAGTCTAAGATAATTTTTAAAAATGATTTTAAGATTTGTGATGATACCAGAGAAACTATGCATTGTGTACATGTATTCTACTGGCACGTCTGGAACGAGTGTTTGTCAAAAGACAACCTACTGCGAAGCTGGAACGAGTGCTTACCAAAGAACAACCTACTGCGAGGCTGGAACAAGTGCTTACCAAAGAACAACCTACTGGCGAGGCTGGAACGAGTACTTACCAAAAAGACAACCTACTGGCGAGGCTGGAAAAAAGTGCTTACCAAAGAACAACCTACTGCGAGGCTGGAACAAGTGCTTACCAAAAGAACAACCTACTGCGAGGCTGGAACAAGTGCTTACCAAAAGAACAACCTACTGGCGAGGCTGGAACGAGTACTTACCACATAACCTACTGGTGAGTCAGCCAAGTCTATAATTATAACTTTATTGAACTTTTTAAAACAAACATTTCTATTCATAAGAATTATCCTAAGTTTTAAATTTTAACAGCCCACTGGGATTATAAAGAGTGCAGCAAAAATATCAGTAGTGCGTGTAATGTTACTACAGCACATGAAGCCATTTCAGAACATAAGGTAATCGTATTATAAACGTAAAGCTGGTTTAATTTTTACTTAAAGTTATATAAAAAACGACCAAGTATGTCATAGTATGAAGCTAACTCAAAGCTACTATATTTTTACCTCCTAACCGCCTTTCAATTTTCAGTCTCAGCTAAATGTTTAAAAAAATTATAATGAATCTATTATTTTAAAAACACCAGAAAAAATAAAAATTTAGTACATGACCTACTGCCGAGGAAGAAACAAGTGCTTACAAAAAAAAAAACCAACAGCCGAAACTAGAACGAGTGAATATTAAAGGACAACCTAAAAACAATGCTGAAACAAGTGCTTTAAAAATAACCCACTGACAAGACTGAAAAGAAAACTAATAAAATAACCTACTGACGAGAGAACTAAGTAGAAAGTTGCCTATATCATAATTTTTTACTTTATTAAAACAAGCAATTTGATTTAAAAGAATTGTCTAACTGTTAACGACGTCAATAGAATCACGATTAAAGCTTCTTGGTTATTTTTCTTAAAAATATATTTGCCATATTGAAATTTAACCGAAGTAATATTTATCATGATTTTTACTTCATATCTAAAAAATTATTAATCAAATGTTCACTTAAAAAAAATCCATGTAAGTGTTTAGCTTCCGTAACTTTCTCCTATGAAACATCCATGTGATGCTTATCTCTTTTCTCCATGGCCAGACTTTTTCAGTCTGAGCTAATTTTTTTAATGATTTTAAGATTTGTGATGATACCAGAGAAACTATGCATTGTGTACATGTATTCTACTGGCACGTCTGGAACGAGTGTTTGTCAAAAGACAACCTACTGCGAAGCTGGAACGAGTGCTTACCAAAGAACAACCTACTGCGAGGCTGGAACAAGTGCTTACCAAAAGAACAACCTACTGCGAGGCTGGAACGAGTGCTTACCAAAGAACAACCTACTGGCGAGGCTGGAACAAGTGCTTACCAAAGAACAACCTACTGCGAGGCTGGAACAAGTGCTTACCAAAAGAACAACCTACTGCGAGGCTGGAACAAGTGCTTACCAAAAGAACAACCTACTGGCGAGGCTGGAACAAGTGCTTACCAAAAGAACAACCTACTGGCGAGGCTGGAACAAGTGCTTACCAAAAGAACAACCTACTGGCGAGGCTGGGAAAAAAGCTTACCCAAAAAAAAAAAGAACAACCTACTGGCGAGGCTGGAACGAGTACTTACCACATAACCTACTGGTGAGTCAGCCAAGTCTAAAATTGCAGTATATAATAACTTTATTGAACTTTTTAAAATAAACATTTCTATTGATAAGAATTATCCTAAGTTTTAAATTTTAACAGCCCACTGGGATTATAAAGAGTGCAGCAAAAATATCAGTAGTGCGTGTAATGTTACTACAGCACATGAAGCCATTTCAGAACAAAATGTAATAGTATTATAAACGTAAAGCATAGTATGAAGCTAACTCAAAGCTACTATATTTTTACCTCCTAACCGCCTTTCAATTTTCAGTCTCAGCTAAATGTTTTAAAATTTTTTATGATTCTCTTATTTTTATGACACCAGAAAAACTATGCATTTTGTACATGTCCTACTGCCGAGGATGGAACGAGTGCTTATTAAAGGCCAACCTACTGGCGATGCTGAAACAAGTGCTTTCCAAATAACCCACTGTCAAGACTGAAACGAGTGCTTATCACATAACCTACTGGCGAGAGAACTAAGTAGAAAGTTGCCTATATCATAATTTTTTTACTTTTTTAAAACAAGCAATTTGATTTAAAAGAATTGTCTAACTGTTAACGACGTCATTAGAATCGAGATTAAAGCTTCTTGGTTATTTTTCTTGAAGATATATTTGCCATATTGAATTTTAACCGAAGTAATATTTATCATGATTTTTACTTCATATTTAAAAAATTATTAATCAAATGTTCACTTAAAAAAATCCATGTAAGTGTTTAGCTTCCGTAACTTTCTCCTATGAAACATTGATGTGATGCTTTTCTATTTTCTCCATGGCCAGACTTTTTCAGTCTGAGCTAATTTTTTTTAATGATTTTAAGATTTGTGATGATACCAGAGAAACTATGCATTGTGTACATGTATTCTACTGGCACGTCTGGAACGAGTGTTTGTCAAAAGACAACCTACTGCGAAGCTGGAATGAGTGCTTACCAAAGAACAACCTACTGCGAGGCTGGAACGAGTGCTTACCAAAGAACAACCTACTGCGAGGCTGGAACAAGTGCTTACCAAAAGAACAACCTACTGGCGAGGCTGGAACAAGTGCTTACCAAAAGAACAACCTACTGGCGAGGCTGGAACGAGTACTTACCAAAAGAACAACCTACTGGCGAGGCTGGAACGAGTACTTACCACATAACCTACTGGTGAGTCAGCCAAGTCTAAAATTGCAGTATATAATAACTTTATTGAACTTTTTAAAATAAACATTTTTATTGATAAGAATTATCCTAAGTTTTAAATTTTAACAGCCCACTGGGATTATAAAGAGTGCAGCAAAAATATCAGTAGTGCGTGTAATGTTACTACAGCACATGAAGCCATTTCAGAACAAAATGTAATAGTATTATAAACGTAAAGCTGGTTTAATGTTTACTTGTCATAGTATGAAGCTAACTCAAGGCTACTAAATTTTCACCTCCTGATCGCCTTTCAATTTTCAGTCTCAGCTAAATGTTTGCTTTTCTTATGATTCTACGATTGTTTATGACAGAAGGTAAAATTATGCATTTTGTACAATATTGATGTAACCTCATCTTTTCTACTCCATGGCAAGCCTACAACCAGACAGCGCATACTGAAACCTACTGGTGAGACTGGAACGTGTGCCTGAATTACAACCTAATGGCGAGGCTGGGACGAGTTCTTACCAAATGAAAACCTAACAGCGAATTTGGGTAGAGTGCTAACAAATGACAACCCATGACAAGGCTAGGACGACTGCTTACAAATTGACAACCCTTTGCCGAGATTAGAACAATTGCTTATTAAAGGATTGGCGATACTGTAACGAATGCTTTCCAAATAACACACTGTATTTGAAAGAATTATCTTTCCGTTTCAAAAGTATATAGTTGGCTTAATGTTAATAAAGGTACAAATACAGCACATGAAGCCATTGAACAGCAAAATGTAATTGTATTATAAGCATAAAGCTTGTCATAGTATGAAGCTAACTCAAAGCTACAATATTTTTACCTCCTGACCGCCTTCAAATTTTCATTCTCAGCTAAATGTTTGCTTTTCTTATGATTCTATTATTTTTATGACACCAGAAAAACTATGCATTTTGTACATGCCCTACTGCCGAGGATGCAACGAGTGCTTACGAAAATGACAACCCCCTGCCGAGACTAGAACGAGTGCTTATTAAAGGCCAACCTATTGACTATGCTGGAACAAGTGCTTTCCAAATAACCCACTGCCAAGACTGAAACGAGTGCTTAAAAGATAACCTACTGGCGAGAAAACTAAGCAGAAAATTGCCTGTATCATAATTTTCTACTTTTTTAAACAAGTAGTTCTATTTGAAAGAATTGTCTCAATGTTAATGACGTCATTAAAATCACGATTAAGGCTTCTTGGTAGTTTTTCTTTAACATATTTTTGCCATACTGGATTTGAATGATTTTATTTAAACTTAAAATAAAATTGTTAATCAAAAATCTTCAATTAAAAACAATATATGTCAGTTTTTAATTTCGGTAACGTTCTCTTATGAAACAATGATTTGATGCTTATCTTTCTTCTCCATGACCAGACTTAAACCAAACAGCGCATACTAAAACCTACCATTGAGGCTGGAACGTGTGCTTAAATGACAACCTAAAGGTGGAACTGGAATGAGTGCTTACCAAATTAAAATCCACTACCAAGGCTGGAACGAATGCTTCCCAAATGACAACCTACCGTCGTCGAGGCTAAAACAGATTCTTACTAAAAGACAACCTACTGCCGAGGCCGGAACAAGTGCCTACCAAATGACAACCTTCTGTCGAGGCTGGAACAGATGCTAACTAAAAGACAACCTACTGCCGAGGCTGGAACGAGTGTTTGCAGAAAGAGAACCCACTGCCAACGCAGGTGAAGTGTCTCTCTGTTTTAAAATTTTAAGTCCACTATGTTTAGAAAGAGTACATGAAAATGTGAAAGATTAAGCATCAAATCGGCTCAGTGTATCTAGAACTATGAAGAGTACAGCACAAGAAGTCATTGTACTTCACAATGTCATGTATGAAGCTAACTCAAAAGTTACTCTATCCCCATCCCCGCTCTCCGCCTTTCTATTCTCAGTCGCAGCTTAATGTTTGCTTTGCTTTTGATTCTATGATTTTGATAACACTAGATAAAACTGAACTGAGCATCCTGGTAACCAGAGACATGCATCATACTAGCGCCTCACTTGTTTCACCATTTATTAGTCATAACCTGCACAGGGGGAGGGGTGTGGCTGTCTGGAGCAAATGATACAGGGTTTGCCTTCCAATCAAAGGTTCTTTGGTTCCAAACGTACGATCAATCAAAAATATATGTCTGAATTTGTCCCCTTCTGATTAGGTTGGTGTCAACATAATGTGACTGGCTGAGACAGAGTCCAGGTTTCCCTGCCTGTCTGGTGTGTGGCAGCGCATAATTGTCTGATGCCAGTTGGACTTTAAGCAAACAACTCAACTCGAGTCATGATATTCTTTTTCATTCTTCACTCTGTCCGTTCTTTCCTATCACCTCAATTGGTTTCCTTTTTTTATGCCAATGGAATCTCGCAATCCTAATGAAAAAATTAGCTGCTTAGCAAACCACAAGGTTTAAATTCAGTATAACTAAAAGTACATAATTATAGCTTTTATGGTTATTATGTTTTCTGTTGTACAATATGTCGTTTTAGAAGTCATGCCATAAAAATGCTATGTAACACTGTGGTTTCTGCAATTCCTGTCTCGCCCTTAAGTGATGGCCCTAGCATATCGTGTTATGGTAAGGGAAGCTAGCCTTAAAGCAGTGCCGTACGATTCATAATAAAACGATGCATTATTTTATAAACATTTCCCCAGGTAAAGACTGATCATGACAACTTCTTTGCTCTGCACCCTGACTAGCCTTCAGAACGGACACGCTCTCCAGCTTGGATGAGACAATGACATTGGACAAGTCATCCAGAAACATTGTGTACATTAAGTTTGTGACCAAGCAGATTGAAAATCGAGGAGCTACACTATGTCTAACACTGCCAAGGTGCTCAAATCTACCATGCATGACGGAGGCTCAATATTTCAACACCATTAGATTGTTGAACCTGTCATAATTCAATTTGAGACCTCAGATTTTCAGGTCTGCTTCACCATTTGGTCTGTTTTTCTTGTGATGAGCCAGATCTTTGTCACATCAAATCTGGCTGTATTCCTCCTGGGGGATAACTGGCCTTGGTGATAAAGCAACGGGCTTCCTATCAAGGGATTCCCATTTCCAAACCAATTTGGTCACAAATGTATTTGCCCGATTTCGTCCCCATATTGGTTTAATCTGTGTCAGTATGTGAGCGGCTGAGACAGAAATAATGGCATCCTCACACTGTCTGTGTGACAGTCGTACATTTTTCAGCCATTAGTATTGGGGCCTGTATACAATAGTCTATGTTATATTGATGACGTTGGCACGAATACAAAAAGATTACTGTCCGTCTTGCCTGTTGTTCTTTTCTTTCTCTCTCTCTCTCTCTCTCTCTCTCTCTCTCTCTCTCTCTCTCTCTCTCTCTCTCTCTCCTCTCTAATTCCCGCACTATTTCCCTGTCTCTCTACAGGCATTTTAATTTGGATCAAGGATAAGATGTATGGCCATGGAACCGATTATTAAGTTTTTACACCTATATCATCTATGATCTTTTCATCACACTTTTTACACCAAATGGTTAAAACGGGTCTAGGGTTAAAAGTAGTTCATACTGAGTTCTATGGGTTATGCGTCCAAAATAGTGCAAACGGTGTCACTAGATTTTTCCACGTTAGTTAAGCTATATAGACATGATTTTATGTTTGGGGCTAAGACCGTTTGAGATGCATACTATTCTCACAAAAGCTTTTTTTAAATCAAAAGGCGATGAAAGATAAAACTACTGTGTCGTTCACTGATATAGAATGATTAGATTGGATCGTTGAACTGGTGTTTGTGAACATTCCGTACTTTTTCTTTGTATTTTTGTTTGATGAATCAATGGTACGAAACTTGGCTTCAGTTGTATTTCAGAATAATTATGACTCAATAGAAATCTAATTATGGTTAAATACAAATTTCTCCCAGAGCGTCGAGGGTTTATTGGTATATTTTGGTTCCATTTTGTCTTGCATTTTGAGCCTTCTAGGGTGTCAATTTCTGTTCACGCGCACGTAATGTCCTGGAGATTTGTCTTTTCCGATAAATCTTGTTCTTAGCCCTAACGTTGAGGTTTGCAGCTCTAAAGAAAGGTGAACCTTCTTTGAACATTTTAAATTAGCACACTTAATATCGAATTTTTTGCGTTGGAGAGGACTTGCTATCATCCTATAAGTTTGACTTTTTAATTGGCAAAACCGTTATTCATTTATGTGATTCAATGACACATACTGTTTGAAAAGGAAATTATTGCTTATTGCAAATAACTGTGCGCATCTATATCACATTTCACTGTTGTATCCGTACTGCATTTATTTTTAATCGCATGCCAACTAATTCACTAACCTGCACTTCATTAACTGCACGCAACCTCACGTGGTACAACAGTGAAATCAGAGAAATGCGCCCATAAGAATAATTGTGTATCGTCTCCAGCGCAGTTTTTTAATTAAGGGAGAAATCATGTTGATTGTAACTTAAAGATAAATGAAAAGGTCCTTAATGCATCTTTATCCAGTTTGTTGCTTTTTTTGTACTGAGGCAGTGAAAAAACCCTGTTAAAAATAGATGAATTTGGCTTGCTTTTCACATTACCTGAAGTTAAGCTTATTTCTTATCACAGGGTTGTCGTCTTGCTTGAAAATATAGTACTTTTTGTTTCAAGTTTGGTTCTGTCATGGCTGAAACCGTTTAAACATCTACAATCAAAGTTATCTAGATGCAAAGTATTACAGGTAGTTATAAATGTTTTCTAGATTTCTTTATTCTGAACAAAACTGTGTTTACAGAGTCGAGGTGTCTAGTCGGTAGATGAGCAAGTAACAGTTCCTGGTTAAAAAAAAAAGATATTCACAGGTTTGTAGGAAATTAACGACTTATGACCTTAAAAGGATGTTATCGTTTAGAAAAAGTATTGATCTTAAACTCGAAAATGATTTGTTAAGCGGTTAAAACTTTTTCCAAATTCAGGGGATGTTGCCGGGATTGGGGTGTGAATTATTTAAATTGGGGGGCAGTTGAAGATGCGAGAGCTTCTGTCTTCTCTTTGTTTTGCTCTTGATAGACCCTAAATTATTTACGGAACCACGAGATGAAATTGTTTTACCGCAGAGAGACATAACCTACCTTGGTAAAAACAACTACTTTATCCATTAGTCTGATAACCTTGTCTGTCTCTATCTGTTTATGTCTCTCTCTTTCTCTCTCTTCCTCTGCGTCTCTCTGTATCTCTTTCTCTTGTGAACGAAAAGACAACCGCGTTATTTATTACCACTCGCGTCAATTCGCCCCCCTCCCCAATTTTTAAGCGTGCGTCAGTGGAATAAAATGACGCGGCAGCACGTAAAATTGTCTTGTGATTTGCACTCAATATAGTTTACATTAACGATGACGTTGGACTTCAATCAACCAACTCAACGCAGGTCTAAAAGAATGTAAATACTCTTCATTTGACAGCTTGATGTCCTTTTTTTTGGGGGGGGGGGTAAACCGGTGAAAGTGGTATAGCGCTGGTCTTCTAATCAACTCCTTTTCAAAACTCACGTTCGTTTGCAATGTATTTGTAAAAAATTCGACCCATACTGGTTTGATCGGTGTCAGTATAATGTGACTAGTTAAGTATGTGTGGCAGCACGTAAAATTGTCAAATGTTAGTCTCGCGATCCGTCCAAACTGTAGCCTTGCTGCTAACGTTCTAACGTTGGGCGTTTCAAAACCAACTTAACTCACATTTTAAATTATTTTTTCTTCATAAAAATGAATGCTATTGCAACATTTTGTAGTTACCATAAAATGTTGTATCAAGTAAATATTGTTGCTTTCATTTGTTCGAAAGGGATTTGGAAAGGTTATTTCAGAATTTTAGGATAAGCGCCGTGTGGATCATTACTCTATTCCTTGGGAGGGGGGGGGCGGTGGTCCAGGGGTAGAACATCGGCTTCCGACGCAAAAGGTCCCGAGTTCGAATCCTGGCTGTTGCGTTCCCTACTGGTTGGGTCGGTGTCAGTATAATGTGACCGGCTGAGACAGGAGTCATGGTATCCCCGCCCTGTTGCTGCTGTTGGACGTTAAACCAACCCAACCAACCAACTACTCTATTCCTTTTGTTTATTTTTGATAAAGGAAAGAGCAAGAGGTGTTTAATTAAGCACGCACATTTAATTCTCAATGGCTAAAACGTCGTTGTCTATGGCTCTTGGCATTTTGAAAATCTCAAACTTATTGTGCGAATATATAGCCAAACATGTTATGCTCTAAATCCTATTGTTTCAGTTGTTTTCTGTGTTTATAATAATTATAGTCTAACGAGAAACCTGTGCTTTATATGATGCTTCACATTGCTGCAATCTAATGTTTGTCTTTATATCATTTTGTAACGCAAGGCCTTTTGTTATTGTTAGCTGCACAATGGCGTACATTTGTACTTCAATCAAAGATTAAATAAACAACATAAACTATTAAAAAAACGCTGCTTGTATATAAAATTTGAATACCCCCTTCAGTTTTTATTTGATTCCCTGTAATGCAGTTAAACCTGGAGTCTATCCTCATATATTCTTTTCGATATGTAATCCTTGCATTTATTGACTGAATACAGCTTTACTTCGCTTGTATGTTTATGTGAACATGGTTAGCATGTATGATTCCTCATTGTCTAAGCTAATGGCGTTTCTTCTGATCGAATGTAAAGCCAAACATGTTGATGTTGAATTTTGGTTGCAAAATCATTGACTAGTTGTGTTAAGTCATCACTCCAATTAAGAAAAAATTGTTGCCTGTTTGACGAATGTTTAAAAACGTCTAATAATTGTTTATGATACTCTGTATTTATCGGTTACTTTTTTTTATTTGTTTGCTACGTACATTTATAATCGATTATATATATAATTATTAATGATTCAAATGTCTGTTTGACCCTAAAATATTTTCTATGGTGCTGCACATTGTTTGAAATCTATTTTTGTATCGATTTGTAATAAAGTTAGGAAAGTTTTTTTTATATTAGACCAGTCTGTCCCCATCTTACTTATATTAAATGTATTCATTTATACATGTATATTGATTTAAGATTTAAGTTAATATTCACCTTAAAGAGGTATAATGCACTTCGTATTGCGGTGATAGTTTAGGTGAACTGTCAAAATTTCATACATTTCAAGATATGAAAAATACTCAGTTTTCTAACTAAACCCAGCATGAATTTCTATGTCTGCAAAAAATACTTTCATGGTTTACTTCCCTATACTCTTATAATGTTAACATGGTTAGGCTATATATATTTCGTTATTGTCCTAGCTAATAGTAAATATTCTGATTGAATGTGAAGCCCATATAATGTTAATGTCTATTTATGTTAAGTTCAGTTTAATTAATAATTGTTTTTTTAAAAGGTGAATCAATTTTATTTCTGCTTCTAGTTTTACAATGAAATGTATATCCAACAGGCCTAAATAAAATTTTTTTTATAGAGCTGTAATTTATCGCCTGCACTTTTATTTACTTGTTACATTTATTTGCAAAGCACTTGATTTAATTATTAAAACAAATGACTTCTTCAAAAGGCGTTCATTGTTATTTAGTTTCTGTTAATGGTATCATAATGATTGTGTTTTATATATTCAAGACAATTATATAATAAAGGAATGATAAAAAATATGAAAATTAATGGAAAAACAATTAGTAACAACAAAAATACACATAGAATAATAAGGCAATACGATTCCATCTTATATTATAAAACATTCAATTTAAATTGTATCAACACGAGTGATTTATTTGACTATGATTGAATGAACTGTTTAGATTATTATAAAATAGGATAAGATGAATCTGTATTTCTTCTTTCGATTTGGACGTGTTACATGTATTACATGTTATGCACGCATATAGTAATAATCAACTGACATGGTTACACAAAAACTCATCGATACAAATTTTGTGAGAAACTAAAATCGATGCACATTTTTGGAGAAACATGACATTTTTAAAACACGTGTACATAATAAACAAATATTAAGTTTAATCAAGATAGAGTGCGAGAGAGAATGAGAGAAAGGGAGAGAGAGAGAGAGCGAGAGAGAGAGAGAGAGAGAGAGAGAGAGAGAAAGAAAGAATGAAATGAGAAGTAGATTAAGAAATAAAAGATAAATAAAAAAGCTACAGATAGGAAACGCATTATGAACAAATAACGACACCTGAATAAACTTGCATGAAAACGAACAATCATACACTCATTCTTTTTTCACAAGTAAATAAACTTTAAAATAACGTGCGAGGATAAAAACATCTTACTGTAGTATTTACATTCTTAAAGGCACCTTTTTCGATATATTTTAGAAACCCATAGGTGCCTGGAATGAAAGCAAAGGAGGCATACCTTATGTTAGGAGACGTGAGGTCTACATTATGCATACCACAATAAAGACCTACTCGACCTACTGTTAGACACGCTCCACGAAAAAAATAACGTAAACCCAGACAAAAAACAGATAAACACAAGAAAGGCTTAAAAAAGAGGAGTATTCAATAACCAGAGATCAATAGTCTTTCGAGACGGATAAGTATGATGCTGAAGACGATTGGATGGTTGATGTCTTTGGTTACATCTAGAATTTTTTCAACAGTAGATTCTTATAAAGATCAATGAAAGGTGTTAGGTCCAGTTACATTTTTTTACCCGCTCTAGCTATCTATTCTAGTCTTATCTTTTGAAAGAGCTGCGCCTTACCAGCAACTGATACCAAAACAAATAATGCTTTCTATGGTTGTCTTGTAGAATAAAGTCAATAGTTTTATTAACATTAAAGCTGTTTCATAAAAAGTAACCCTTTGGTTTAACTTTTACATAGATGATCAATATGAACATTTCAGCTTAACTTGGAATCTCTTGTCAGTCCTAAATATTTGTAGCTGTCGAAAATTGTAACAGTCCTGTCTTCGATTGAGAGAGGAAGCATTTTATATCTCTTTATCCTAAAATCAAATATCATTTCTTTTGTTTTATCTACGTTTAGTGGCAGAAAGCTCTCTACACCAGTCGTACTTTTTTTTTTTACCTCAGCTTAACAACCGTCCTCTGAGGTGCCTAAAAGGCCTTGCGGAATTGTGTAAACGCCAAATTTAATCAGACGAGTGTTTTCTTTGGTGTCCCTGTAATCATTAATGTGCATTGAATATAATATAACTGGTGATAGAACACAAACTTGAGGTGCGACTATGTTTGTAACCATCTTTTCTTAGCAAGTTCCGTGGATATAAACAAACTGGGGCGTTTATGTGAAGAACTCTGAGATCCAGTGAATAGTGCAGATGTTAATCTTCAAAGCTAATATTTTTTCACATAAGTATGAGCTTGGATGGTGTTAAAAGCAAATGAAAACTCTATAAAGAGAACTCTTTCATATGGTTTAGTCACCTCAAGGAGTTTCGTGATGTTATCAGAAAAAAACTAACAAATTATCCTCTACACTTCTAATTTACCTGTACACATAATACATAACTCATAATATAACCTACCAGAGAGTTCAAAGAAATAAAAGTATATATATACAGAGAGAGAGAGAGAGAGAGATAGAGAGAGAGAAAAAATATTTTTCTTTATTTTACACAAATACAAATATTTCAATTCCTAATAACCATAGTAACTTCTTTGCTTGTTCTTTACAGCAACATATTATTTGGATTTGTTAAAAATATTATATGCGTGCGGCAGTTAGTAATCACATTCTTGTGATGTTAACTATTCAAATATAGAAACATGAAACAGGCATTATTTAAATTTGTGATTTCATCTCAGCGCTGTAAACGACTTCCTTGACATACATCCAAGTAATCAATAGCTGATAGAGTAATCATGACATTACGATTGGTATATCATTCTTTAACCTTGAAACATGTATGTGCTTTAAAGTATTCACACATGTTTTAGATTATTTTTCGTCCAATAATGTCCCATATCATTTTTAAAATAAATGGAGATGAGGCATGAGCTAACATCGAACGGATGGCACCCTGCTCCGCACGCTATCAGGCCTACAGTATGGCTCGAAAGAATGCTCCAATGAAATCCCGATCATTACTAACATACTATTTAATGTTTCTTTTTCACACTACAGGCCTAATATTAAGCCATTAATAGTTCAACTATAATCAATGTTCTCCCACCAGCTATGCGGGCCTGTTGCTGGGAATCACAAACACAATGGCAACCATACCAGGTATATTGGGCCCTATTGTGGCCAGAGCTCTCATCTCACAGGTAAGTACAATAATACTGGCGACTTCGGAAAGCTATGGTCGAAATTTAAGACTAAGGGTATATTGAATTTAGGACGGTTATCTAATTGCAAAGCGACCCCAAATCCAATTGTTCAGTTTTAGAGAATGAAATTGAACAGCCTCCACAAAATACAGACATGGCTAAGGAGGATTTCATACACGGACACTGTATGGTTATACATGTATATTATTGTCTTTATCACATTCAAGGCAGCTAAGTAGCAACAGAGGCTGAGGCTGAACGGGTCAATGTCACGGCAAGTTCAATGTCAATAACAAGTTCAATGTCCAGTTTCAAAGACAAAGGGGACAGGGGTCCCGCTAGCAACGTAAAGCAATCTTTGTAGCCAAATAACATGATCTGTAAAAAATGTTTAATTGTAAAAAAAAAAAAAAATAGTAAAATCAAAGAGATGAGGAGCCTGTAAGTGTATTTTGCGGTTACAAAATATTTTTTTTTAATTTTTTTTTGGACAGAGTTAATTGTTTCTCAAGATGGCACAAACCATTTTTTTTTTGCATTTGAGAGGTTAAGGAAAGCAGTTTGTATAAACGTTCGAGCTAGTGATGAATAATGTCATTGTATATGTATTTTTGGGCCAATCGAATTCATTTTCTGCAATGCATTTTTCAACAGAATTACCTTTCTAAAAGGCGAACATTGCGAGATGTTTTTGTATGAGCATGAAGAACATACATTTGTGTATTATGTTATGTGTATATTTTATAACATGCCAATTTAATAAAAGTATATAAATTTTGACTTTAATAGACGTTCAGACGTGCTTGTATTAGTGCCATTTTCTTTGTAAATTTTAATTTAGTTGCACCCAGAAATAAATATGGGACATTTCTAAACCTATAACACTAAATATCATCAGAAATACTTCACTTTGAATACAAATTGTACCGTTTAATATAACTTCTTTTAAAATGTTTGTAAATATCTTATTATTGTTCGATTAGTTGTTTAATTTGAAAGCAATCAAATAATAGATAAGACTTTTTATGATAATGTTAATCCTCATGACTTTGCTTGTTCGGTATTCTTATTTTTATTAGACAGTTGGTTGAGTGTCAGGAAGTTTTTAGAGGTTTAATTGTATGCGTTTTTATTGAAGAAATAAAGTTGGAAGCGAAATGCGCTATTGATCGATTTTTTACGCTTGCGTTAACAAGATGAATCTTGTATCATTTAATTGTCTTATCGTTTTCAGTTAAATATTTTTTATATTAATGATTAATTTTGCAATGAATTGCAATGTCAGGTACGAGGGAAGAAGAATTCTGTATTTCCTAACAACACATTTACAAGTTTTCTTCAATCGATGTTTTTCGTGGTTATTTGCAGATATTTTTTGTTCTAGATTATTTATCTTTTGTCTTATTTCGTATGAAATTTTACTTACTTGTTTTGTTGTTGTTGTTGTCTTTTTGGTGGGTGGCTAATGTTTGAAACCCAACGATCAGGCTGCAGTATTGGTAATCGATCAAAATCCAATAGCAAAATGTTGCTCCATTAGCGTATTAATGATTATTCATACGTCATTTATACTTTTCGTCACCTGATTTTATTATGACAACACAACACTTTTAATCTTTTTTTTTCTATAGTTGGTTAGTTGCATGTTGTTTATTTAAGTGTGTTCATTTGTTGCTTTTTTCTTTGTTTTTTTTTGTTTTGTTTTGTTTCGTGTATTTAAACAATTTTGAGGTACATACTGTTTAATACGCAACGGGCAGGCTACTAAGTCAGAAAACACAAGCAAAATGTTGCTACACGAGCTGTTTAATTATAATGCATAATACATGTGTTACCAAAGACATACGATAAGAACAGCAATTCAGCGCGTTTACCTCTTTGCAAGGTTATGTACGTTTTAACGGTTATTGCCCTTTGCTCAAGTATTTAGGCTTTGGTAATTACGTAATAAAAGCTTGAAGAGAAGTGTAAAAATACACCGAAATTTATGGTGTGTTTTAATCAAAATTAAAAAAAAAACACTGTAAGCGCATGCGTAGCTTGCCCACCCTGGAAAGAAATTTTCATTCTGATTGTCCACAGTGCAAGAAGCAAGGTATACAGCTTGGCTACTTGAGCAGCACTTGGACCGCCATCTTGAATAATGCTCGATTCTATTTTTTAACTTCGTCTTAAAATATAAAAGACAGATTTTTTTTAAAAGATAAAATACGTTTTTTTTATTTCACCCTCTCTCAATGACATTGTATCCATAAAATGTTACAATTTTTTTTCCTGCAATAAATTCCATTGAGTCTGCTTTAATAAACTATTAGCTTGATCTACATAAAACAATGTGAATAGAGTTGAATATCGACACAACTATTAAAGACAATCAGAAATCCATATGTTAGTATAGGTTTATGAACGTAACCAGCTTTATTTGATAAAATTACACGACGCTTAGATCTTAAACCTTTTTGTAAGATCACTTAGTGCGTGTTTAAAACGAAAGTGGGGACATTGAATACCATTATGAGGGAAACGGTTTGTGTACGTATACTTGTTTATTATATGATATTAAAAAACCAATAAACTTGTTGTCATTGACACAATGTTTTCTTTAGTTATCTCTGCATTATTATATTTTTTCACCATACAAAACGAATGACAAAAGATCAATCTGATGAAAAAATAATGTGATAATATAAATTATCATCATGGTCACCAGGCCATTCATAAGTGCAATATATATATACAGCATAGATAATAATTTAATTAGCAACGTGTTTTGTGTGACGAGTGTGAATAAACAAATTAACAAGGCATTTTTTTTTCGGCGGGGGTTGGGGGGTCATAAAAGATACAGATGGCCCTCATATAAATTAAATGTATTTTAGCTAATACGACTTCTAATACGGTGGTTAAGCAGAGCAAAGACAGACCAGATACCCTTAGTGAAATGTTGAGTAACATCGTTAATCTGAATAAGACGTTTTTCAATTTTGAACCAAGGTAGTTGTTATTGTTTGTCGTTGTTTTTTTTTCTGTTTTTGTTTTGTTTTTGGCATAGCTAGATCTGACCAAGAAAAGCACAGTCAAAAGCTGAGTTTACAGAAAATAAGACTTATTGAAAAAAATTGTTTTGAAATAGTGTCATGTCACGAAAATGTGTACTTTTGAGGATGAAATAATGCTATAACCACAAGAATTGGATGATTAGTTATAGAATAGTGCTCAAGTATTTAGGCTTTTGTAATTACGTAATACAAGCTTGAAGAGAAGTGTAAAAATGCACCGAAATTTATGGTGAGTTTTAATCTAAATTAAAAACCACTGTAAGCGCATGCGTAGCTTGCCTACCCTGCAAAGAGATTTTCATTCTGATTTTCCACAGTGCACGAAGCAAGGTATACAGCTTTGCTACTTGAGCGGCAGTTAGACCACCATCTTCAATACTGCTAGATTCTAAATTTTAACTCCGTCTTAAAATATAAAAGAGTAATTTTTTAAAAGATAAAATATGTTTTTCATTTATTTCACCCTCTCTTAATGACATTATATCCATAAAATGTTACAACATGTTTTTTTTTCCCTGCAATAAATATTATTCCATTGAGTCTGTTTTCATAAATTATTAGCTTGGCCTAGCTAGATCAAGCATTGTGAAGAGAGCTAAAGCTCGCAAAATTATTAAAGAGAATCTTTAATTCATATCTTAGTAAAGGTTTAATGTACTTAATCATCTTTATTTGATAAAATTACACGATTTGTAAGCTAATATCTAATGTAGCCGAAGCAGCCGCAAACTTTAAAATATTTCGATTGTTTTAAGGAAACGAAGTTACCATACAAAATGAATTACAAAATATCAATCTTGTGGTAAAATAAAGTATCGTCATATACACCAGGTCGTGCAGACGTTCAATACAGATACAGCACAGATTATAATATAATGAGAAATATGTTGTGTGTGTGTTCTCTCTGATCAAGATTTGGTAGGAATGCTCTGGGCTAAACATCTGGCCAATTATGCTACCGCGATCCAACCTATCTGTGCAAAAACTTTGAGTCACACAATTATGAATTAACACAAGACAAAGGATTTTTTTTCAGGGGATTTGAGGGTGTGTGTGTGGGGGGGGGGGTTGTATCGAAAGAAATAACGCTCATAGAATTTTAATGCATTTTTAGCACTTTAAAATAGTTGACTTCTCATACGGTGGTTGAGCAGAGAAAAGACAAACCAGATACGTTCCTATAGTACAGGGAAGACAATTGAGACAAGTGTGAAGACTTATTGAAAAGTTAAGTAAGATAGTTAGTCTAAGTAAGACGTTTCTGCAATGTTGAACCAAGGAAGGTGTTATTGGTTGTTTTTTTGTTTTGTTTTTGTTTTTGTTGTTCTTTTTTTTGTATAGTTATATCTGACCACACTAGCACAGTCGAAACTGAGATTCCAGAAAAAAAGAGACTCATTGCAAAATACATGTTTTGAAATTATTATGTCATGTCACGAAAATTTGTACTTTTGAAGATGAAACAAGAATTGGATCATTCATTATAAAATAGAAAATGAAGGTATATATATGCGCTTTAAGAAAAACTGATTTTAGTTGCAAAAAAAAATCTGCCAAGAGTTATTGCCCCTTTTATTTTTAAGGTAGTTAATCAACAAAAAGCCTTTGATTTGCCCCTTCGACATGACAAATAAACAAAATTGAAAGAAACAAAAAATAAATCCCAATTAAATGAATGATCGAAATTTGTATGTGTTTGACGTTGCTTCATTAATGTCTCTAAGATGACTCAGACACAGGTTGTTGTTTTTTTCCATTATAAATCTACAATATTTTGTGTTCTTTTTCCAAGAAACACTCTGGCCCTGGGGTAGAACATGGGCTTCCAGCGCAAAAGGTCCGTGGTTTGAGTCCTGGCGATTTCGCTCCCTACAAGCTGTTGGGTCGTTGTCAGTGACTGGCTGAGAGAGAGGTTATGGTATCCCCGCCCTGTCTCGTGTGTGGCAGCACATAAAATTGTCAGGCGTCAGTCTTGGGGCTCGTCCATAATATAGTCTATTTAGAAACAGTGCTTCAGAAAGCTAACACGAACAGATCACTAATAGAAAAATTCGTAGACACCAAGCAAATCTTTGGTTCTGAGATGAGAAGAGTTAAGCCGACACACCGGAATATTGTTTAACAAATGAAATGATTGAAGAGAAAAGACTGACTAACAGAATCAACCTCCGTAGGGAAATGAGCAAGGCATTGCCAGCCGTGAATATTTGGGAAGTTTGCAGGGGGACCATCGCTGACACTACAAGACATATCACTTGATGGACGAATGGAGATCCGACCCTTTAACCAGGCTAGACGTTTTTGGCGCGCTGAGTCTGAGGGAGGACGCACTGTCTCATGGTGTGGCCGCACATGTAGACAGAGTTTCTCCCCTTAGAGCATTCGCCATTGTTTCAACTGGGTCAGAAGTACTTTTCCATCCTGTGACTTATCTTCTCCGTTGATATTTGAAGATGACTGCAGAGACTGATACTGGTTTTCTTAAAATTGCTTTGAAAAAAAAAAAAAAGAATTAATATGTAGCTCATTGTTCGCAAATAATCACTGATGGAATCTTAAAAGTTTTTGTGTTTGCAGTGAAATTTAAATACATGTAACATCAATAAAAAAGAGAAAACCTCAATGGCCTTTATCCAAGGCACTAAAAAAACAAGAGCTGCGTCCCCAGAATTAGGATTCCTAAGTGAACCTATAAGAGTTAAAGCCCAAAGAAAGAAAGAGAGAGAAAGAGAGAGAGAGAGAGAGAGAGAGAGAGAGAAACAAAAAGAGAGATGGGGAAAGATAGAGCGGAGAGAGAAGAGTGAGGGAGAGAGAGAGAGCGGAGAGAGAGTGTGTCTGTCTTCAAAATTAGGGCATCGAGCCTTCATGCGCACAAAGGAGCTCGTCAGCCAAGATGGAAAAGTTCAAAATAAAGAGGGTACTGTGTCATCAATTTCAGAGAAGAAATATACAAATCTTGGTTTCACAAACAAAAAACCATAACACAGTAAAATAGGAGAATATGGTGCTTCTGATTTATGAGTTGATGTTTCTTGTTGGCGATGCGTTTCATGACGAGGCAAGGGAGGACACACTGTCTCATGGATTAGATTTAACATTCAGACAGAGTGACGCCCCTTACTTCATTCAATATTGTCTTGCCATGTTGATTTGGCTCAGGTCAAACCTTCGATTTCAAGATCTGAATTTGCAGGTAATTATATAACGTCCAAAACAAAATTATTTACAGCACTTTTACTGTATAATGGTACGAGTCTTAAAGGTCTGATGAGCTTCACACATATCAGATCTATCAAAGCCTTTAATTCTCAAATTTAGACTCTATAGCAAAGACAACATTTAATTTCGTAGCCCAGCAATGGATTCAAGCTCACAGTGGCATGTCGGAAAATGAGTCAGCTGACAAGCTTGCGAAAGAGGACTCTTCAAAAGTTAAACCATCAACAAAAATACCATTCCTAGAAACTAAAACACTTATCAAGAACAACATAATTCCTAGAAAACCATAACAAACCCTATGTATTTAAAAGACAACATACATTATTTCCCACGATATCAGCAAACCGCAATTTCTCTACTCAGAATAGGACATTGTCAACTAAATGCACACATATACGCATTAAAGATCAGCAGCACTCCTTTCTGTGAATGCGGAGACTTCCCTCAAATTTCAAAACATGTCCTCATGGCATGCTACTCTCCAGCTCAGGCAAATAATATGGCATTCAGATACAACCATGGAGCAAAAATTATTGGGTACCCTGGAAATCCTACAACAGACTGCCTCTAACATCGAGAAGGCCAATCTGAAAATTAAAAAAAAATTTGGGTATATTAAAAATAAACGCAGAAAAAGAAGAAGATTTTAATTCTATAGTTCGTTTTTATCAAGGGGAAATGTTTGGGCTTAATAATGATCTAATAGTGTAAACAATCACTTATCCAGCCTTTAAAAAACACAAATAAATTTATACTTTAGCATTGCTGATTGGTGCTATGTAAACCTTGTTTGTACCAATAAACTATAAGAGTGCTGAATTTATTCGGACTTGAAAATGAATCATCGCCTTGATGTAAGCCTCAGATATTTTTTTTTACCTAAGATCAGTTTTAATTTTTAGCAAAGTTGGGACTTGACGAATAAAATCTGATCCGCGGCATGTTTGCTTTCATCTGGCGTGAGTCACAGCCACGACGCCAGGTAGCTCTTGTATTTTGTAGGGCGAACTTTGGGCGTTGCCCGCTTGATAACACAATGAGGTTGCGAAACCTGAGAGAAAATACAACAATGCAAAGTACATGTATTAGCAAAGCGATATCCTTGGCAGATTTTTTTGTCTGGTAAATGGAAAGCAAGAAGGCCAGAAAAGAGGGGCTATAAACAAAACTGCCTGGTTGAAGTTTCCTCGTTCTATTCTTTGAACTTTTCACCAGGATTCTCAATTGAGATTCAGGTTGTACCTGGCTATTCTTGCACTCACAAAGGACAAGTTTAATACAATGCCATTCGCCCTGACAAAGGTTCGAAATGAGTGATTTATCAAGCGGCGTCTTTTTATTACTTAAAATTAACTAGGCTGCGTTTTCAAAGAAGCCAAGATAAGAGTAAGACAGAAGCTCTTAGGGTCTGCTACATAATATTATATATACTTATTTATTTATTTATTTATTTATTTATTTATTTATTAACATACGTATCTATTTATTAACATACTTATTTATCTATTAACTTACTTATTTATTTATTAACATACTTTATTTATTAACATACTTATTTATATATTTAACTTATTTATTTACGAACATATTTAATGACATACTTATTTATTTATAAACCTATTTTAACATACTTAATTATTTATAAACCTATTTATTTATTTATTTACTAACCTACTTATGTATCTAAATTTAATTACTTGTTTTTATCTATTTAGAAATGTATATAATAATATCATTATAATATATAATTAGGACAGGGAAAACAAACCTAATCTGTAGAACGAAGCGGCTCCTAATCATACCTACCTATAGTACAATTTACCTACCAGAACCAGAGTGCCTTGTTTCCTGCTGATTGTGTCGGTTATACTATTTCTCACCCTGCCATGTCCTGGCTATCCCGCACTTAGGTCCCATCGCTCGTATAAGATCGTACAGGGCAACCTAAGAGACGTTATACAGTGTGCTTGGAGTGAGATTCAATATTTTATTAAATTGCCTTACATTTTGTTTAAATATAAACTAGATATCTTAGGTCAATAAGGCCTATTTGGTAATCATACGTTGTTATCTAGTTAAACACACTGCATAGCAATAACACTGATAATAACTTGAAAAAAAGCAAAAGTTGTGCCGAATTTACAATATGAATAGTTTATCAACAAAAATGACAACTTTGTTTGCATCTCAAATAAGAAACATGTTTTGTTGTTTTCTTAAATTATGCAAAAGCTACCAGCAAGAAATGTGTTTTATTTTAAGATCGGGTCTGTTTTGCTAACTTATGATACTCAAGTTATTCAAATTTTGTTTCCATTAAATCTGATGTGATCCTCGTCACATATAAGTTAGAATTTTAAAAGAAAGTGACAATTTTGAGGGGTTTTATCAGGAAGTTGATGTAAAATACGATTTGAACACGATTTGAATTAAATCAGATAGCTTCATAATAATTCATTTCATGCTAAGACGATTTTAGAAACGTAACTTTCTATTTATTATATGTATTTATTAATATTATGTACGTAGTGCAAGTAGTATAAACCTTTTTATTGAGAAATCCGCCCCGAGTAAAAGCACTGATGCAAAGGAGACATTTGTGCAAATTCAAGTATTAAATACATCTTAAGATTAGCCAAAATACACACCATAAAAGGGAAAATAGTCTACAATCATTTTTTCCTAGAGTAACTTCTAAATGTTACTTACTGTAAAGTTTCACAAAGCGCACAAGTCGGCTAAAAATATGTTTCCTTGTGGGTATGAAAGTATTGAAATAAATCTGTATTATTGGTTTTATACACAAACCTCTATTATCCGAGGTGTAGTTAGTGCTTGGTGAACTCAAAGCTATGCATGTCTCTCGAAATGAAACAGTGATAAAGAATAAATAACCCAGTTCTTAACATTGTGTCACCAGCATTTACCCAATGCTCTTTGTTGATGACGCCAGCGTCCCAAGTATTGTGGCACGGCAACCACACATATACATACCTACAAACACACTTAACTGTACGTGGTCCCGAATAATTGTTCTTGCCTGGAGAGAAAAAAGAAGAAAACATGATAAAGAATGAAACACTGAGGCCCCTTCTTTTTTCCCCCTCACCTAATTCCCAACCTTGCATTTCTGCATCAGGGACGCGTGCCGTGGCAAACTGGAAAACAATTAGATCAGGTGCTACAGGCTCTGGTACGTATGTTCTTTGTGAAGGAGAGGATTGGAAGTTCTGTCCTGGGTCAACGTCTCCTTGGTTCCCTATACGGCGAGGGGTTTCGCGGCTTATAAATTCTAACATTATTTTTTGTAAGCGTTGCTTCACAGAGACAGAGCTCAGGGCATGAATACCAGGACTTCTACTAGCATTGACCCAACAAGTAAGAAACTAAGTTGTAAGATTAGTTCAGGAATCGAATCAGGAAATTTCTCCATCCGCTGTGTCTCTACCGGAAACCCATCTCAACTGGAAATAATAGTGGCCATAATAATGTTATGGTTCCAGGTGCATAAATGAAGACTTTGCGCTCTTTTAGAATGTCTTTAGGAAAAAAAGGGGGGGGGGGGGGGGCAGTCGTTAGATTTAGTAGAATAAAATACTGTTTTAGATTTAAGTAGACTTTTATAGACGATACCTTCCAGCTCCAATGAAATGTCTTAACATGTTGTGCGTGTGCCACGACGATTTATTAGCCGGACAAAGGTTCTTTGATTTACTAAAGATCAAACGCTCTTTTAAACTTTAAAACGTTACCACCTATCGACCTCATTTGATTCTCTACATGAGTTAGAACATTACCCAATTGAGAATCTGAGGGTCACGAGAGTGGTCAAGAAAATACATCATTTTGAAACCATTTTAATTTAGCTTTTAAACACCAATTTAAGTTACAAGACAAAATAAAAGTGTCAAATCATCTTTCATTAACACAATTAAGAGGCGCTCATATTTCTCTTTTCCGACCATTGGGTATATAGTGCAGGTGGCTAGAGAGATATTTAAATTTACACCATTGTCCTACAACGATTAGTGTTAAACTTAAAAAAATGAAATGTCTAATAGATTTGTTTACGAATTCACTGTCATAAAATAAATAACCATTAGAAAGAACAGAGATTTTGGGAACCTTACTTTGACACTGGTGCCGAGGTTCTATTTGTTTTTGACTTGGCTTTGAGAGAACAATAACTATTCTCAAACTTATAGCATTTCTTTTTCATGTTCTGCAAACGTAGTGTTTTTTATGTGATGGTACATACACCCAATACATTTTTGTTCTAACTTTTATAAATTAAAAAAAGACATGGCCTCTTTTACCTTACTAATTTCCGAACAAACTAGTCGTCTGAAAGTAGGCTTTTCAAAAGCAAAGGATTAACAAGCGATAAAACTGAAAAGCAAACTTGATAACAATGGCTTGAGTCTAGGCGACATGAAGCCGAGTTCTATATGCTCCAATACCACAGGGACTTGAGATTGAGATCCCCGTGTAAACAGAAAGGCTGGGTCTGTGTCAAATTGCGACCATTCTAAAAATTAGTGCCCTAAGTCACGTCCTCGAAACGGAAAGCAAACATATCAATTTCAATTCAAGTTTAAAAAAACGTATTAAAAACTCATGCTTTACCCTGCGGTTGTTAGCTGATCTAAGGAAGTAGTGGACTTTACCCGAGGCAACAAAAGTCGTCTGTGCGTCTAATGGCAAAACTGGTGGGGTTCAACAACCATAGATTTCAGTTTCAGTGTGAGTGTGTGAGACGGGTCCCAAGACTGACGTCTGAGAATTGTATGCGCTGCCAGCCACGAGACAGGGCGGGGAGACATGGACTCATGATTCAGTCAATCACATTAAGGTGACACACAGTAGGGAACAAAGTTGGATAAATTAATTTTAACTTTCATTATCATGGGATTCGAACCGCGGACCTTCCGATCTGGGGACCAATCCAATACTGACGTCTGATAATTTGATATGCCACGAAACAGGGCAGGTCACATTATGTAACAAAATCGGACAAATTAATTTTTCGCCGATCGTGGGATTCGAACAGCGGACCTTCCGATTTGGACCAACGCTTTACCTCTTGAGCTATTTCGCCTCCTCCCCAAAAAAGGAGGAAGTTAGCTTGTGTAAAGATATAGATCTACTGGTATAACTTTTTAAAATTTAACTTTCATCATCAATAGATATAACTACAAATGTTGTAATTACTTATGTAACGTAATGTAGATCTAAACATCTATTGTTTGCATAAATACAGGCCCCCATATAAGAATGCAGCGCGTTCTCAAGAGAGAAAAAGAACGAGAGCTAGAGAGAGAGAGACAGGAATAGAGAGAGAGAGAGAGAGAGAGAGAGAGAAAAAGAGAGAGAGATAGAGAGAAAGGAGAGTGGGCAGAGGAAACCAGAGACTTTTGGTTTTAGCTGGTCATGTTATATCCCTCATGGAAATTTTTTTTAAAAGCTTAGATAATTGAGATCGTCATTCAAAATGTTCGATATAATTTTCTCTTTAATCGATAGCACAGCCTATGTTGAACTTAAGAAAAGCATTTTCAGATTCTCCAAAAGAACCACGCAGTAATTGTACCACCAGAACGTGCACTTTGTTGTTCTAATTCATACCTAACTTTTATTTGTTTAGATCCACCAGACAGTGTGTATTTAAAATTAAGCAGATTTAGGAATAAATTAAAGTTTTTGCTAAAACAAACATTTATTTTTACATTAGGCTATAAATGCTCGTTTTAATCAACAAAGCCTAAGACTGAACCCGTTTTAAGACGGCGATCATTAATTTTTTATTTACTCCATGTCGCATGTTTATAGATGAGACTTTGTTTTTCGCTTAGCATTCAACGTCATATTTATATTGGATATACTGTGCACGGATCTCAAGACTAAAGTCTGATAGTTTAACTTGCTGCCCTATAGACAGTGTGGGGATGCTTTGACCCCTGTCTCAGCCCGCCACATTATGCTGATATCGACCTAACCAGTTGTGGACGTTTTGAGTTAAATTGGTTTTACGCCCAACGTCCACATTTTAATTTATAGGCTTTGTTGTGGAAGGGCCTCAAGACTGTCGTCTTACAATTTTACGAGCTGCAAGACAAAGACAGTTCAAGGATACCATGCCTCCTGTCTCAGCCCGCCACATTATGCTGACACCGACCGAGCCAGTAAGGGACAAAATGGGATAAAGCTGCGACGATCCTGGGTTTCGAACCAGGGACTTCCCAATTGACAGAACACCGCTCTATCACAGGTGCCAGTCCACCCCTCTCTCAGATAAGATAGACTGTACGTAAGCCTAATGCATTGCGAGAAACGAAGCTGTCTACCAGGTGCAATAAAGCTTTTAATTCTAATTTAAATGGTTGCAGTCTAATTAAAAATAACTTCGTCATCCATAAAACTGCCGCTTGCATTGATAGCTGTGTGTCTGAATAATTATCTATTTGCCTGTTTACATTTTTGTGCTTAGCTTTTTTTCTCTCCAGATTATTTCAACTTTAACACCTCCGCTCGGTCTCTTTTTATCTCTCCCTTTTTACCTCTCTTATTCTTTTCTTCTCTCTCTCTCTCCTTTCTATCTCTTTCTTCTTCTTCTTCTTCTTCTTCTTCTTCTTCTTCTTCTTCTTCTCTCTCTATCTTTCTCTCTCTCTCTCTCTCTCTCTCTCTCTCTCTCTCTCTCTCGCTTTTCCCTTTTGTAGAAATAAGTTGTGTAATTTGTGTTATACATGTAATTAAAATAATAGTCCAGCATAGAATCTTTCTCCATTTTCTCTCTCTTTCCCTCTGTCTCTCTCTCTCTCTTTCTCTTTTTTACTCTCCCTCACTCCCTCTCATTGTGTCTCACTCTTCTTCTCTCTAACTTTCTCTCGGTTTCCCGTTTTCTGTCTTTTCTACAATCTCTCTCAAAATCTCTGGCACTATATCTTCCAGTTACTTCAGTAGATCATTCTAATCAACCCCCTTCATGTTGGAAAAATTATCAGGTCTGAATTGTCTGCCAGATCATTAAAAAAACGTTGAGGAAATCTACACTGACGTGAAATAAAACCATACCATACTTACAGATCTAATAGGCGATCATGAAAAACAAGCCTAAAGGCGGTGATTACGTCATCCGTTGATGAGTTGTGGATCACAAAACCTCTATTGAGCTGACAGGTCAAAGTATTATTTCGTACCGAAGGTACCCTCCATCCAAACTTTCTCTCACTCCACCTCAAAGAGTGGAGATTATGATCTGTAGGTATGCGGGCGGCAGGTTTATTGTCCTCCCATTGTTGACTTAAATATCTCTACACCAGGCGCAGCGCTCAGCGCCCGACACTAAAATCTCTGGCACTTGTAAAAGAGCCAAATCTCTCTCCTCTGTTTGGCTAATCATTTACAACTGGGCTCTCGGTATTTAGATCCCACTCGCCTTGTCCGATCAGGTCGTGCCTATTATTTAAGCCTGAACGTGTTGTCCCCGTGACTCTTACTCTCTCTGTCCCTAAGCCGTTTTACTAACCCTTGTTTTTCACAAAATCAACATACTTCATGATCCGGGATCCAGCTAATAAATAATACCCAGTTTCGAGGACTTACAGGATCTCTGCCTAGTGTGAAATCGCCCCCCCCCTTTCCCCTGAGGTTTGTTTAAAGCATTGTTCTATAGATAGATTAATAATTAGGTGCGCGCGAGACCCATCAATCTATACACTGGGGTTCCCTTTGTTATGGCGGATCCTACAATGCGGACGGAATTTGGCCCAACAAATCCCCACAAGTTTAATCTGTGTTTAATTTAGTGAAATAACTTCCTAGTGTTCGAATGTTGGCACCAGGGTGACGAGGGAGCTCAATCGGCACAGCGCGTGCCTTCTAATCTATCTATCTATCTAACTATCTATCTATCTATCTATCTATCTATCTATCTATCTATCTATCTATCTATCTATCTATCAATCTATCTATCTATATATCTATCTATCTATCTATCTATCTATCTATCTATCTATCTATCTATCTACCAATCTGTCTGTCTAACTTGGTTAAGTGGTAAAGCACTAATCTTTCATTCGGAATGTATTCAGTTCGAGCACACGATCTGATTTATGGATAAAAAGATAGAGAGAGACAGACAGACAGACAGACAGACAGACAGACAGACAGACAGACAGACAGACAGGGAGAGACAGACAGGCAGACAGAGAGAGAGAGAGAGAGAGAGAGACAGAGAGAGAGAGAGAGAGAGAGAGAGAGAGAGACAGACAGACAGAGAGAGAAAGAGAGAGAGAGAGAGAGAGAGAGAGAGAGACGCAGAGAGAGAGAAAGACAGAGAGATGGTATAAATGAATAGGTTTGTTCACAGTGTGTAAGTTAAATCTTGCCTTTTCGATTCAAAATTTATTTTGTGTCACTTTTTTTGGTGGATTATGCTTTTTATTTCTGTGAAGAGAAACACCTTTCTTATTGCTAATTTCATCAGAATTTTCCATTAGATATAACACTAGAAAGGCTATAACGAGCTTTTTCTAGCAGATTTTTACCTGCATACAACTGCGATTCAGATCCGAAAAGGAACACGTCCATGTAAAACTTGAAGTTTTAGACCTAACAATAGAGCAAAACTTAACTAGACAAAGATTAACACGAACAAATGCATGAGAAAATGCCTAGAAGAGATTGATATAGAGGTCATAAATTGCATTCTCTGCCAGCCATTTTGTCCCTGGTCTTGTTCAATGAACAAGGAGGGGGGGGGGGGGATTGGGAACACACCTGGAGAGTGCCAAGAGGGTGCTATTCAAGTTTCGGCTAACAATCATATTATGGTCTTCAGGAGAAGAGGTTCAGAACAGAGCAAACAATGAAAAATAAAGAATTAAAAAAAAATGGACTTACAAAATAGTTTATGCTTTAAAAATATGATGAATGCAAAAAAGTAGACATCATTTAATGTACTTACCTTAAGATTGATAAATTACGGATAAATTACCGGTAGAAAGAGACAAACAGCTAAGCAGAGAAATAATATGTAGACAAAGAGTGGTGTTCGAAGTTCAGCTATTGATATTAATAATGTAAATAAACCAGGAGAAGGGAAAGCAAAAATATCCTTACTTGTAGTAGTTGTAGTTGAGTTGGTTTAACGTCCAACATCAGGGGAGCGAAATCACCAGGGCTCGAACCACGGAGCTTTTGCGTCGGAAGCCAATGTTCTACCTCAGAGCCACTGCGCCCGCACCCCCTATCCTCCCTCCTATGCCCGCACTTCCACACAAACACATCGCAGGTATAAAGTAGGCATAAAGTAAAAAAGGACCCCAAGCTTAGTATTAAAAATATTAGGATAACAATGTGTCTGTTTTTTTTTCTTCGAGATAACAGTACAAACGTAATAATTTGTGTATCTCTTAAGCTACCTAATCTTTAGTTTAGAGTCTTTGTGACGTATCCGCATAATACCGTCTTCGCATTCTTTCTTGTCCCTATCTTTTCGTGTGGAAGTAATTCCCTATCTCTTCGCCTCTATCATTTGTGGAAGTAATTGTTACTCTGCTTATCTCTTCCCCAGTCTATCATTTCACCCTCATACTCTCTCTTTCTCTCTCTCTCTCTCTCTCTCTCTCTCTCTCTCTCTCGCTCTCTCTCTCTCTTCTCTGTCTCCCTTTCTCTTGTAATATTTGTTCAATGCAAATATGAACATTAAAATAATACCAAATAAAACTCAAAATAATCAGTGACTTCTTGCCCTAAAACTAAAACTAAGAACAAGAACAGACAGACTTAAGTGTTGGGACTTCCGCTTCTGCAAGAGCCTGCCTGC
>RQTK01000064.1:861543-873969 GCA_003991915.1 Elysia chlorotica | reverse complement strand
GAAAAATACATCTACAGTGATTATAATAGCATACTTGGGGAGAGAGTGGGATAGGGCGAACTTGGTAGTCTAATGCTAGAGCTTACGCTTTCTATTCGGAAGATTGCCAGTTAAAACCCTCACTAGGAACCGCTTTTTGTTTTCACTCATTGTGTAGATGTCAGTACAATTATGACAATGTGACTGACAAGCCCGGAAGATCCTATACCGGGGCTCTGTACGATTTGTTTTGAAAGTTAGGAGACGTTAAATAAAGTATTAAGATTATACCTTTAATCGGTTGTCAAGCGTCCAACATGAGGACTGTATAGGCTATTAAATTGTTGATCTGTCCCAAGATTAATGTCTGCAAATTTTACATGCTGTCACACAGAGGAAGTGCGGGGATACCATGGCTCCTGTCTCATCTGGTCACATTATTCTGACCATGGCCCAACTAGTAGAGGGTTAAACCAGAATAAGAAATTTGTGGCATTCCTGGGTTTTGAACCAGTGACCTCCAAAGTTGAAGACCAACGCTCTATCAAATTCGTCAGTCCGCCCTCTGCTTTCACAGACCATACATTATTTGTTGCGCTGACAATGTGAAATAACAGCAGCCCGGAAGAAAAACTGGCTAAGCAATAAAGATTTCCTGTTAGTTTTTTCATCCCCAGTGATGCATGTAGAGTGCTTTTCCTTTGCTTCCTTTATTTCACAAGTATTTATCCAAGTGCTAAAAGAAAATAAGGTTGTTTTTTTCATTCGCAGACTGCTTTACTAGAGTTATACTGTAGCACTTGTACTGTTGGGTTAAAGCTTCTAGATAGAAACGATTGGGAAAGGAAAAAACGAAATTTATATAATTTTATCTACTTAGCTATCTACCTATCTATCTATTATATCATTGTTCGTCTGTCAGACCGACTTTCTCTCTCTCTCTCTCTCTCTCTCTCTCTCTCTCTCTCTCTCTCTCTCTGTCTGTCTGTCTGTCTGTCTGTCTGTCTGTCTGTCTGTCTGTCTGTCTGTCTGTCTGTCTGTCTCTCTCTCTCTCTCTCTCTCTCTCTCTCTCTCTCTCTCTCTCTCTCTCTCTCTCTCTCTCTCTCTCTCTCTCTCTCTCTCACACACACATACAAACTCTCTAAGCCTAGCGAACCCACTCAAACTCACTATTGACTTTTTTTTTATCTACTATTGTGGGCAATTTTTCGCCTTTCTTCTCTCCCCGTTCCCTTTTCGCCAATTGATCCGTGGACATGTTGCTTAACAAAATAATAATACTTCTGCAAACACTAAAAACACTCAACATGAACGCTTTCCTCTACAGCAAATCGCGCCAGGCTTTTAAAACAACATAGTCTGTTATTCCTTCCTCCAGAAAAATATTTAAAGAATGGGCGCATGCAAATTAAAACTAACAATAGAAAAGTCGCCGTCAATTCGTTCGGTGTAGGATTTAAAACGCAAAATTAAAAAAATGACGCTAGGAGAGATAATGCATGTAAAGTCGGTCTATCCGTAAGGGGCGGTATAACCCCGATTCCATTAATTTATGATGTTTGTTCACCACTTTTTTGTTTTTGTTTTTGCTCTTACAAACTTGCGTATAACTTAATAATGAAGAGATCTTGGCCAGTTTTGGGTTAGCATGAAACTATATCCGGATTTTCTGGCAGGGAAACTGCCCTAAAGTTTTTATACCTTCTTATTAATCTTAACGGATTTGACGATCAAGAAATAGCAGTTATAATACAGACCAGTCTGATGAGAAAAATACTGGGAAACATTTTTTTTTAAAGTAAGCACATTTTACAACATCGAAAGAAATTCTAAGTTTAAATGAAAAAAGAGGGCAAACCAGAAAAGACTCAATATTAATTTTATTATGCTGTAATGTTACAGTAATTAAATTTTAAAATAATAAACATCTTAAATGAAATTTATCAATTTTAATTAGTTTTAAGGACTTCGAAAATTGATTTCTATCAACCAAGATACTGTAAGCATGGCGTTATGATAATCATTAGTAAATTATTTAGTAGAAGGCAAAACAGAAGTTGGCAAAATGCAGTCCTTTTTTTTAATAAGATAACTATAGCAAAACTCTTATCAAAAGAAATAAAAAGTTATGATAAACATAAAAAATAATTTTATGGATTCTACTTACTTTTGTAAAACTGTGTCTTTGAAGATATGTTGGTTCTATGTTTACATTAAGTGGCTGTGGGTAATGTTTTATTGATGTAAAAAGTTAGGCCTTGATCATTTTGCCTATCTCCGAATAGTCCGGAAGTGTTGAAGTATAGTAAAAATTGATTTAAAAAAATATGAGTAGGCACTATTGTTTTTTTTTTCGTGGGTAAATAAAATGCAGGTTAGTTCCTACCTAAAACAAGTTGAATATTCTCAATTAAAAATTGCTATTTTTAGTAAAGAAAAAGACGCATGTATAAATATATTCAACGAGTTAAATTGATAAAGCGGTGAAAAAAGACAAAGATAGAGTAAGAAGATAATTACGAGAGACTTTTGGTTCTGTGAAAAGGAACTTTAAAAAATGTTGAGGTAAAAATTGTGTACTTCATGATAATGTGAAAAAAAATAAATGCCGAAAATTGTAGTGTGCATATTAAATCAATGTAAAAAATTTAACCATACATTAATTAGTTTCTTATTACTTTTTTAAAGCTAGATCAAAATGTTCCTAGCGTTACAGCCTTTAAAAAAAATGGTAAAAAAGTTTTATGCCACTAAACTGGACTCTAGATATCTAGATCTGTTTACCTGTGAACCTGCGCTACGGCTATAGAGCCGGCAGAAGAGACTTCGCGCTGTTGGAGATTGTGTCTTGGACCGTCATACGACGTGTCGACATCATGCTGTACTGAGGCGACCAGCGAAGAGGCCGTCGCAGAGACAGAGTCACTGATCTACCACTGCGACAGGACACTGCGATGTTGGATTGTTGATAGACCCGGGCCCAAGTGAGAGGGCTAAGGACTGAGGACTGAAGGGAACTTGGTGTGCGCCTGCGACAAGAGGAGAAATGCCCCGACAAACAGCTTGTCACAGCTATGTAGATAAAAATGGCTGGATCTAAACGTACTCCAGTGGGCGCACGGAGGCGTGGCACATTTTGTTTTCTGGGGAGGGGTGGAGGAGGAGAGGGAAGGGGGGGGGTGTAGGGAGAACGATGGGGATGGGGTGAGGAAATAATAGCTCAGAGTGGGATAGAGAAAGAGAGAGAGAGAGGGGAGAGAGAGAGAGAGAGAGAGAGAGAGAGAGAGAGAGAGAGAGAGAGAGAGAGAGAAAACAGACCGTCACAGTGACAGACAAAGACAGAGAAAAATGAGTGTCAAGAAGAAGAAAATGAGAGAGAAAGAGAGAAGGTTCGGGAGGGAGGAAGGAAAAAAGGGGGGGGGGGGGGGGGGGCAGGGTAGACACAGGCAGGGTCCTAAAAGGATCAAGTGTGGCCAGCGACATGTTTCGGGGTAGATTATACGAGATTAACTTTGAGGGAGGAAAAATTATGAAGGTGATGGTAGACAAGATACGGCTGTCATGTGAAACAGAGACATGCAGGGTTAAAAATGGAGGGGAAAAAAGAGGGTTTAGGGGACAGAAGAGTGGAAGAGAAAATAAAACAGGGAGAGAAAGAGAGAGCGAGCGAGAGAGAAAGAGAGAGAGAGAGAGAGAGAGAGAGAGAGAAAGAGAGAGCGAGCGAGAGAGAAAGAGAGAGAGAAGAGAGATATACAGACAAAGGCAGAGAGTACAGTTGGGATGGTTTTAATATTCAACGTCAGCTATATTATGGGCCCAAGACTGAGGTCTGACAAATGTACGTGCTGCCACAAAAGAGACAGGGCGGGGATACCGCGTCTCATGTTTCAGGCGGTCACATTACACTGACATCCACCCAACCGAAACCACCAGGGCTCGAACCACGGACCTCCTGTGTCGGAAGCCGATCTTCTAACCCAGGGCTGCGGCGTCCCCTCCGAGACAGAGACAGAAAAAAAGAGACGGGGAGAGAGGCAGAGAGAGAGGGAGTAAGTGAATTGTGTTTGTGTTAGAGAGAAAGTGAGAGAGGGAGAAAGAGCGAAAGAAAGAGCAAGAGAAACAAAGCGAGAGGTAGATAGATAGAGAGAGACAGAGAGAGAGAGAGAGAGAGAGAGAGAGAGAGAGAGAGAGAGAGAGAGAGAGAGAGAAAGATGAACATCAAAGTTCATTCATCATATACCTGAAGTTAGAAACCAAAGCCTTGAGGGGTTAAAAGAATTTAGGTAGGATTTTGAATTTTCACTTTGATTAATTGACTGACAATTAATGTAAACGTGATCAGTCATATCATTAATTCACAAAGAAAAGCCTTTTGAAGGTTGACAACGGTGTCTGTATCAAACATTATTTGACCAACAGTTTTCGTTTTCGATGTCAAACCAGAGATAAATAGAGAGAAAAGGAGAGAGAGAGTAAGAAAGAGAGAACGAGAAACAAACAAGAGAAAAAACGAGAGATAACGATAAAAAGAGAGAAAGAGAGAGAGAGGGAGAGAGAGAACGAGAGAGATAAAACGAGATATTTTTCGGAGAAGACTATTGAAAGAGGCAATGGGAAGAGATATAATAGAGACAAAAATATATAGAAGGAGATTTAAGACAGATAGAGAGAGAGAGAGAGAGAGAGAGAAAGATCCAGGGCGAAGATAAGGAGAGAATGAAGAATGAGCTTGTAGAGAACTTAATGGAGAAAGAGAGAGAGGAAGAGAGAGAGAGAGAGAGAGAGAGAGAGAGAGAGAGAGAGAGAGAGAGAAAGAGAGAGAGAGATCCAGGGCGAAGATAAGGACAAATGAATTTAATGAGCTTGTACAGAACTTAATGGAAAAGAATGTACAAGTGTGGATTTTGTTTAAAATCCGATGTTGTGTACTACAAATGTATGGAAATTCCTTAAGATCTCTTGTAAATCTCATGAGGTTTTAATTTGCTTGGGTAAAAAACATTTTTTTCTGACACGGAATTTTTAATGTAGGTCAACAAAGAGATTCTTTTTAAATGAATAGGCGAGATACATGTAGCTTGATTTTACTGTCGTGGACGCTCTACTGTTCATCGCACACCGTGTCGGCAAAGAGATTCTTTTCTAGCTAGGACTAAACGAATCTCGAAGATGTAAAACCCTGCAATATGTTTTTTTTTTAAATATGGGAATCTCTTTGCGCTGCAATCATCTATACACGCGTACCGAAGTTTTACCTTGTCTATGCTAAGCTGCCTAGGTATTTGCCAAACTTAAAAAAAATGAATTGTATTGGATTCTGCTTGTTTGTTTGTTTGCTTGTTCGTTTGTTTGCATGTCTGTTTATTTGTTTGTTGCTGTTGCTTTTGTTGTTTACATATTTTCGTTTTGTTTACTTTTGTACCGTTTCTTTTAACGTGGGTGTTATGCAATAAATAGGGTTTTAATTTGTTTGTTTAAAAATATATTTTTATTTAACAACTGTTCTTGAAATCATTAGGGCGATGCTTTTATAGCAGTATTCACACACAAAGAGACAATTGTTATGAAGGCAAACTACAACGGGCATTTGAAAAAAAAAAAGAAGAAACTACCCTTTAAAAAAATGAGCGAGTGACAGAGAGAGAGAGAGAGAGAGAGAGAGAGAGGGAGAGAGAGAGAGAGAGAGAGAGGGGGAGAGAGATAGAGAGAGAGAGATGGAGAGAGAGAAAGTAAGGGGAAAAGAGATACGATATAGGGATAGTGAATTAAAAATGCGTAGAGATTAAAAACAAATTGACAATGAAATATTGACATGGAAGACAGAGGCAGCAGTATCTGCGAGACAGATTTAAATGGTGGCAAACAGACAAATAGCAACACAGAGAAACAAACAGACATTTGGACATACACACAGAGGCAGACAGAGATACGGAGATACAGCGTTTCGAATCCTGAACCCTATTTAGCGGCGACTTTGGGCAAACAAAGATGATAAGTATAATGTAAAGAATACATAATAAAATTTAAAAGATGTTAAGTGTCTGAGAGGAAAGCAAACAAAACAGAAGAAAGCGATGGAGATTGAACAGAGAGAGAGAGAGAGAGAGAGAGAGAGAGAGAGAGAGAGAGAGAGAGAGAGAGAGAGAGAGAAAGAGGGAGAAAGAGAGAGAGTGAGAGAGAGAGCGGATTTGTTGAAGAAGTGTATTATGTGGTGTAAGGGCGTGGGAAGGGGGAGGGGGGGGTGAGGGAGGGGTATATAAAAAAAAAAAGCATGCATTAAAAAGATGGCACGTTCCTTGATCTAGTATCAGGTTTACGGAATCGAAATTGAAAGAAACACTCTTAGAGCCATGACAGGAAAAATCTGACGTTAAGTTTTATCATACATTTCTTAGTGCTTAAAACTAACTTTTAAACAAACAAACCGAAACAAAAAAGACAAGAAAAAAAACAAGTGTGATCACGTGAACTTAGCCTGACATTACCACCATGTTTAAGTGTAAATTAAACTATTTAGTTTGTGAGAAATAAATCATCCTTGTCGTAGTAAAACGAAGTCGTCTACTTCAGGTTTAGGCTAACAGACTTAAAAAAAACTTATAATATCGGGCTGACAAATTAACATAGTGTATCATTGTAGGTTACGCAAAGAAAAAAACAACAACAACAGAGGAGCAGAAAGGTGGAAGGAGGAGGAGGGGGAAGATGTGGGAGGGTTAATTTACAACCAAATTGAGAAGATTTGAGAAAGTTGACAATTATAGTAAACATGAAGGAATTTTAATACCAAGGATGCGACCTTTCTCTTGCTCTTTTTCTCTGTTTCTCCATTTCGTTTTGTTTTTATTCTGTTTATTCCCACAGCTTTCTACCTATCGATCGATCGATCGATCGATCGATCTCTCTCTCTCTCTCTCTCTCTCTCTCTCTCTCTCTCTCTCTCTCTCTCGTTTTTTGTCCTTTCTCTAAATTTACCAAATAGACATTTAATCTTTCCCTCGTCCGTCGATAATTATCTGTCTGTCTTTTTTTTTCATTTCCTCTCCTCTCCTCCCTGGTCATTTTTCTCAAACTATTCCACACTCTTTTCGTTCTATCCATGAGTCTGTCGGCATTGATACTGCCCCCGCCCCCCTTCCCTCTCTATTCTAATTATGCAACGAAATTTGATTAAAGAACAACACATCAACAAACAAACAAAAAAAACAACAACAACATGCCCAGCCCTTGTTATAATTATGTATGGCTCAGTTGTGTTTCTGCACATTATACTACAAAGTTCTGATTTAACAAAAATAAAAAATGAACACATTTTTTCTACCTATAGTATAAAAATCTAGTACTAGACACAGTTCACAGAAGCATTTTCAGTTGTCACTATCCAAATGACTCTTATAACTTCTTGTTGCGTTTTATACTACATATAAAACTTTAAAGAGACGACATTTAATTTATTTCTACCTATAGTATTATTATACATGTAGACACAGTCCACGATTTAAAGCATTTTACATGTCTTGGAGCTTGCTCAGAGAGCGGCGAGCTGGCCAACTGGTCGCATGACAGATTATGGATGGGCCTAGGCGAGGACCTCGACAACAAGCATTTTGTAATTGATAGTATGGGCTCCTGGCCGTGGTCGCGCTGGGAGGGCTTAACGTTCTTAGAGGACTCTATAGTATGTCCTAGTTGTACGTTGGTATCCCTTCGCTCTCCCTATGTCTTTTCTCCTCTCTCTCTCTCTCTCTCTCTCTCTCTCTCTCTCTCTCTCTCTCTCCCTCTCTCTCTCTCTCTCTCTCTCTTTCTCTCCCTCTCTCTCTCTCCCTCTCTCTCTCTCTCTCTCTCCCCTCCCTCTCTCTCTCTCTCTCCCTCTCTCTCTCCTCTCTCTCTCTCTCTCTCTGTCTCTCTCTCTCTCTCTCTTCTCTCTCTCTCCTCTCTCTCTCTCTTCTCTCTCTCTCTCTCTCTCTCTCTCTCTCTCTCCCTCTCTCTCTCTCTCTCTCTCTCTCTCTCTCTCTCTATCTCTCCACCCTTTTTCTCTTGTTCACATTCTCTCTTAAAAGTCCGTCGTGTTCATCGGAGTCAGAAAGCGCAGTCGGTAGTCCTTTAGATAAATTATTAGAGATTCAATTTAAAGTTTCGATTTACATCATTTTTGCTACTCCGCTTTATCATTGGGTTTTCTCTTAGAAACTTAGAAAACGTAAAACTTAAAATGACTAACATCTTGTTTACCATACCTCTCTTTTTCCTCTCCTTCGTCGTTCAACCATGAAGTCTGTTTTGAATTTGAGATCCCCTAACTTCTTTAAAAATTTAAATGAGCATATAATTAATTTTCTGCCTCTGTAGTTACCTCTCTGAGGCTGTTTTGGAGATGTAAACGAGAACACCAAACTAGATTGTCTTTGTCTTATTATAATCATAATAAAAAATATGTAGATCTGACCTGACATGACAATCTTGTGGTCTCAGTAGCCGTCATGCCTGGCTGATCGCAATGTTCATTTTCATTTTTATTGCTTTGACTGTCTACTGTTAATTAGAAAAGTTCCTCTTTGTTTTTCTTCACAATTCAGAAAAAAAAATGCTAACATTTCCCAATACCAAACTTGCTCGTCTCAATCTTTTATTTAGATTAAAATGGCAATTATGTTCGCTGCGTTTGGACTAGAGTAAAGGATTTTGGTTTGTTTTACGATTTTAACCACCAATCTTACACACTATACTAAATGAGCTGCTTCACCTGCTGCTCCTCCTTCTCCTCCTCCTCCTCCTTCTCCTCCTCCTCCTACTACTACTACTACTACTACTACTACTACTACTACTACTACTACTACTACTACTACTACTACTACTACTACTACTACTACTACTACTACTACTACTACTACTACTACTACTACTACTACTACTATTATTAATAGAAATACCACACATTTTGAGATGGGAGCTTACAGCATTGAGCTGGTAAGCTACCTATGCATGCCATATTTCTAACTTTTAGACAACCGTAGCATACACCTATGTGTCCCATGTTAATTTACCTCTAAGTCTAGGTCTAGATCTTGTCGGACCAGCAGACAGAATTCTTATGCCCTGCTCGTGTTAAGTCACGAGTCAAGACCTTTGTTAAGTACCTGTCATCGTAGGTCCTGCCCCGTCCACTTGTTAATTTGGTGTCAGAAGCCGTTTCACGGTTTCAGTTGCTATATCTGTCTCCCCCTCTCTCTTTCCCTCTCTTTCCCTCTTTTCCTCTCTCTTTCTCTATTTCTCTCCCTCTTGCTCTCTCTCTCTATCTCTCTCTCTCTCACTCTCCCTATGTCTCTCTTGTTTTTATTTCACCATTTCTATCTTTTTAAGCCACCTACCCCCACCACACGCGCACATAAAGAGGGGGACACAGGCGAACTGGCGTAGGTGAAAGAGCGTCAGTCACTCAATCCGGAGGTCCTGGGCTCAAATCCAAGACAATCGAAATTCGTTTGGTCCTATTTTGTCCCCTACTAATTGGGTCAGTGTCAGTATAGTGTGGCCGGTCTGGGCAGCAGTCTTGGTATCGCCACATTGCCTTTGTGTGGTAGCATAAAATTGTCAGTCATTTTTTTTTTAAATCCATAACGACGTTAGACGTAAAAATAACAACTTAACCCTTTAATGGCATACATACTCTACCTATCTTTCTATTTATCTATCTATCTATCTATCTATCTATCTATCTATCTATCTATCTATCTATCTATCTATCTATCTATCTATCTATCTATCTATCTATCTATCTATCTATCTATCTATCTATCTAACTCTCTCTTTTTTTCTCTCTTTCTTTCTTTCTTTCTGTCTGTCTGTAAACTGAATGACACGGAGATGTCAATGCACAGCGATTCTTTTTTTTCACTCGATCTAGCTTGCAAAATGTCTTAGATCACTTCCAGTGCATTTCTAATAGTTTTGTCATTTCCATTGAAATGAGATAAGAATGGGACTTGCCTAGGTCGTTTCTATCTGTCTTGACACGTAGGCAATAGTCCCTCTTTTGTCAGAAAAACTGCTGAATATTTATTCAGAGATTATCTCAATATTTTAGATTAAGCAGTGGATGGGTTAAATTCAAACATTCGTCTTGTCGTTACGCTATTCAACAACGCAAAACGTCAGGGCGGACTTCTTATTATCTAGCAAAGGCGAACAAATACGAGAGAAAGTTTCAGATTGATTATATTGGCTGCATACTATTGAGCAAACTACTCCTGTATGTTTTAACCACCACAGGAGAATGAGAAAAAAACAGACATGACTGGAAGAATGAGTGCATAGCCAAACAACTGAAAAAAGTCCTACACAGTTTCACTTGACCTTTTTTCAATTTTTTTTTGCTTAAAGTCTGCCATTCATGGCTTTTTTTTCTTACACCAATTTGTGATAGAGTTACTACTAGGAACATCCGACCATTATTTTCAAGGAAGACAAACGTAATGATATTTTCATCTTTACTATAAAGACACTGCTACAAAACTCACATAAAAACCACCAAATGCCTCTTCCTCTTTCTTTGTTTGTTTGTTTGTTTCTTTCTTTCTTTCTCTCTCTCTCTCTCTCTCTCTCTCTCTCTCTCTCTCTCTCTCTCTCTCTCTCTCGATTTCTTCCTAGTTTCGGAATCATACATTTTTGCTACCATTCTAAATTCATAATAAAGAATATTGTATGTAGACCTGGCGTTGAACAGTAAGCATTGCTCAGAGATATGTAACCAAATTATTTCCTTGTAGTAAAGGAATGTGTGGCACAGACCCGGCTCAGTAACTAAACATCACTAGCACCTTTATATTTATCTCAAAAGGGAAACGATGGTATTATCATCGCTGCTCTAAATTCTCTTAGTGTTGTGTTTACAATGTACTTGTTAAAATATTCTGACTAGCTGAGACATGAGTCATGCATGGTAAGCTACGTACTATCTCTGTCGGGCAACACGTACAATTGTCAGACGTTGATCTTGGGACCCTTCCACAGTATAAAGCCTATATAGCATTGACGTCGGACACTTAGCAACAGACTCTAACTTTTACCCTCAAAGCATACATGTTCTGTAAAAGTAATTCTTCATCGACTTGCTAAAAAAATACTTATAGAATTGTCTCTCAAAGGTATGAGGTGGTCCAAGGCTGCAGCGCTGCTCTTTAATGAGAAGGTTGCAGCGTCGGTTCCTGCTAAGGCCGTCTCGTTCCTTCTCTACTGGTTAAGTTAGGGCCAGTCATAGATTGCTATTAATAGAAATCTGTGGGGTCACTAAACTATGACGGTGTGATCGGATCCTGCCTATCCGCTCTTGGATCACATCGCTTTATAAAATCTCCCTTGTGGACCTTTAAGTAGCATCGCTTCCCACAACCAGAACCATTTATCTAAAGATCTGCATGCAATGCTTATAATTCTTGGACTGTTTTAACACCTTATTTTTTTTCAAATAATTATAAGTATCCAGTCGAAATGTAAAATTAAGTTAGAGGTTTAATGAAAAAAATTCACCCTTTTTTTTAACGACGAGTCTTTCTCTAGACAGAGAAGACTTTTTCTTTTAGCAAATTTATGACCTAACATTTCTTAAAGAATAATATCACAAGACGCTTCAATTGAAAAATAAAGATGAGTATTTATAGAGAACATGTTAAAACTGTCTTGAATTAATTTATTTTCAGGACAAAGATGTATTGGTGCCACACTCTGTCTAGGTACACGCTCCTACTTTTATCTGACGGGTTTAAATAACAAATACGACCAACTCAAAAGCACCATGATCAATACACGAAAAAAGAGCTTAAAACAATCATAAGAAAACGTCTGCTTTAATTTTTACGGACATTTTTATATGTGATATGTTACATTATTTTTATTTTACTCAGCTTGTTTTTGTTTTGTTATATCTTATTGAATTCCCTCCCTTCCCCAACTACAGTTTAAAAATCTCATTGTAAACTACGCTTGTGTTATATCTCATAATGGAGAGTAGAAACAACCCTCAGTTGTTTTTATCATGTATATTTACTTCCTACAGGCTACTGTAATGTGAATAGTTAATAACTTTTCAAATAAACAGTGTAGTTGGCCTACATTAAAACAAGGCTCAAACGAATTCAACTGAATTATAGGACACAATAGTGTTTAGTTCGTTCCAAGTTGTTTGTTAGATTTTAGTCAGCAGTACAGTTTGGCGACTTGTTTATAAAGCTCAATTTCTGCAAGCTGTGTTGAATGCGAGGTTTCCAAAAGCTTTTGGTTGTAGGGAGCAGATCAAATATTGCGATAACATTCATTGTGATCAGGGGGTTTAATATCTTTAATGGTTTTGAAGCACTAGTGAAGATGAAAGGGTCTGGGGAAATAGAAGATGGGGAGAGAGAGGAGAGAGAGAGAGAGAGAGAGAGAGAGAGAGAGAGAGAGAGAGAGAGA
>RQTK01000064.1:821951-861361 GCA_003991915.1 Elysia chlorotica | reverse complement strand
GATAGATAGATAGATAGATAGATAGATAGATAGATAGATAGATAGATGGATGGATAGATAGATAGATAGATAGAGAGAGAGAGAGAGAGAGAGAGAGAGAGAGAGAGAGAGAGAGAGATAGATAGATAGATAGATAGATAGATAGATATATAAAACCAAATACAATTACTTAGATTGGATATAGATAGACAAACTATAAGGCAGGCATACTGTACTGACAAACAGATGGAGAAACAAAGGGTGTTGATTCTAAGAGGCAGGAAAGGGATTTAGTGAAAGTAAAGATTCTATCATAGAGGGGATAATCCAAAAAAGGCACTGAGACCAAAGTAAGTGAATAATAATTATCAAGCTTATCCCAAATTAAAAGATTCGGTTTTGTACCAGTAGGAATGTGATAAATCTTTTGTTACGATTTGTATCTCTTTTTGTCTCGTTTTGTTCGAAAGCAGGGTGCATATCTCGGGGATTTCCAAGTTTTTGTTTGTTTTTATGTTAAATTAAAGTTGTCTTTGTATTGTACCATGGTATAAAAAATCACGAATGTCTCAGTGTATCTTGCTCATGGAACTTCAACCCAAGAAAAACCTAAATCTCAATCTTTTAAGTGATCTAAAAGAGATACACGAAGTGGTTGGAATCGATTATATTATTTTTTAACTTTTAGATTTGTGACTGGCTGTTGAAAATAAACAGACTCACACACAGCTAGCCGCGATCTTGAAATCTTGTTAACAATATTCATTAACAAAATCTGCTTTAATTTGGTTTGTTTTTACTGATTTATAACGAGGGTTGGAAACCAATAGAATACGAGCGGGTTAATTGGGAACCAAAGTATAGTGCATTTTTTAAGGCGCATACTAGTAGACGCAATTGATGTAAGTAATTTTTGTTTTTAAATCATGAGGTTTTACTCAAAGATATTACACCACTGGTCTAAGGTTTAACCACGTTGACAAATTAGTCCGAAGCCTGGAAAAGCTGGGGTGGCTCAATTATCGTAGAACGCACCTTCAAATCAGAAGGTCCGGGTTCGATTCTAGACAACGCTGCCTCTGCTTGCTACTGAGTAATTATAGTATGACTGGCTTGAACAAGTCATGATATTTTCGCTCAGGGTCTATGTGGAGTCAAGGAAATATGTCAGACATTAATTTTAGGACCTGTCTCCACAAAGGGTCTCTATTCAGAACCCAGGCGACATGAAACTGGGAGAAAGCTTCGTTCTTTGCGACCAACGATTATTTCGTATATGTACGAACAAACCATTATGATTAACTAGAACGAGTCGAGAGAATAGATTACGTAACTTTGGCTCGAGGACTAACGCTGTTATTCTGGTAATTAAACTGTGCCATGTGTACACACAGAGACAGGTACTCTCCAAACAGAGCCGTGTGGTAGACAAAAGACAAAGCTATAAACGTGCGAGATAAAGGGTTAATCTGTCTGAACAAAGCCGGGTGTGACCACGGACCCCTGGAATATTTCTGCCACAAGCTGATAAGTGGGGTCTCCGCTATGAACATGACACACGACTTTGGGGGTTGATATTAGCTGCATTATAATTATTATCTGGCCAATTATGGAAGGAGCGTCCGGAGAAATTAGACAGCCATTGTTTGCAAGTGTGGGTAACAATTCTGCTAAGTCTATCGTGGATTATGTTGGCGGGCGGGCTATGACTGTTTGCGATACAGAGAGTTCTGTGGGAGGTGGGTGTGAGTGTTTGCGTATGTAATGTTGTAATAATCTATGGGTGAGAGGGACACAGTGGGAAAGAGAAAGAGAGAAAAAATAAATTGATGGAAGATGGAGAGAGGGAGACATAGGCAGGGAAGAGAAGAGTGTTGACGAAATGATAGTAATTACAAATAGACTGGGCGTAGACAAACGGAATAGGGAATACGAAGAACGCAGAGTAAATTTTAAGGAGGAAGAATAAAAGTAACTATAGCAATGGATTGTAATAGAGCAATGTGTTTTGACACTACAGTGTTGGTGCAGATACGTATTTTACAGAATTGATTAGAAAATAGAATAATGGAAACAGTGTGGCGAATTAAATTTGTTTGTACTTGCATCATAAACGTCAACAACTATGTTATATTGTGGAGAGGTCCTCATGCACATACCCCTGACAGGTTAACATGCTGTTACAAAGCGATAAAGAGGAAACCAGGATTTTTGTTTCAAACAAACATATGACACGGGCACAAATTAAACCGGTACAGAACAAGACCTTCCCAGCGGGATTGGAACCAGATAACTTCCGATAAGAAGGTGTGCGCTCTATAATTTAGCCATCTCGACCTCCTCGATAGATCAAAGATATCATGTAAATATACATACCACAAAGAAAAATAATGACGGTTCCCAATCGGATGGGATTTCCAAAAAAGGGGGTATCCAGCTTTGTTGGCAGACATACGAGATGTTTGAACAAACAGAAACTTTAGAATTCATTTTTGTAGTATGTTTTTATTATTCTCCTTTTGTGGTCTTTACATGCGCTAGGATAAGTTCCTACATTACCATGGTCTGTACTTTGTGATTCTTAAAACTAAAAACAAAAATCAACAACTAGATAATTTTATTATCACCTAACTTGAGATCGTCTGAATTATTTTTGACGCAGCTTTGGTCAGTCCTTATATCGGTGAAAGCAGTCTAACTGACAGTGTGCACCACAAGAAGTTTAAGGAAAGAGACCAATAAGGCCTTAACATTGGCCCAAGTGGTAGAGCTTACGGACTTACAAGCGGGAGGTCCCCGGTTTCAAAACCACGATTGGTCGATTTTGTTTTTGAAATGTTCGATTTCGTCCCATACTGTTGGGTCGATGTCAATATGATGTTACCGGCTGAGACAGAAGTCCAGGTATTTGTATGGCTAGATTAAAATCGTGAGGCCCGTCCACAATACATTGTAATACCTATATAGTATAGTGCTGTTGTTGGACGCTAAGCCGCTAAGCAACTAACAACAAAATAGAAAACAAAGTCTTTAATTTCAAACGGAACTGTTTGATCGTATCCCTAATAGAACCTCAACAAAATGGTCTACTATAGAACCCGTTGCTCTCTTCATATTGTTGAATAATTTGTTTTTCTTTTGTGCGTGTCGGGTGTTGTTGATTCTTATTTTTCTTTCTTTATACACCTTACAACAAACAAACAAATATTAGAATTAGAGTATTGTTTTGGACAACAGAGTTAAAAGAGGAAAATGACTGTAATTTAATCCAGTGGAGCCACGGAAAGACTCCTGGAGCTTACTCCAAACATGACCAGCCACAGTCCACTGGAAATCAGAGATTGTGTGTGTGGGGAGGGGGGGGATTCTTTCTTGTCTTGTTAATCTCCCTCTCTCTCTCTCTCACTTTCTCTCTCTCTCTCTCTCTCTCTCTCTCTCTCTCTCTCTCTCTCTGTTGCTCACTATCTATATCCCTCTTCCCTAGCCCCTCCCCTTATCCATCTCTCTTTCTCTGTCTGTCTGTCTGTCTGTCTGTCCGTCTGTCTGTCTGTCTGTCTGTCTGTCTGTCTGTTTGTCTGTCTCTCTCTCTCTCTCTCTCTCTCTCTCTCTCTCTCCTATCTCTCTTTCTGTCACCATCTTCATCCTATTTCTTGGTTTATTATATTTCATGCACGTTTTAATGTCTATCTGCCCCTCTGTCATTTATCACCCATGGATTATCTGTCTATCTTTGCGTCTCTCACTCTCAATCCTCCTTTCGATCCTTCTTCCTCTCTAACTTCCCTCATTCATGTGTAGTGCATTCATCCATCTCAACAATTTAAAGCGCCTGTAATGGTTCTGGTTACTAAAAGATACAGCATCGCGTTCCACGGATATACGAGATAATATGGGGTGGATAAGATATGAGAGGTAAAAGCATCAGACTAGGAATCAAAATACACTTGGCTTAATTTCTGAATCCTCCCTAAGTGACAAGACTATAGAGTCGGGGCTTCTTTAGTCTTCAAAAAGCCTTTTTTTCATAGCTTTATGTGACTTTCAAACAACAATCGAGTTTCGAAGGGGAAAGTACAAAAAAAATCATGCCTACAACTTATAAATTCCTAACATAGAATAGGGATTTGTTATAATCATTAAAGTGAACTTTGCAAGATATCTCAAAGATATTGAGAATATGAAAAATGTGAGCTTGTCGTATGGATTTCCCCCTCCTCTCTTTCTCTCTCTCACGCTCTCTCAATCTTACTCTTCATCTTACTTTACCTATTTCTACCCCACCCCAATCTCTCTCTCCCTCTCTCTTACTCGAACACTCAAAGATACACACACACATTCACACATTGATAAAAATACCTCTGCCTTTAACTTCCTTCTTACACCAATTTAAAGCACCTGTATAATCTAATGGATCCGGTTTCCAAAAAAAAAACAAAAAAACAACGAAAATAAAACCCCACAAAAAACAAAAAACAAAAAAAAAACGAGGAGGATAAGACCGGACAACGACAAGAATCGTACCAGTAATTGAAATGCGATAGGTGAATGGTTTATACTCTTGTGGATTTACTGATAAACCTTAAGTGGCGGCGTAAGTAGGGGCAGTTGGAGGAGGGGTGAAATACTTTATCCTTTCGATATCTCTTTCTTTCCATAGCTTTATGTGACTTTAAAACCTCATACTAAAATCGCATGGGTCAGTAAAAGAAAAAAACAGCTAAGAATATGACATGGCATATGACTTTGTTACATGGAATGATACTTATAATTAATATATATAACTACATATACTTCAGTGTCTTAAACAGCTTCCACCGCATAAAATCCCCTAGAAGACGTTAAATTCAGAGAGAGAGAGAGAGAGAGAGAAAGAGAGAGAGAGAGAGAGAGAGAGAGAGATACAGATCCTCCCTCGCTCACTATAAAGAAGATGTATTAAACGTCACAAGCATAATTTAAAATCAAACGAAATGGAGATTACTATATCAAACATATGAAAAAAGACTCTGTAAGACAGTAATGAAAGGGGCAGCAAGAAAAACTAATTAAAGGAAAAAGACAAGCAGTTTACTAACTAGATCTTTGATTTGCTTCGTTTTAATATGAAAGAATAATTTTGCTAATTTTTAGGAATATTCCTATGGTCTTTGGTTTATATTGTTTCATGTAATATGTTGAAAACCAAGTAATATTTATCGGGCCATTTTGATTACCACAACAATTATTTCAACCCCTGAAGAAGGTTTTACATTATTTGGTTAGCGGTAGGGCTGTTGTAGTATTCCTGATCCCTCTTGATCAAGAACACATGATAGATCAATTAGTTTCTTATCTTAACCGATCCAGCCTTAACCCCTAGTCCACTGACGTTATTTTTCAAATTTTCAAAAAAAATTATAACAAAAAACTGTTATCAAACTCCTTTATTCATTTGGAAATCAACATTTTCCTGGGGTGGGGGCGTATAGTTTATGATTTGGCGATTTTGCAGACAATTTAGTGAATAATATTTAATAAAATGTAATATACCTCATAAATGTAATCTTTTTTTAAAATTTTAATTGATACAAAATTAAACAATATCAATATATTCACTGTTTTCTTTCAAGTCTATTTGTGTGTGTGTGCGTGTCTATATTTTTCTGCACTCGCTCCCTATAAAGAAGATGTATTAAACTTCATAAGATATTAGTTTGCTATAGCTCTAAGGATAAAGAAAGAATTTAAAAAAAGACTTTGTAAGACAGTTGTGAGGGGTAGGAGGAAAATCTATTAAAGGAAAAAGACAAGCACTTTACTAACTAGCTCTTTGATTGACTCTGTTTTAATACGAAAGAAATATGTTGCCCTCTTTGGGGAATATTTTTATGGTTATTCGTTTATATTAGTTCATGTATAGTTGAAAACCAAGTCATGCTATCAATAATGTTTAACATGCAATTTTAATGACCACAACAATTATTACACCCCCCCCTCTCACTTGGGAGACGGTTTAACACTTAGTTGGGGGCATGGTTTTTGTAATTTTTTTATCCCTCTTGATCAATAACACATGGTAGATCAATTAGTTTTTTATCTTAACCGATCCAATCTTAACCGCTAGTCAACTGAGATTTTATTTCAAATTTTCTGTAACTTTATCTCACAAAAAATTATTTATCTAAGTCGTCTAGTATACAATACTTTGTTGTATCCCATTTAACGTAGGTAAACAATTTTTAATTTATTCACAAATCAACATTTTTTTGGGGTGGAGAAGTATGGTCCCATGATTTTGCGATAATAATAAATAAAGAAAATGAAATCATATACACCTCATATAATTAATATTTCAATTTATTAACTATTTTTGTTCTTTTGAATTTGTGTGTGTGTGTGTAAAAGTAACAATATAAAATACTAACTTTGTTGTTCAATTTTATGTTTGTGTGTGTGTGCGTGTCTATATTTGGTCTCTTTTCTCTATCTCAAGTGCACATAAATATTGGAGCGATGACAGTTACTGTTGTCATCTGGAGTTGACCATGCAATGACCATGCCATAACATCACCCAACACGGGCGGCGGATATTTGTCACCCTGCTAACCCAATTAGTCCCACAGTGGACAATTAATGGCAGGTGTCGCGCTCCAGGGTAGGCCGACTCATTGCCCCCATATGTTGGCCTCACCCCGTCTGTTCTTAATAGCAAAGGCTTGCTCGGGCGTCCACTCAAGATGACCAGGTCACCAATTATGAATATCCCTTGTTTGCATTCCCCTTGCAAGAGAAATTGCTTGGACTACCACTTACTCAATCTCCCTTTCTCTCTCTCTCTCTCTCTCTCTCTCTTTCTCTCTCTCTCTCTCTCTTTCTCTCTCTCTCTTTCTCTCTTTCTCCATATCTCTTTTCCCACCTCTCCTATTCTAGCTATTCTATCCCTCATCTCCTGTTTCTTTTTTCTCTTTCACTATATCACAAGTACATTTTTATTCTCAGTGAGCTATTATCTTTATTCTGCACTCTCTTTCTCTCCCCCATCTCTTTGGTTTTTTTTTCTTGTATGTCAATCTATCTATCTGTCTATCTTTCTGACTGTCTGTCTAATTTTCTCTCTTTCTCCATATCTCTATTCCCATATCTCCTATTCTATCCCTCATCTCCTGTTCCTTTATATCATAAGTGTATTTGTATTCTCTCCGAGTTATTATCTTTATCATCCACTCTCTTTCCCTTCCCCTATCTATCTGGGTTTTTTATGTACGTCAATCTATCTATCGGTCTATCTTTTTGACTGTCGGTCTCTGTCTGCTGTCTGTCTGTCTGTCTGTCTCTCTCTCTCTCTCTCTCTGTCTCACTCTCTCTCTCACACACACACACACTCACTCACTCAGACATAATATCTATGTAATATATTATAGTAGTAGCATCATAAATTATTATAGAATTTGGGTCACCACAGCCTTTCTCTTTCACATCTTTCACTGCAGAACGTGCAATATTTTACTTTGTTTCCCCCGCACTGATGCGACAGACCATGAAGAATGTAGACGTCTGTGTTGCTCATACTTTCTTCCATCCAGAGTCGAAACCAAACTTTACTGAATTAGTATTATATATCAATAAGACCCACGGTATCGTTAGCTCCAGAAGCGGATTTCGTCAACTCTACTATGTCATTAACATTAATTTTCTGTTCAATTACTTATGTTTATGAAATTATATTTATGTTCAATTACTTATGTTTATGAAATTGAAAAAAAAAATAAAGTGTAAGTCAGACGTTATATTGAAGTTAATAAAATGTAATGTACACTCATACTCCACATGAACGCTATTTTTTAGCATGTACAAACCGACACGAAAAATAATAATTTTTATAACATGAAAGCCTTTATAACGTTCAAAGACCAGTGTAGATTGATGTTACATGTCTTAAGTTACTGACGCTCCGTTTGTCGTCGAGTGGTGGTGTTACGTTCTGAGAGCCTTGGCGGTCCATTCTCTGTAGAAGAGAAGCCATGTAAAGGGTTGATGTGTCCTGGGGTCCCAGGGAGGAACGTATTGTAGAAGAGTCCAAGACAATCTGCTGCCACAGACAAGACAGTGCGGGGATGCAAGGCTTTTTGTCTCAACCAGCTACAAATGTGTATGCATCATCACTTTCTAAGAAAATCGAGCGATGTATGTATAATTATGTATTAACCAAAATATTACAATGTTCGGTGGAGAGTTGCATATCTTTAAAAGTTGATGATGCATTCGCATTTTTCTGAGCAATAATTATTGTTTAATGCCAAAAAGACACGAAGGGGTAAGGAAGAGAATTAAAGGTGATCCTCCAATCTCACCCCAACCAAAATATAACAATGTTCACTGGACAATTAAATCAGCTTATATACACATTTGTTTAATAATTTATTTTTATCTAAGCCTCTTGATTCCTTGTGGAACATAGGGCCGCAGCAACTCTCCCCTACCTGGCTCGGTTCTGGCTGGTCGTCTTCAGCTTGGCCTAAGTAGTACCGATCTACATAAACCAAAATTATAACCAAAATAGTGTCTAAGTCCAAGCAGCTTCTCGTTTGACGCATCTGGCCAGCCATAAATATAAGGGTTGACATGAATCCTACAGGATCAAGAAGGGAGCCTTCACACCCGGGGAGGAAAACCTGCTAACACCATGGCCTGACACTTACCACATTATGAAATATACTTAAAAAACAACAACAGATTAAATGCATTAGAGATGAGCAAATGTGGTTTAGTCTAAAAAACAAGATAGGTGATTTTAATAGATACGTAAATGACTCCATCTCGTTTTTTTTCTGTTGGCCACTTTCATTTCTATTATGAAATATTATTAGCATGAATTTAGTTATTGTCAGATTTAAACTCATTTTGAATCGTTGAATACATTACGCTTTTTACTACATATTTCCACTTTCTGAGTAATTATTATGTCCAAATGCCTTCTTAATTATGCATACTAATTCCCAGTGTTTAATCTTAACATCGACGTGTTTTTCTTTGACTTCATGGGAATAATTTATCCACATTGCAGTGTACATTTATTTCTAGATCATTTTTATTGTCCATGTATGCATCACAGTTCTTTCACTCCTAGCTCCTCATTACTATAAGTTTGTTTGTTGCCTCTGAGCTTAATAATCTCTTCTTTATATTCATTTCTCACTTTTTTTTGTCTCCCTAGCCTAGGGATCAGTATCAATTTTAACTTTTCTCCGAGTTTTTAATTGTTAAGATATACATTTGTTTCTCGGGGCAGTTTACTTTACACTACAAACAGGATCATTTTCATGCACTCATCCCTTACTATGATATTGATGGCATTTGTCATGGATGAACAATGGGCGACCTCAACACTACCTGAACCTTTTCTCTGAGTGTATGTACTGAACACGCCTACGAAATTAACAACTTGTACGCTTGAGTGAGCAAGGCAGGCGAAATTAATCGGAGGGCGCCCCATCCCACGACAGTTTAATCTAGCAGGTCTTACCAACCCTGGCCCAGGGACTGAGGAATTCGTGGGACACAAAATTAATAGAGCATCGTTATAGGATACCACTGGTCCTGATGTGGATGTATTAAGGTTTTCTTGTAACTGTATCAGGGCATGTGACTGTGGCTTTCCATGTGAAAAGGGAAACGGGAGAGGAGGGCAGGGAAAGGTAGTGGCCAAGACAGGAGGAGATACAGATGGGGGAAAAGAAATAGACAGACAGTGGCTGACAGGCAGACAGGGAGGACAGAGCTAGAGGGACAATGAAAGACTGCGGGGCAGAGATTCAGTCAGAGAGACAGTGGCAGGCGGACAGACAAGTAGAGACAGGCAGAAAGAGACAGAGAAATAGAGAGGCTGAGACAAAATGACAGGTAGGGAGGCAGAGACAGAACTAGAGAGACAATGGGAGACTAAGATAGAGGCATACAGACAGAAAAAAAAAACCTTGAGGGAACAGATAGATAGACAGAGAGTTGAGTTGGTTTAACGTCCAACATCAGCACTATATAATTATGCTATATTGTGGCGGGCCCCAAGACTGACGTCTGACAATTTTATGTGCCACCACACACGAGACAGGGGGGGGGGGGATACTATAACTCCTGTCTGAGCCGGTCACATTTAACTGACACCCACCCAACCAGTAGGGGGCGAAATCGCCAGGGCTCGAACCACGGACCTCCTGCATCAGGAGCCAATGTTCTACCTCAGGGCCACCGCGCCACCCAAGAAGAAGAAGAAGAAGAAGAAGAAGAAGAAGAAGAAGAAGAAGAAGAAGAAGAAGAAGAAGAAGAAGAAGAAGAAGAAGAAGAAGAAGAAGAAGAAGAAGAATCAATAATTGAAACCTCAACTGCAGCAACTACAAAAACAAAATCAGCAACGTCAGCATGCCCAATAAACAAAATCGTAACATCGTCAATACTAAAAAGAAAACAAAAGTAAACAGATGAAGACATTGGAATTGAATGGATCAGAGGTAATAGTGGCTATAATTATTTCTAACATTGTCCAGCCCCTCAAATAGTGACATAGTGGCATCTTTGAAGTTAACACTTATTCATTAATATCTATTTATTATGTGCTTTAAAATAACAACAACAGCAACAACAGCAACAACAATAACAACAACAACAACAACAACAACAACAACAACAACAACAACAACAACAACACCACCAACAACAACAACAGCAACAACAACAACAGACAACAACAGAGACATCAATAACAACAACGGCTGTTCTAGGAACAGTTGTAATGTCATAAAACAAATTGAGTAAAAGAGCAATGTTACCGTATTCTATTACATTTTTATTAAAGATTTTATTAATGTTTACAACACTCTATTTTTGTATACACGCGCCTCGGTTGAATTTAATTGAGGCCTCCGTAAGTACAGGTCAAGAGATGAAACTGGACGATATGAACATACCAAGTATTTTGATAACAAGAGAAAAAGTAATCCATTTATATTAGACGACATTAACAATACATAGACAACATTTAGAAAACACAACTATGCGGGCAGCAACCTATTACATGTTAGGGCATTATGATAATCAGATGTAAATTTTGTGTTAAGACAACTCAACCTTCACAGTAATAATGCGAAATGTGTGCCTAATAGTGGATTAATAATACAGTGCAGTTCAATTTGCCTCGATAAGCCATTGGCACTCTCAACTGGAGCCATTCACAATACCCTCATGTCTTGTGGTGAGACATTATGGGCATGGAAGGTCTGCGACTCGATCTGCGCTCGGACTGAGTTATGTTACTGCTTGGGTCAGTGTCAGTAGAACGTGACCGGCTCAAGATTCAGGAGTCCTGGTATATATCTCTGTTTTTTCTCTGTGTGGCAGCTCCCAAAATAAATTGTCAAACGTTAGTGTTGGGACCTAAAAACAATATAGCATAGATGTTTCGGTTGGAAGTTAAAAAAAATACAACAGATACAATTATTATGAGAACATCACTGGCAAGATCTTTCTCTTTGCCATTCGGTTGCCATGTCTTGTGACCCGTTCACAAAGTAGACTATTATATTGCTGGCGTTGGACGCTAAGTAACAAACTCCTACTGAAACCCACACTCGCTTGTACCGGTATTCTCGCTTGTATACTTTACGACTGACTAGGCAAATGCATAAACTTAACAAACAATGTTTACTGTTAGAACCGACTGGCAAGGGTGTTCGTTCCAACAAGGGACGAGACAAGTCACGAGGAAAATAGCAAACGACTAACGAGAGTTGGCAGTTGCAAAATATAATTAAACCAAAATAATAGGAATCAGCATTTACATGATATACACAAATATATAAAAGTACAAAATGTTAAGTAATGATATACGTGGGAAAATACTCAGCACACGAGTCTAGTTCAAATACAATTAAAGGGCCCATAAATACTAATGTGGACTAGATTGTGTATTTAAGACAGTTCGAGCTCTAGAAAATCACTTATATGACAGTTCCTGGCGACGACGATCCAACGATGAAGGTCCAACGACGAAAGTCCAAAGCTGACGCTCCGGCGCCGATGACGCTCTCAAGTAAGGGTGAAGCGTACGGTCACCAGGGCGGCGACCACTGTAAAGCTGACGGTGTACAACGACAGGGTAGACAGGCTGGCCACAGACAGTGAAGAACAGGCAGTCTGACAACGACGTCTCAACAGCAGCTCATAGGAAGCTCGAAGGCACGAGGTTGACGGGCAGCGACAGTTCATTCACAGGCGGGAATGCAGTTACAGTTCCCAACTAACACTAACATGTTTATAGATAATAGCAATAGAAAAATGGCATAAAACTCGGAAGCTTACCGGCTAGAAACGGGGCAGCTTTAGCATGCTATAAGCAGCATGTAAACTAATCACGCCTCTCCAGGGCACCAATAACTCCACAGAACGCCTCTCCAGGGCACCAATAACTCCACATAACGCCTCTCCAAGACAAATAAATACTTCACAACTTACACTGGATCTCGGTAAGCAGCATGTAAACTAATCACGCCTCTCCAGGGCACCAATAACTCCACAGAACGCCTCTCCAGGGCACCAATAACTCCACATAACGCCTCTCCAAGACAAATAAATACTTCACAACTTACACTGGAACTCGGGATATAGAGAATCCCACTGACGCGTCGTAATATTCCTTCTCTGAAAATATGAATCTCGTAACTCTTGTACAGAGAACAACGCAGATTAGCTGCAAACTGCTCCTGCCTCTTACTATAAGTCCTCATAAAAAAGGTAGAAACGCCTAGCTCACCAACGGATCACACACATGATAATGCAACAAACACGTTTTATTGTACTAAAACCCTCTGACTACAATTTTGTCACAATAGCATTACTTTATGGACACATTCTTATAACGTAAATCAATAAAATTATATCTAAACTTTCCTCACAGAGAGAAATAAAACGTGCGAAAATCAACAATCATGCTGTCCTAACATTTATGTCTTTCATAATTGTCCGAAATAAGTCTTCCTTCCGGGATTGATAACATTAAATTTTTTTTTTAAACATTTTCTTCGTCCACCAAAAAAAAATTAAATCAATTACACCCAGCAACTGTCAGCCTTTTCACAAAACATTCAAGATCTGAAGAAAAAAAACTTAAGGGATGATGGGTTGATTCGTAGAGATAGGGGTATAAATATGTAGGCTACCGATGTAGACAATGAAAGACAGACTAAAGTAAATGAAAGGAAAAAAAGGAGAGAGAAACAGAAAGGAAGAGAGAGAGAGAGAGAGAGAGAGAGAGAGCTCTCCACTCCTCCATAAAAGTACGACCACTAAGCCTGTGATCGAAGTATAAATCCAATATTTTGGTGGTAACAAAACGGACAATTTGTACTTAAAGAGAGAGAGAGAGAGAGAGAGAGAGAGAGAGAGAGAGAGAGTGTGTGTGTGAGAGATAGAGAGAGGGGGAAAGGGAGGGGGGAGCATAACCATTAACATCAATTAGATTCTTCATCGTCAATTATTGAATAAGTATGAAAAATGGAGGGAAACAACACAAGGAAGATAACCAACAAAAAGTGTAAATTTGCAATCTATTAAAAGGGTTTTCCCCCTTATATTTTCAAAGGGAAAGAAATTCCTATAAAGGGAGACAAAAGTGTAACCTTGCAATCTACCAAACGTTTTACCCCTTACATAGTCAAAGGTAAAGAAATCCATATAAAGGGATATAAAGAGAGATGATCAACAATATACGCAGGGGTGAGAGGTTACAGCTCTAATTGTTTGTAAGTTAAATGTACAACACATAATTGTGTATTTTTTACATTTCTTTTAAATAATTGGGCTAATTTGGGCTTCAATTACAGGGTGTTCTCTATAGAGGGAGGGAGAGAATTCTCTCCCTCTCTCCGGGTTTGACGTCTCCTAGGTTCCCCTGGGGGATCCTATACGGCGACAATTACAGGGTGGTAACTTCATGGTGTAGTAGAATGACTTAAAATTAACCCCCTTTATTCACATAATAAATTTGTTAGTTCTGGAATACATGTGCCAGGACTTCGATCTAAGTTTATACAATATTTAAACTGTTCTTAATCTGTCCATAAATAAAATGCAGAAACTCACTCTTACCCTAAGCAGACTCTTCTTTGTAAAGAACATGTTTTGCATAAAGTTGTTCAAAGTACAACGGATGCACTACTAAAGATGAAAACACTATACCCCATGCTTGTATTTCAATAGCACTACAGCTAGTCTCTCTCTCTCTCTCTCTCTCTCTCTCTCTCTCTCTCTCTCTCTCTCTCTCTCTCTCTCTCTTGAACAGCGGTACATCCAGTTATAAGGGATAAAAGAGTAATAAATTATGTCTACGATCGGTACCTAAAAGAAACATACCGATGATGCGGGACGATGATGACAGTTCTCGCATGTTACCGCTATCAAGGTACGCAACTGTCAAAAACTATAGAAATGAACCTGTCGATACTTCCGCCTTCATGAATGTTTTGACTTTTGACTGGAACTCTGGAAGTGGAGGCTCAAAGCAACAGTTTTGGAATAGCCCAAGCACATTTAAATGCTCTAGGTCTAGATTAAAAGTTGCAACCCTTACGTGAAGGTTTGTTTTGGAAGCATTTGTCAGCTGAATGAAGCTGAAGAGATGCCCAGGTCCATAGAATAAATGATAATCATGGCAGAGGCTCCAGATTCTGAAGTAGAACGCACTCTTCCTCCGAAAGGAAGAGTTCAAGCAGGTAAGACTTGTTTAGAATGCAGTAGAGTCTATTCTAGAATTTAAAATTTGGATCTAAATAGGGTGCCTTTTGTAGTTTAGATATATGTCATTTTTGTAGGCTAATTTAGAAGTATGTCACCTTTTGTAATTTATGTAGGCCCTTATGTCGTGAACCTACACCTAATGTAGATCTATCTCATCATCTAGTAGTGTAGAGGCTAAAATAAACCCAGCAGCTTCTTCATTTGAAGTGCTCAGGCCTAGAATTTAGATCTATATCTAGATTGTAAATCATTTGATAGGAAGCAGATCTTAATTTAAGAAGGATGTGTGTGGAAAGCTGAACGTGTTAGACTTTAGAAGGGGCTGGCTATGGCTGAGTGTGGCTGCGAAGTCTGCAGTGCCTCCCGGGTGTGAAATCATAGGATTAGGAGCAGTTTGTTCAATTTGATATGTTAAGAGTTAAAACCCCATAAAAATACAAAAAGCTTCTAAATGTGGATTTGGTGTGCATGAATCATTTGTTTTTTTTTAAACAATTTTTTTTGTGTGTAGCTTTATTAATGGCAATCCGTAAGCTTGCTTAAATTCCTAGAAAGATAAAATTGTAAGTTTATAGGGCAGTCGGTGAGTGCACATGTGTACCAGGACCAATTACGAGTTTATTGTCCAATACATCATTTATAATGCCGAATAGGCCTATGTTAATTTGTTATTTATAATGCCGATTGGTCAGCTCAGAGAAATCCTGCAAAGCCAATTGATCATATATCAAACTAGAGAGAGAGACAGGGTAGATCTATGTCGTACACCTGACCTTGCGCTTATTGGTCATATAATATAGAGGAGCAGTCATACCCCATACCACTGATTGGTCAGATGAGAGAAAGAGAGTAGATCTGCTTAAAATCTTCACTCTCTTGTCTGATGCATGATCACAAACTTTAAAACTTTTTTATGTCAATAATTTTCTGTTAAAAAAATGGAATAATCTGGACCAGAGTGGAGCCAAAACTCATCTATATCTAGGTTTTTCCGCGTAAATTACCTATAGGTGTCTTGTAATCTTTCCAGAGCAAAAACTTGTCCAAAACTATATTTATAGCTTTTAATCATACCTGGAAATTGCAAGGTTAAAAATTTTTATCATGATGAGATACCAAGTGACTGTGTGTTTTAAAAAATCAAATTTTTCCCCATTAGAATAGAAGAGAAATAGAATTCTTTTTTAATTGCAGATTTTTATCCAAAGTCACAGAGGATGAGGGGTCCCATAAAGGGGGGAAACAGTGTATCTTAAAACATTTAGTTTCTCTTCATATGTTTTAATTTGTTTAATATTTCAGTGCGTCAACAATGGTCTGTCCATGAAGATGGTGCACTGGCCCACAGTGTCCAGCAAGAAGAATGTAAGTACTCACATCTCTTTGAGTTCTAAAAATTAAAAGAGCCCTACCAAATTGTTTTAATTGATCTTACTATGTATCTTTGTATGAGCCAACACAAATAAGAGCTTGCACCCAATACGTTTTTTAAAAGAGAGGTGTCAAGGAGGTTTTAAATGTGCGACTATCTAAACCAGTCATTGCAGGTTGAATGTACTACGTTATTAATTTTTTGGTTGGCAGGGCAGTCCTTAACCAATGGATGCTACCAACTGAAAGGATTAGAAGGGAAGAAGAAACCAAAAATCTATATATGGAACGTTAAGAGTGATTTACCTTTCAACAGTTGGATGGTTTGCATTTAAAAAAAAACAACAAACAAAAACAACAACAAAAAATGCATGTTTGTTGCAGACTCTTATGTTTACATCATGTCACCATGTGTCATATACATTATTTGAGTCAACTTTTGTGTTTAGAATTCACTTTTCAAGTTTTGGCATCTTTACCTTTATGAGGTCTTAAATCAGTACCTGTAGTGGGTCTTTGAGATATATTCAAAATATTTGTCACATGTATCTCAAACTGTCTTTGAGCTTTTGTAAGTCATAGTGAGCTGTTTAGTGACATAGGTGTGTCATCATCATCATGATGAAACTGGTTGCCAAATGTTGGGTTTAAATTTGATCAGAGACTGTCATTGGTAAAACGATGATAGTTGAAGCATCATTAATGCTTTCTTATCTTATTGTATGTCAACTTACTTTCATTTACAAGCAGCCTCTACTGCAGGTAACCTTTCAAGTATGTTTAAAGTTTGACAAAAGGTGTTTTTTTTTAGTTTTTTTTTTTTTCAATTCTGCTTTTTAAAACACTGACATTATTTTCTTTTGACTAGTCTCAGAGCACTATGGGTTGAACCGGTATCATAGGCGGACGGTGAGGGAAGACATTCCCATTGCAAAGTTTGTGCAGTCTGAGGAGGAAATGAGGCTACAAGAAGAGAGGTTGAGAGAACTGCAGGCCCTTAAAATTCAGTGAGTGAAGAAATCAAATATTTTTTGTTTGTTGTTTTAAAGCTTTAAACCTACTATTCATTGTAACCTGTGAGAAAGGTGTTTGAAAAAAAGCTCAAATAACTAGGCTTTTTCTTCATATGCCTGATAGGTAAATACATGCCATGTTTTTAAAACTATTCTACCTCTTTGTTATAAATTTTTAACTAATTTCTCACAATTTGTTATACTAAAAAGCAATAAAAACTAGTTGAAGTATCATCAGCTCATATTTGCATAAAAACATCCCTCTGCCTGCCTCTTTCTTTTTCTGAAGAAAATGTTTTAGAAAGGTCCTTATTTTCAGTCACACTCTGTTTTAGTTTAAACTGAACACAGAAGAGACAGCAGTCTGTATTAAAATAAATTAGTGATACTTTAGTACAAGCTTGATTGGTAGTTTTTTTGGTTTTCTCCGTATTATTTACATCCCACCTTCCTCATCACCTTGGTTTAAAAAAAATGCAACAGTGTCGTCAATTTTTCGTAGATTTACAGATTTTCAGTAAAAAAAAAAAAAAAAGTTTGTAGCTCAGATATCTCAAGGGGTTGTGTCTTGTGATTCAATATGATATATGTTTAACTCAGCATTTAAAGTTCAGTAAGAAATATTGATCTAGTTCGCATAAAAGAAAATATATATAAATAATGTAATTACTCCGCCAATGTGCTCAGGGCTGAGGAAGACGAGCGTGTGGCTAAAATGATGACAGACAGACTCTTGAAGGACGCTGCTAGTGAGGAGGCCATGAGGGAGATGGATGACGAGGTATGGACGATTCGTCTCTTGTGATCTACAGGTTTTGGATACTGTTCTAAATCATGGCATGGGCTGTATTATGCTTGATGGTCAAATTGCAAGTAATAATCATTGAAGCCAATTTTCTTAAATTTATGGATTTTCTAAAAGAAAGAAAAAAATTAGCAGGTCAGACTTCAGTAAACGTCTATAAGCTATAAGCTATGATGTTTTAGCAGAAATGTACAGTAACAAGATATTGATCCATTTGGCATCACTGAATGTGTGTGTGCACATAGATAGCTAAATTGTAGTGTTCTATTTTGTTGTAATGCTTGTAAATTTTAATTCTGATGTCATACTTTGAACATAGAACAAATAAAGTGAAACAATACATCAACAGGGATTTCTTTAATATTCTAAGTACTTATATGGTAATCATCCATTGTTCATATGTTGGAAACTATTGATATTGAATTGAAAAGAAGAGGAGGATGATGATGATGATGATGAAGAAATTGAAGAACTGAAAGCAGACTTAAACCAATAGAAAGAGAAGAGGACTAAAAACATGTAGACAAACAGAAATAAAATGAAACAAATAAAAGAAAACGAACAAAAAGAAGAAAAAAGAATAATTAATGAAGAGGAGGAGAAGCATGTGCTACACTGCACCAACATAATTATATTGTTAATATCCATGGGTATCAAACTGATGAAGAAAAGCCTCTGCACAGACCAGTTCTATTAGGTCCAGAACGAAAAGATACTGAGAGTGCGAGTGGCTTGTCATGTTTATGACCTCTTTATCTAGTGAACCCTAAGATGTGCAACACAGTCTAAAAACAGAGACTTTTTCAGTGATCCCATGTCTTCTACCATGCACAATTTCTGGCATTTTACTGGTTACTTTTTTAATGCCTTAAAAGATTGAATCAACTGCGTTGAAATTAAAATTTTGTCACAAATAGACTAATTTTTAATTTTAATGTTTTTGTTAGGTCATAGCATATGTATTTATCCACTGTCTTCGAACAGAAGGATGCACGTTTGATTGGCTTTATTAATATATTTGGAAATTAGATTATCGACTTCATAATGTCATTTTTATAATCTAAATTTTACTCGTTTTGGCAGAAAATCAGGTAAAGTGGTGGTTTTTGGTTTATCGAAGTTATTGAATAATAGTTTTTTCTTGTTATATGCAGTTTCATTCTTAATCAAGTTTATTTTTCACTGGTGATTTTTGACAACCAGGAGATAGCAAGACAGCTTCAAGAGAAAGAGAAGAAAAAATATGAAAGACATTTGGAGAAGAAACGCGAGAAAATGTTGAAGGAGGAGAGGAAGGTTCTTGAAGCATCGTTAGCTCGAGATTCAGAGGAAGCTCGCCTCGCTCTTAACTCTGGTATGTAAATTTCCAGAACCAACTGGCACGGTTCTCTAAGCTCAGCTGTAGTGTAGTTGAATGTATGCAGAAAAAACTGAGTTTATGTGATCTTATGTATGATAAAAGTTTTCTTTAATATTAAAAAAAAAGGATAATATATTTCCAACGTTTTCTTTTACTTTTGAAAATTGTTTTTTCCTTTGGTGCACATAAATCTTTAAATCATAAACTTAAATTCAAATAGAAAAATAATTATCTGATATCATTAGAGTGTTAAAGAAAAGTTTCCATAATTATAACATTACTTAGTTATGAACAGGTGAAATGGATTTCCCACAAGTAAGCATTTTACTTTGTTCATCCTGCAATAGTTATTTTATTAATTAAAGTCTCTTGATTCTCCAAAGTACTATATTTAAAAACAATTTTGATAGGCTGATAATTGGTTCTTAAATATTTACTGAACTAAAGTGCAATATGCCTCTATCTCAATTACAGAAAATAATTAATATTATTTTCATCTCTAGATACAGAAAATAATAAATATTATTTTCATCTCTAGACAGTGGGAGTGGTAGGGTCGGAGACAGTATGGAATCGTTAGATGCTCAAGGTGTCAACATTAGAAGGTAAGGTCTTTACTTCCTGTATATATTTTTTAAATTGGCTATTTTTTTATTTTATTTTGGATGTATCGTTTAACAACTGAAAGCTTTTAATGACATTTGTTGTTAAAATTTTTATTTTAACATCCTTTTCAGGTGATAGATATCCAATGCCAAGTCCAGTCTTTGTAATGCCGATTTTTTGCATATGGAAATTGACATCTTTAGAATTTCAACAAGCTTTTTTTTTTTAATGTAAGGGTTATCATAAGCTCTGCTCAACACAATCAGCAAATTGTCTCAGATTTGACAGGTTTAGTAAATTAAAAATATTGGCACCCTAGTTGTATAATGATTAATATTCTAGCTACATTTTTGAGAAAACCAAAGATTATTACTTCTGTTGTCCAAACTATCATATTTCCTTGTGACATGTTTTAAAATTAATTTTTAGAGAATTTATAGCCAATTGCATTTTTCCTGTCTACATTTTGTCACCAATTTTGAGGTATATGATGTCCACAATGGGAATACAATAGTCGATTTTCTCAGAATAATAAGTTCTTATCGCAGTAACAGCCAATTAGAATGCTCAAAATCGTCACAAATTTTCTCATCAAAATGGTTGCGAGAATAAATGTCAGTGTTTTTCGATTGGCTGTCCACAAATGAAGATTCCTTTAAATTCTAAGTTTTACATTACAAAACTAAGCTTGTATAGTTTACTTTTTAAGAAAACTCTGAAACGTATATGATCAGAATGAGAAAAAAAAAGAAAACACTTTTAAAAGGTCTAGACTTAAATCTAAATCTAGAACCAGATCTTGCAAAAAAATCCTATAGATCTAAATCGGGACTTAAGATCTACCAGGGAAAAGGTTACTTGTGTAGATCTAATTTTCCTGGTAGATTTAGATATTTATGTGTATTAAAATTTTTGTTAATGATGCATGAATGCTGTTCTATGCTGTGAAAGTTTAATTTTTCTTTGTTATGAAAACATTTTCACCATTAATATCCAGAGTAACACCGGGTGGTCGCATTGAGGATGAGGGGGATTTTAGCGACTTTTACAAATTACCAGACGAGTTGGACGAAGTTTCTAGGATGGAAATTCAAGCTTCTCAAGATGAGGTTGGTTCCTTCGTAGATCCTTTAAGCATTAATCTCGAAGAAATGAATATTATGCTAGCAATGAAATCGTCAACTGAAAAGTATTCCATAATTTCCAGGACCAAGTCTTTTTCAACTCCAATTGATTTTTTCTCTCACTTACCCATGTCAGAAAGTTACAGGGAAAAAAACAAAAACACAGTTTGCAACACAATATTATCAGTTATGCTCTTTGAAAAGATGCTGTTGATGAGCATGACACATCTTTTCAAGCTGTTGAGAACTTGTTCTTATTGATCGAGCAACTTATGGGATTTTGCCATTTTGCTTAATGCCATGCTGTGATATAGGAAAGTGGTTGCCAATAAATTGAATGATTTATTAATAACAATAATAATATTAATAATAATAATAATAAAAACAACCAAAATAAACAAAACATTTCTGTTTTGTTATATTTTAAGTTTGACATTTATTTAGAAGCGTTTAAAGTGAAGGAAACATTTACAAGATAAAGTGCTTGTTTTATAATGAATGCAAGGAAACAAAATGGATACCACCTTTTTTTTAACAACAAGTAAAATTAGAATATATTTTAATTTGACATTGGTATATTTTTCTGACTTTCCATGGTTTTTTACTTACTTTCATGCTTTGGGAATCATGTTTCAGGAACTGGCTCGTTTGCTTCAAGAACAGGAACACAAGGTAATCTCAATTGAAGTCTCTATGAATAAAACAGACAGTCTTTTCATGAATAAACAGACAGTCTTTTCTCTCTGATATATGTCTGCTACTGGTAAACGTAAATATTTGTGAGAATGTACCTAATACAAAAGACTCATTGAGGATCTGAGCGTGCTATAGGCAATGACTTTATTTTAATGCCACATGAAATACTTAGAGCTATCAGCCATAGTCTTACTGAATAAGATAAAAGAAATTTTAGCCCTGGCCCCACTCTACTATATTTTTTATCACTTTTTTTTTTTAAACCAATGCATAACATACTTCGTAGAAGTAAAATTGACATTACATTTTTACCTCAAAGATGTTTTCAAGCACTCAATGCTTTGTTGATATTTCTTTGTATATTAAATTCATTAAAAAAAAACAACATGTTAGAATGCAATCAGACTCAGAGTTTTCATATCAAAATAATAAGGTCATGTAAAAAAAAAATATACCATAAAAACTTTAACAAATGATCATGTGGAAAAAAAAAATCTGGAAATTAAATATTCGTTAATGACTTTTAATTCATGTCTCCAGCGTTCGAAAGCAGAGGTGGACCAGGACAAGTTGCGCCAGATTGAAGTTCAAGATGAGAAGCTGGCGCGGGTGATGCAGGAGCAGGAGAGGATACGCCTCAAGAAAGCCAAGCAGCGGCACAAGGAGAAGAAGGAGGCCCAGGTAGGCACGGTTTGTCAAACTGATTTAGTGTTTTCTCTGCGTCTGTGCCTGTGTTTGTCTATCTGTCTTTTCAGTCGTCAGTAACTATTTGTGTCCATCTCTCTGTCTCTGTCTCTCTGTCCCTGTCTCTCTCTGTCTGTCTGCCTGTCTGTCTGTCTCTCTCTCTCTCTCTCTTTCTCTCTTTCTCTTTTTCTTTAATTACTGTGTTTCTCAATACATAATAAAAAATGCATGTGCATTTTAATACTAATTATAATAACTTTCACCATACTTAGAATACATTAAAAAATTAACATTGTTATTTCTAAAGTAATATATAAGTGTAACACATATGCCCAATAAACTGCATATTCCATTCTATTGCCTTCTAGTTATTATGAGGATAGACAAGAGTAAAGGGGTTTAGCTGATTTCAAAACGCCTGTCTGAAAAAAAAGTGTGTGTCAGCTGATAGTTGCGATGTGACAAAGGAGAGTCAGACATAAGTCTCTGATGCAATTTTTTAATAGAACCCTTTTAACATAGAAAGAGTACTCTACATTAAACTTAAAGAAAAATGTTCTCTCTGGTCATAGAAATGATAAAATTGTATTATTTTTTAACCTCTCAAAATACATTTAATGCTCCTTAGTACACTAGAAATGATAACAAACAAAAAAAAATTATTTATGCCTGATTCATCCTTATAGCTTCCCATTTGTGTTTGTCATTGCCACTCTGAATTTTGAACATTTTTTTTTTCCAAACACAGCGCCAGAAACAAGCAGAACAACTCCCACTGGGTGCGTCAGCCAACACGATGAACCAGCTCCAGCTGCAGCACTCGCCAGACAGCACTCGGGGGCCGGTGCCAGACGTTGCCGGTGCCGTCAGCCCAGCCATACCTATAGGGGGCGCCACGGGTGGTCAACAGGCCCCACACACACGCTATCGACGCAACAGCTACACACAGGCATTCGACTCACCCCCCTCCCCGCCGAGATCACAGCCCCCTCCCAGACGTCCTGCGGTGACCACTGGCCAGGGAAACTCGGTCGCCGGCAATGTCCTGGTGACCTCTGGGAAGCCATCGCAAGCCAGGTCTGTTCTACCATCACACGCTCAGACCCAGCTGAGCCAGTCGGTGCCCAGGTCTGCCTACATCGGGCCGGGTGGCGGAGGAATGTCCACCCTTGAGTCTGCCCGTAGAATCGCTGCCGGGGACCCCGAGAGAATTCGTGCCTTGCAGGATTCCAGCAATCCCTCCCCCTCCCAAGGCGGAGGGACGCCCAGACTTCGCACTTCAGCCTCCGTGCAGGAAAGGCCCATAACTGCGAGGGACGGATCGTCCACAATGGATATCATTCGGGCTCACAGTCACCACGGAGTAGGAGGAGCAGGGACAGGGAGATCCAATGGCCCACCCCAGGTGAACTCAAACCAAAACCAACCCCAGCACAGAACGGACCCCGTCACCTACGCAGAGCCTTGGGGCCACCACCCACTTTTAGCACAGGGTACTGTGTCAGGGGGTGGATCTGTCAGACCAGAGCTCAGAGACTCGGACGCCACAGAGCTCAAGAACTGGATGGGTCCCGATAACGGCAGTGGTGGTGGGGATATCGACCCAAGAAGAGGGCCCCCTCCCCAGTACCCCCACCACCTGAAGCAGCAGCGACAGGCTCAGCACACGCACAACAACTACTACAGCAGCGACGAGGATGATGAGTAAGTTGTTACTTAGCGTCTAGTGTCAGCACTTACTTACTTACTGCCCTTTTTGCCGTTGGCAATTAGGGCAGCAACAAACTCCTTCCATTGCTCACGGTCTTGAGCCAGCATCCTCAAGGTTGTGTCAGCACCATGGAGGCTATATTGTGGTTGATGAGGAATGTGAGCACCTACGTCTAGGAGAAGAAGAAAAAACAATGCTTTAAAGTTGAAACATGGTCTAAGGGTATTGTTATATGGTTAGAAACTGCTCTTGATCCAGGTCTATGTATATAGCACTATTGCACTTGTGAGTGGACACCTAGGGGAGGAAATACAAGAGCGCTTTAGACTAAAGACTCTAGACCTATGGTTTTGTTCAGTGGTGATAAATCACCCTTGGTCCGGATATATGTATTTAGAATTGTTGTACCTACTACCCATTAGCAATAAAAAGTTTTCTATATGTCCTAGGTTGGCAGTTTTGGTGCTTTTGACTGATACATAGTTACTTAAAAATTTTATTTAAAAAAATTAAAAAATCAATTGAAATGTAAGCAAATTTAAATTAACTTAATTATAAATGTACTTCAAACATTCTTAAAAATATTTTTGTCTTTAAAGACAGAAAGATGCATTTTTAAACCACTGAGTTTTTGCAACAACAGTGCTAGTTTTGGTGAGGAGTGAGTGGACACCTAGGGGAGGGAGTACAGCAGTGCTATAAACGGGGACTCCAGATTAATGGTAAAAGCTTTAGTAAAAACTACCCCAAGGCCAAGGTCACTCTTGGTATGTAGCATCATTGTATTGATCTACCCAAAGCTGTAAGGCTGTTATCCCTACATCCTAACCTTTTTACATTGTATGATTTAAGGCATTTTCCTTTTGTGCACACTATTTTGGGGAATTTTCAAATGTTTATAGAGGTTAAAGCTTTGGTATAATTATCGTTTTGAAATGGAAGATGTGCAGAGTAAAGAGGTGACTGCACAAGTGCAAACCATTGTGCACAGCAATGTCACCATGATTCATGTGTGGAAAGATTAGGTATTGCGGGAAGTATGGCAGTTTTAAAGTTTTTTTTACTTTTTTTTTCTTCATTTCTATACATGTTTTCTGCTACTTGTTTGTTTGTGGATTTACAGAAAGTTATTTATTTCAATATAAGATATTTAAAAAAAATTATTTTATGAACTGTTTTGAGTTATTTAGAAATTATATTTAACGATTAGAAGATACTTAAATAAATCATATTCTTTTTAAACATTTTTTAGACAGAAAAATGCATTCTCAAACCAATGAATTTATTGCTAATTTTTGTGTTTTAACGTGTCTTATAATGGTCTTACCACTCATATTTCTTTTTCTCATTTCTTATTTTACTATCTATAGTCCTCACGCAGCCTCCAACGGGTCGATGGGGTTCAACATAGCAGCAGCGATTGACCCGACCTACCAGCGGAGGCACCCAGAGATGTCAATACCCAGTGATGGAGGGGCTCATGCAGTACCACACATTCCCTTCTCCAGGTCCTTGCCTCAAGCGGGTCAGTTTTCCTTTATTTTAAACCATAGGAAAGAAAAGAAAAAGTCAGATATCTTGGAACTAGAGCTTGTCATTTAAGTGGGGGTGTGGTAGCCCTGGGGCAGATCATTGGCTTTCAATACAGGGGGTCAGTAGTTCAAGCCCTGCTCTGGTGACTTCGTCCTCTACTGGATGATTAATGTCAGTTTTATGTGACCTAGCCCTGTTTGTGTGGCATGTAAACATGTCAGAAGTTAGTCTTGGGCCCTTTCCACAATATAGCCAGTAAGCCTATATAGTGTTGATGTTGGGTGCTAAGTAACAACACTTTGTCATTTAAGTAGTGGAAATTAAAATATTAGAATGTTTGCATATATTCTGTGTAATATTGCATATAAATATGAGCTCAATATTTAAAAAAGAAACTGCACGTGTCCATTTTTTCTGACAATTATTCTAATTTAATGAAAGGTGAACACATACACTGGAATGTGCTTTTGATAAGCCTAAAAGTCTATTTTATCCCAAAATTATATTAAACCGTGTGAAATGATAATTTGTTGCTGTGAAAAAGTGTCTATCTAACCATAGTTTATCGTAAACACATTCCACTGTAATGGGTTGATTTTTTTACAAGCAGCCTTTTCTGTGGCTAGAATAATTTTAGCTTAACTTTATAGATGAAGTGTCTGATAGACATCTTTACAAGTTGAGCCCTTAGGTCTAAACATCAAGCAAAGGAATTGAAATTTTAGCTTAACTTTATAGATGAAGTGTCTGATAGACATCTAGGGTTATCAATTCTGCTGGGCAAATATCACTTAAACATCAAGCAAAGGAATTGAAATTTGTTTATAACTTATAATATTTTAATTAATCAAAAGCAAATAATGCATTGCAAAGCTGAAATGTAGAAATAAATTACTCAAAGTGACATAGGCTGTGTAATGACTATGAATGGACAGGCTTAAAAACATTCTTATTCTGTCCAATATTAGTCTGAATCTTTGACATTTTTACATTTCGTTAAAGAAATGTGCATGTAAATTGTACCTTATCTGTACTATTCACATGTCTGTATCATTGTTGCAGAAAAAGTAAATAATTTTATATTTTGATTTGCAGACGGGGAATTAGAATGGGATCCCGGGCTAAGAGGAAGCTTGCGGAAAACGAAGGCCCCTCTTCATCTACATCAAGGTTAGAAAATTTTTTTGGTCACTGGCTCTATTTTTTTTTTATGTCTTATCTGTCATGATTTTTTTTTTATCCTATGATTCATACTAGTTCTAAGTGGTTATACGGTCCTTTTCATTTCAAGACTCCATGAATCATCAGCAACACACACAACTGAAAATGATACCCACTTATGTATGTTTGATTAAATAAACAACACAATGCAAGAAAAAAAAAACATTATCATTATAGCAATTAATCTGAGGTTGTCACTAACAAATCAGTTGCCCATAGATTAAGTTTTTGATTTTTCTAGACTTCAAAGTATAATTTATAGACTGGCTGAGAGGGCAGGAAAAGAAATGTAATTACAGAAATGTGAGGCAAACAGAGATAAAATCGGCACAAGTTTCTTATATAAGTTTGAATTAAATTGAATATCCCTGGTTCTAGAAATGATAGAGTTATAATTGTGCATTTGATGCTCTTTAGGACAGTATAAATAACTCCAAAAGTCAAATTTCTGACTTGTGCCTGATTCACCCTGGTGGCCTCACAAATTTTTTTTAAAGTTTCATTGACAAATATCACCATTTGGAAGTTTTTAACTCGAAACAATGGATACCTGTGCATCCTTGCTGTTCCAGATTTACTTATTTGTCTAGAATAGTCATTTATTTGTGTGTACCAGAACTTGTTGGTTGCACAAGGCTATGAACTTTAAAGGTACTAATAAATTTATGACTTACTCCCTTTACTGACAGTGTAATTTCTCTAGATAGTTCGTAAGGGATGATCCCAGTGTTGAGGGAAGTAACAAGGGTGTTTGTATATGAAAAGACATAAACAGTGAGTGGGGATGAGTAAAGGCTTCTTTATTAACATTTGCTCTGAGTGTATGGTGGTCAGTTTTCAACCTCATCTTTCTCAGTGAAATTTATTCACACCAAGTTCTAATTGCTGCCAGGAATTTAAGAACAGATTTCAATATGTTTAATTAAAGCTGTACAGCAGTGATCTTCTAAATTGATTTATCAGACCTTTTTATGTATGTGAGGGCTTGTGCTGAATTTCTTTGGGCTTTGTGTAATAAACATTTATTTTATAAAGTGAAATAAAGGTGCCTTTCTAATTGATATAAGTATCACAAGCAATTATCAATGAAAATTGTTTTTCTTAAATGTCAACATTTTCTCACCGTCCTGTTACAGACTCACTCGGATCCAATCCCAGCCAGCATGGCGGGACTGATATCGATCCAGTCATGTCGTCATGGCAACCGGTGCAAGGCCAGAGGAGGGGTGACGGGACCAGACCCAGGGGTAGCTCTGGCGGGAAGAATCGAGGAGGAGGCGGAGGAGACAGCGGCAAGAAAGACAAGGGAAGCTGCAAGCAGCAATGACAAGTCTTAGTGCAACAGTAACGTGCAGGTTTCTGTAATGTAGTTTTAGTTGGACAGGGTTGTACAATACAAGTCTTAGTGCAGCAGTAACGTGCAGGGTTCTATAATAAAATTATAGTCTTAGTTTGTGCATTTCTGTCTCTGCCAGGATTGAGGCAGTGTTTCTCCAATGAGTTTAACTCAACAAAAAATATAAGAGATGTATAAAATCGTTTGGCACAAAAAAAAGAATGAAAGAATATAGGAATAATATATCCAAGATGGATAAAAATAAGTTGACTCTTAAATATTATTTGTTTAATTCCTTTTTTCCCTTGAAATAATTAGCAGAAAGATAAGATTAAATTAGACAATGCTCTGTTATTTGTTTTTAGAAATATATAAGAAAAAAAGATCAGAAGTATAAATACAACAATGATGATTTGTTCAGTTTGCTTCACCGTATTAGGCTGCTCAATTTTAGGATATACTGAGATTAATTTTGTTTATAATGTAATGAAATAGATAGGCATTTAAATTATACCTGTACAGATTTTTTTATATGTTTTTTTACTTTTTTTCTTTTCTTTTTTTTTCTTAGATCATAACCTTATTCTCGCCTTATAACCATTTTTTTTTATTTGCCTGTGTTCATGATGTTAACTATATTTAAGGTAATGAATATGATATGAAATAAAACATGAAATTCTGTTAATTTTTATTTCCTCCTTTATCTTGGTATTATTGCTAAAAGAAAAAGGATTGCAAACTGTAAGTACTAGACAATTGTATTTTTTCAAATTAATGTAAACATTGTTTGACAGTTGTTGTTTTTTGGTAATTTGTTTTTGCAGATGAAAATGCAATCTGAGTGCACAGATAGACTGTGTATATGCAATTCACTTATCCTATTGATATTTATGAAAAATAGAGATTTTTGCCAAAGGTTCGTGAAAATTGTTTTGATTAAGGTTAGCTTGAAAAGGACAGAAAACGACAATGAATTAAAAACTGTCCCTTAGAAAACAATTAAAAAAAAATCATAATTTTAATATGAATAAATATGTCCTGATTTAGGTTTTTTATTCTTTCCCATAAGAAACAGTAGTATTAATATGGAATGATTTAAATAGTGGTGTACTGAAGTGGTAAAGAGAGATAGGTAGGTAGAGTGGCCTACCATAGTGATATAGAGACATTAAGCGGCAGATTTACAATTGTATTATAGAGAGATGTGATATAATATGTTTTTTTGAACAACATGATAGTGAAGCTTCAAATTCCTCACACAATCTTGGAGAAACATTAGATGTTTTGGTTCTAGTCAAAGTTTTTGTATTTTCATCCCCTCAGCATAAAAAAAAAAAGTTTCACGCAGAGCTTTCTGCGCAAGAAATCTAATTATGCAGTTATACATGTTATGATCTCATAGCTGCCAACCTGTAGGTATACAACATATTGAGTACATATTTAACCTCCCGAGTACATCTGTTCGCATCTGGTTAAAAAATTATGTATTAGCGGTATCCAGGTAATAATTGTGTTTCGTCTATTGCTCAGTACTTGCTGACATTTTGGGCAATAAAACTTAATTAGCCCAGCTGTTTACTGGACCCGTTCACGTTTTAAACGTCTTATAAGTGTCTTGTATGCTTTGTGGTACTGGGATAGGCAGATTCTCTAATCAACTTGTAGATTAATCATTCTCTTGCGTCTCTTTTTGGTAAAAAATGCTGTAAAAAGTGTAATACTATAGCGGCAATTATGCTTCTGCCTGCGACGATCTGTCCATCCGGGAATCCCCTGGCCTTGTTTACAGAGAGTTTGTTTCCAAGAATCCATTTTTGTAGAGGACCTACTGGTTTTTACTTTAAACTACTTTTGCTGCAAGCGCTATCCCTCACAGTTCTTACTCTTGCAAGGTTAGATTTTTTGTCATTTTTTTTGTACATTTGCGATCTCTTTGGGAACATCCAATTTCTCGTATTCCCTGTTAAATTGCTGAACGAGACTGATTCAAATGTCCCTCCAAACAAACCTGTCCGTCGTTTCAAAGTGGAACTGCATCTCGTGAAGTTGAATCTAGATCTAGACTGTAGCTTTATATTCTAAATCTAGTTGATATCCGATGGTATTGATCTAGATCTAATTCTGTGATGTAAATCGAGAACTAGATAGTTGACATCGAGGGGGGAACTGGCTCAAGTGGCAGAGCATCTAGTTCTCATTAGATGTCTAGTTCGAAACCGACGACTGGGCAAATTACTAGTTGGTACAGTCAATGACAATGGTGTTCGTTCTTATTGCATTTGTTATGTTCCAAAGCTTAAATGTCCCTCATATCAATCCAAAATATGAGAGTCTTTTTAGCCACCCGTCTTGAAAATATGTTCATGCAAAGCCTCGATGTTGATGACGTAACACATTTATTACATAACACTACTCTGTGGTGTGATTTTTAAGTTGTGGTCAAGCTTGTGTTTAATCATTATTAATAGCTAAACCTAATAAGCATGGCCACCAATTAGGTTTGCAGTGACTAATTGGACTAAAAATATGCATTTGCTTTCTCACAAGTTGGCAGCTATGAGATCTATTCAGTATGGTAGATTTTAGAATACCTCTTTATATTTACTCATTTACTTTACTTTTTTTTTTACTTTACCTTTTTATTGAAATTTACAAGTTTTACATTCATGATATTATTTAGGCAGTTTTTACTTAATCTGTCAGTATTTTGTTAAAAACAAATTATGGTTGTTTTTGCATTTTTTATGCTCTATTTTCAAATAGTTATTGAAATATTGTTCATGGCTCATCTCAAACTTTGTTCAAATTTGTTGAGTCTCTTTCTTTAGAAGTGCACTTTAAAAAAAATTAATATTATAATTATTGTTGTTATTATAATCATTGTTATTATTTATTATTTTTATTATTATTATTATTATTATATTGATGAAAGGGCTGACAAACAAAATTATTATTATTATTATTATTATTATTATTATTATTATTATTATTATTGGTTTTATTTTTTGTTTTATTAACAGCTCAGATTTAAAAGCCCAGTTCGCTATATGCCTCCCTACCAATTTCTATTTAAGTAGTTAATTTAATGTGGTTATCGTTAAAGTTGAGCTTGATCTGAATAGTAGAGGAGCAAAGAAAACATCCTGTATTTGCAGTGTGTTTATGTGACTGTGAAAGATTTGTATATATTGTTATTATAAATAAGTATGAATCTTCAAATTTTGGTAATTTAAAAAGAAGAATGTGCTGTTTGAAATAATATAGTAAAATTCTATATAAATCAAGAGTCTTTCAGACGTTTTAGGCATGATATTTGTCTTTTTCAGTGTGGAGAAGCAAATGTTTTATTAAGTAAGACCACATAACCTGTACATTATATACAGTTTTATTTGAATGTGAATGTTACTTTATGTTTATAGCATACAGTTCTCCTCCTTGTCAAATGATGAAATAAGAAAAAACATAGAACCAATATAATGTTGTTGAAACCTTTACATATTAAAGCTATGTATGTATGACTATAATGTAAATTTTTTGTATAGAGTTTGGTTTCTTTTTCATATTGAAGTTTGATTTATATTACAATCAACTCATTTTCTGTAAAGAATTGTTTCAAACCAATAGATGATCACTTTTTTTCTAAATAAAAAGACTTTTAAATTAATTCTTTTATTTTAATTTTTCTTTATTTTCATTTTGCTTTGATACAATTTTACCATGATGTGCTCTGAAAAACCTTCTGTCTTATGCCTGACTGTATGGTTATTATCCTAATGTATGTTTTGCACAATAAATAAATAATATACATGAATTTTGAACCATGCGCTGTGTTTCCAATATTGTTCTTTGTTTTTATAGTATGCACAGCTAGTTACATAGATACCTTGTATTAACCAGATAATCAGACAAATTATTCACAGATCTAGCTGTTGGCTTGTGCACACCTTATTTTAAATGCTGAATAGGTATGCACATGTGTTTATAACTTTACAAATGTTTTAGGAGCATTTACAGGCATAATTTTTGTTCAATGAGAATCGAAATACAGTAAAGCTACTTAAATAGAATCAACTGAGTTGCATCAAGATAACATCTTATGAAATAGTTTAAGTGCCTAATGGTTGAAAAGGCAGCAGTTGTTCTGGGAAAGTAGAAAAGAGGATAACAGCCACCAGTGTTTTTTTTTTACTATCATCATCATCATCATCATTATCATCATCATCATCATCATCAACATCATCATCATCATCATCATCATCATCATCATCATCATCATCAACATTGTCATTACCCTTTGTCAGTTTACTGTAAAATCAGTAGAGGCTTTAGATGAATTGAATATGATTAAAGACATGTTGATGTTCTTGCAAATTGCTGAACTCAGCTATGCTACTGTTGAAAGTGTTGTTTTAGCAGTCTTTCTTTACTATTTTTGATTTGACATGCCAATCTCTACTCATTTATTATTATTTTTTAATTCTTTTTTTAATATTGACAATTTTTACTACAACTAGAAAGACAAATTAATGTTCAATAACATTCCTTTCTAGAATCAATGCTTTTCCATTTTTTTTTTTACTTCGTCAATTGAAATCTTTTTTTTCTTTTTTTGCTTAGTCAAAGAACATCAAAATTATCAGCTGATATTGATGATAACTACTCTCTGAGGACAGTCCTTATTAGTGTTTGATAAAGCGCTCTTCGTTTATTACTATGATGTAGGTATTAAAGTACATCTAGCTTTAAACTGTTTATCCTTAAGATTGTCATTAAAGTCGGTATCTTTTAGTTTTACTGGAAAATAACTATTCGGGCGCACTGCAAAATAATTGTTCTCCTTTTTCATTTTTTCTCACCATCATTTTACAAAGCAAAGCCAGTTTATCTTTAGTTAGTTTATATCACTTAAGAAGGCTTTCCTGTAATTCTTTTTTTTTTTTTTTTTGGGTCGCTGCAATATTATTAAACTTTGATGTTGTTTGTTCGAAGGCAGTAAAGAGGGTCAGACTGACTTTTAATTATAGGTATAGAATTATTTATCAAAATCTCAGGTGCAAATTTGTTTGTTATGAGGCTCTGGACCTTTAGTAAACGAGTGATTCTTTTGACAGATGTGAAAAATTCATTTTTGAATGGCAAAAACATGGATCGTTTATGTAATACTGCAATAATATCATTATTTAATTGAAAAATAAAATTTAGCTATTGAAACTATGATAGGGGGGTGTCTTTTTTAATCCCTTTAATCCCAATAGATTAAGGCAAGATTAATCAAAGTCTGTTTATTAGTGTAACTTTTTTTTAAATGAATAAAATTGGAAAGAAGGGGAAAATTCATACAGCCTTTTCTTGTAATCCCACGTAAACAAGGGAGGAATGTTGTAAATTTTTTTTTTTATCAGCTCATGTTGGCAATTTCTAATTTGGCTAAGTATATTATTGTATTTCATTAAGATGAAAAAAAGATTCTCTAAATAAACCTGAGCTAAGTTTGGGTTAAAAACCAATGATAACCCTCTTTAAAGCAAATGTTTTAAATGTTGTGAAACAAATGAATGGCATGGAAAGATGTGCAGGTCCCTTTTCCTGCTTCAGCAATAATGTTATCAGGAACTATTTATCAATGATTTGGATTTTTTTTTGTTAAACAAATGTACAGCTTGTATTATTAGTAGTGATTTTTATACCTTTGATTTTAGTTTTTTTTACATCTTTACTTCGTAGCTATGCAGCTTTACAGGTTTTTCTCGTGGTGGAGGATTAGAGATCCACTTTTTAATATATTATATTATTAACATATACATGGAAAAAGCAATACACGATCGTAGTAATAATATTGTTATTTCCGTAGTTTTAACTAAGGTTGTGGAACGAATACAAATTAACGTAAAAATAAAATGATGTTTAATCAGTTATCAGAAAGGTTCTAAAGAATTTTTCTATCCACCATAAAATAAATTTTGTCTTGCAAGTTACAATTATTTTATGGCGTTGGCTTTCTTTCATGTAGGTGTTTCAGGGACCAGCTTCTTTTTTTTTTTCAACTTTTAAAAGTGTTTGCATCGTCACGCTTGAATGTCAGTTGTCACAAAATATATTCGCCTCACTGCTCCTGGTGCTACTTGATTTGCTGTCTCAACATCCTATAATTAACTATAAAGTATAATGTGGCTGGTCTGTTCAGCGTGGCTTTGACCAGCACCTAACCTCACCACTCTTATCCCTATGTTATTTATGTATATTTTTGTCTCATGAGTTGTTTGCGAAAGTTGTGTAGCAGAAGCCATCAACAATTCTATGCCTAATTTTTGCAATCGCCACGACGAAATGATTTCAGTAGCTTCTTAGCTTGTCTCTAACAATTTTCTTTGATGATTCTTCATTTGTACCATGTAGGATCATTAAAAAAAAAATTAATTTTTCTCTATTTAAATAATATTCTTTTTTTAAAAACTTTTCTCTTTGTGTTCATTGTACGGTTTTGCAGCAAACCAGATTGAATTTCTCTGTGCTACTTGTTATAACTCAGCATGTATACATATTGATCTGACCAGTTACCATCTTTGCAGAACCTGACTGGTTCAAGTTTTTGACTGCATCTGCATGTTGCAAATAAATGCCGCACAATGCAAAATAGATAGTAAATTATTATGAAATAAGGTGGGTTGTAGGTATTGTGCTCTAGATTTTAAACTCTGTGCATAAAATTACTTTGACTTTGTCTGACAGAAGTGCACCTCTTTAAATATATCCATGCTTTCCTATACTGCACTGGTCATTGTGTTATGACACAGCCAATTTGATCAAAACAATAGTTTAATACTCGAAATTTTAATTAGTCAACGTCTAGAGAAGCAATATTATCATAAATCAAGAAAAATCATGTTCCTACGTGTATTGTATAATAAAATTTATGCCAATACATAAAAATAATAATGATAGAATGTTCATTATTTCATTTTAAATGAGTGTGCTATTATTCGTTTTAAGTTATGCAGCTAACTAATGTTATTGATGTAAGAATTTTTTTTATTCTAGGTTTACTTCTGGAGATCTTATGCAATTATTCACAACTGCTATGTGATACATTTATGAAATAATAAAATAGTTTTAAATTAATAATTGAATTCGAGGTGAATGTTATCAGCTGTTAATTAATTTAAGAAAAACAACACTGTGCGTGTATGGGATTCTTTTGGGTAAAAAGAAAATGCATTTGATCATTTAATTTATAAGAAAAAATGAGCTATACTAAGCAGAATTGGAACTAACTCACAACATTTCGATTAAAAGCTACTCCATGAACCCCTTGACCATCTCACCCCAAAAGACGAATAATGTATGCATAATAGTATAGTGTATTCAATGTTTCTTTACCATTGTTTATAAATAATATGGAAATATGTGGCATTTGACTTTCGATGCAAAATTTATAAAGACATGCAGTTTAGTTCTTTTGTTGTACTGCAAATGTCTCCACTTGGTATAGAATGCACAAACATGACGTAGCTTACGTCTAGTCGTAAGCCTTCTAATTCTTATATTGTTACAACAAGACGTAAGATTCGTCTTGTTAATGCATTTTACTATTGGAAACGTACTGAGTCGACACAGTGGATAGAGTGCACTGCTTGCACTTGGAAGTGTCTAGTTTGAAGCCCTACCAAGCCTCCATATGTCCTACGTATTAGGTCAGCATCAGCATAATTTTATCAGCTTGTATCCTCGCTCTCTGCACGTGAAATCTTGATCATGAGACCCACACACGAGATAGCCGAAGTGTTGGCAATACATCCATGCATCAATGTATGGACCAACGGCCACACGTTTTTATAGATATTATCATATAACCCAAACTGAAAGCATACTCACAGAAATGCAATTTGGTATAGTAGTAAATGAATGAAAGAATCACTCTACCTGAGGTACATTGATCTAGGTTAGCCCATGCTTGCCTAAGCCTTAACGCTGCTGCAAATGATACTGTCCATGTGTATTGTTGTCTACAGATATATATGTATACATAAATGTATTTGTTAGTAGAACATTCAGTGATAATAAACCTGTACAGACATCTTATATACTGGAGTGTTTCTATTATTTCGATCAGTTTAAAAGTGGCTTAAATAATGTTCTGTTGTTAAAATATCTTTTTTTTTTTTTTTTTACTAATTCTTTGTGCTTTTGGCTCTTACTTTTTTTTTTTTTTTGTTGTTTGTTGTTTCTTCTTTGTTAATTTGTGTGCTTTGTTTAAACGGCTCTTCCTGCTCTGTAAACTAAATCTGAGCATCTGTACAATACAGGATCTGATACTTAAGCCAGAATTAAACTATACCAAGCTAACCATTTTCATATTCGAGATATTAATACCAAAGCTCTATCGAGCTAACCGTCGTTATTATGCAGGTGTTAACACCAATGCTCTATGGAACATCTGTATTGTGCATGTGTAAATACCAATGCTCCATGGAGCTAACCATCTATTAATAATATTATTATGCAGGTGTTCACACCAATGCTTTATGTAGCATTCTATCATTACTAGGCAGCTGTTAACCCCAGTGCACTTTGGCGCTAACCATCTTTATAATGGTGTTGACACCAATGATATGTGGAGCACATAGATTTATATAACTTGGGTAGTTATATATCTATGGTGGAGCATCATATCATTCTGTATTATGCATGTGTTGTCACGTATACACTTTGTTGAAGTGGAACTAACTAGCTTCATAATCAGGCGTTAAAACCAATGCTCTATGGAACTAACCATGTTTATAATGCGTCTTTTGCCATCACCAAATATTGTGTATGTATCAAAATAGTCTGGCTGCTCTCCACTATGGATTGGCATAACAAGGTTTGGAGGTCAAATCGCGCTACTTCTTGCTGTCCGATTGGGATCTGGCAGATTCGAACCCCGAGATGGCATAAATCTTACAGCTTAATATTAAAAAAAAAAAAAACTAATTAACGAAATTGATCCTGAGAACCATATTAATAATAATGTCGATATAAGCAGACTTTGAGTTGAATTTTGTTTTCTTAAAAAAAAAAATCGGACGTTACACTAAATTTACATTTCTTAACATCTTAAATTACTTTTTAAGACAATGATGAGAAGGACATTTGAAAAAAAAATGTTTGAGATAAACCATAATTATTCAATGACCAAATTTCACATCCTCAACTGAGATCTTCCTGCTTACGAATACTTGAAATTGGTTGTGAGTCGAAAAAAAACGTATCTTGGATTCTATTTTTTCTCAAAGAGCAAATGAGAGAAAGAGAGAGAGGGGAGGGGGACAGAAGAGGGAAAGTGAAAGACTGAAAAAACAAATAGCTAGAAATTTCTTGACAGACACTCAGAGCCAACATGATTATTTGTTAACGTGTTTGCTCATGTGTTGTTTTCTCTCTAAATCTACATTGGGATCTCTCTTCTCTGTGATTTTGTCTTAGCAATTTAAAAAAAAGCAACATACAAAAAATAATAAAAGACCGAATGCTAGAAGTAGTAGAAAAGCTAAGGGTTTTTTTCAATTATATAACAACATTTTTTCTTTCTTTAATACATCGAAAGCTATCCACTCCGCCAAAGAAAAAAGAACTAACACACTCAGGGAGGCAACTAAGATTTAAAAAAAACACAAGGGGCGATCCGGATTTTCTCCCTTGTCTTGAGCTTGTTTTCCTTCCGCTGGTCATCTGCATAATTTCCCACGGTGATGGCAAACCTAAGTGGCAGCACGGAGCACGCTGTTGGTGTACATCCCTCCATGCGTTACGTTCCAGCTTCCCAGGTCGGTGGACTTTTGCACGGAACTCGCCCGGATGAAGAACGTGGCGGGCCCTAATCAATAATTAGCGGATGTGGGTAATTAGCAGACAAGGGGATGTCAAATTAATTCCTCGCTACCTCCTTCCCGGCACTCGGGCTTTTGTTTGGTGTCCCTAGAACCTGGCGCTTCGGCAATGACATGTATGCTTTGTTTTTCTGTCTCTGTTTCTGTCTCTCTCTCTCTCTCTCTCTCTCTCTCTCTCTCTCTCTCTCTCTCTCTCTCTCTCTCTCTCTCTCTCTCTCTCTCTCTCTCTCTCTGTCTCTCTCTTTCTAACTCTCCCGCGGAGTCTCTTTCTATATTTCTCTCTCTTCACCTATCTCTCTCCCTATCTCTTATTTGGTTACCTAATTCGCTCAAGATCTGTTAAAACATACATAAATTCTGTGTACATGTAGTTTTTCGTCATGAGAGAGGCAACAAGTAAAATCAATATCTCTGCCAAAATGGTAACAAATATATTAATATTAGTAACAATAATAATAATAATAATTTACACATGTATTATACTCATTACATGCATACTTTGTAGAATTTGATCAAGCAAGGTTTTAAAGTTTAGTTGATGTCTTTATTCACCCTTTTATGCAATGCATGCCTTTTTGGAATGGCTCCGCGCTTAATGTTTAAGGAAGAAACTTTGCGAATGTTTTTACGTGTTTCATAGAAGCTGTTGGGGACACATGATATCCCTGGCCCATTTGCTCAAAGAAGCACGGGCTTCAGAACATCGACAAAACAACACAACAAATAATGAATAAAAAATGCATTAAGGAATGAGAGAGAAGAGAGGGGTGGGAGGGGTGGGTGAAAAGAGGGAGGGAGATAGAGAGACAGGGATAAATAGAAAGAGAAAGAGAGAGAGAGAGAGAGAGAAAAGAGAGACAGAGACGGAAAGCCGCTAAAAAAAAATTAAAGAGGAAACGCACTTGTATCTTTCGCGGGCATATATATTATTTTTTTTACAGACAGAATCCGAACAGGTGCCACAAATTTGTTACCCAGCAAACATTTTAATCATCCTTTTTTCAGCATAAAAATAAACTTTCTTAAATTCCCCATTAAGATCGATAGGGGATTGATGCTGTACTGATTTCCACACCCCAATGTTGATGAAACGTGACCTTTTGGCTGCGAGGCGGCTGTGATAGCGCAAAGATTAGGCCCCAATTCTACTTTTCTAGCAGTCCATATATATCTTTTACACACCGAAGGCTGTCTGGACTGAGATGCAGATGTAGATGTACTTCTAAGTTACATATTTAATTTGTATCAGTAGCACATTGGATTGGATATGGTATTTGTAAAAGGGAAAAGGTTGCCTTTTTCGGCTTTGGATTCTCTCTCTCTCTCTCTCTCTCTCCCTCTC
>RQTK01000064.1:777179-821160 GCA_003991915.1 Elysia chlorotica | reverse complement strand
ATAATAATAATAATAATAATAACAATAATAATAATAATAATAATAATAATTATAGTTTTTCTCCTTGAATATAAAATCCCAGCAAAGATTTGAACCTTGAAACGTTTTATCCTCTTGTTTACCTTTGCATTAGATGAGAGGTAAACATGAATAATATATCCGCAACTCCTTTTTTTCTTGTTGAAATAAAAATTCAACTTTTAAAAAATTTAATTCATCATTCATTAATGGAGATGTAAAAGGTTTAAATAACACTGAACAATATATAAAATTAAAACAGGGAAAAGTGAAAAGAACAATGTTTTAAAATTATTTAAATTTATTCAAATGGGTGTTGGTATGCGCAATTCATGACGTTAACAAATGCATGGGCAAGATTAAAGAAAATCAAGCTTGTGTCGTGTTTTCGCATAAGAATTAAATAAAATACCCAGGAAGAGCATGAATTTGAAATATTGGTAATTAACTTAAACATAAAATAAACATGATTAAAAAAAAACACTACCACACAAATATTCTCGTTGAGTGCAAAGCGCTACATGCGCTTAAAGCTTCTATGTGTCGAAGAAACGTTGGAAAAGTATGCCTTGTGCTAATCATGTTTTTTTAATACATAGATACACATCATAATTTATTAACATTGAATTAAGTAATGATAGAATCGACCGAATGTTTATGAAGGTTTGTTTCATTTTCCTCATCGGTACCCACATAGTGGAGAAGTCGAGGACATAGCAACTCAGAGAATCACAGGACTTTTTTTCCTGGAAGCACGGAACTTTTTCGGTGGATTTGGTTCGCCCCAAAAAGTCACATCTTGTCCATTAAAATTTTAGAAACATGGAAAGATAACCACAAGTTTTACCAAAGGTTGACTAATTTAATATTCATCTTCCAAACTTCTTAGATTTTCATAATGATCTTTTATCAAACAAAAGCGCATTTTGAGATTCAAACCGCGGTCCCTCTGACTCCGATGCCAGAGCCATAGCTGTTGTTAATGTTACCATCCAAACAAACTTTTCAATCCATGTTAAATTCACAGTCCAGCAATGGACTTAAAAACGTCAGCCATGGGTTGGTTGAGAGTCACGTGTTGGAGTATATAATTCAGCTTCTGGTCGATTTATAGACATGTATTGGAGTGTTACCGACTAGCCAAACTGGCGATCCGTTTTAAAATCACAGTCCCGTAATGGACTTAAAAACGTCAGCCATTGGTTGGTTGAGAGTCACCTGTTGGTGTATACTTTTTATACTTCAGCCATTGCTTGGTTCAGAGTTACGTCATAGAGTCTATAATTCAGCAATTGGTGGATTGAGTATCACATGCTGGAGTGTATATTATAATTTAACCATTGGTTAGGAGTCACGTGTTGGGGTCCTCGTGTGTCGGCAGTTGAGAGATGTCGAAGAGAACGACATCCTGCTCGTCCTGACGTCTGTGTCGACTGTGGCGCTGGCTGTAGCCGAAGTACACGAACAGGCCTGTGGAGGAGGCAAACCATAGGGTTGAATGAGGCGAATGGGCTAGTAAGGCTATAGATAGGGGGTTGAACTTATTAAATGTTCTTTATTTATGTGCAAAATACTGATCACAGAATACAAAAAAACTGTGTCAATTTCCATTTGCACTTTAGGACCATTGCTTAAAAAAACAACAACCATAAAACATTATACTCAATCAGTTTAATAGACAAACAAATAGACAAACATAGAAACAGGAATGAAACAAAGAATGACAAACATTTTTAGAGACACAAAGTGAGATACAGAGAAGAGCAGAAAGACAGGCAAACAGACAGCCAGACAGGGAAAGAACAGGCAAAGAATTGGAGAGAAAGAGAGAGAGAGAGAGAGAGAGAGAGAGAGAGAAAGAGAGAGAGAGAGAGAGAGACAGACAGACAGACAGACAGACAGACAGACAGACAGAGAGATGGAGAGAGAGACAGAGAGAGAGGGAGAGATATATAAAAAATCAGAAAGAGCTAAGGGTATGGGGGGAGGAATAGGGAAATACAATTTAATGTGATAAATACCGACACTAATACAGATGAAGTAAATCATGGAAATAGAAAGAAGTTAATCCTAAAGATAAGATCAAAATAAAACTACTAATGGCAAAATAACATTTTGAAAAACGGCGGCTGTCCTAAATCACGTTTGAATAACAGGCGAGAAAAATCTGTTTCTAGCAGGTCAAACGAGATCAATAAAAGAACAATTGATGCTATTCATATCTCATCAAATCGATTTATTTACCCGTCTATTGCTCTCAAAAAGCCTATTGATTACCCAAGCCATTAGACAGGCTTCAAAATATCCCCTTTCTTGTTTCTTTACCAGTTGCGTTGTGAAAGAAAAGAAAAAGTGGAGTCAGGAAGAGCAAAGCGTTGAATACAGAAAAAAAAAGAAATAAAATAATAATAAAATTAGCTTTCGGATGCACGCGGAAGTAGACTTTTTGTTTTCTTTTTTTCTTCTTTTTTTCGGCTCAGATTCCCTAGTTTATGATCTAAATGTATTGGTTCTCTTCTTTATAAATATAATAATCATGCAATTCGTTTTTCATTTTTATTTTGATAAATAGGCAGCGTGACACATATCGCGAGTTACTATCAGATACGACATGCCTATAAGTTATAAGAAAGATCATGGAAACACTTTTTTTTTTAAAGATTAAGAGTGAAAACACCATGATTTGTATTACTATAATTAACTTTAAGACTTAAAGTGTGCACTGTGCTGCATCATTAATGTGTTAAGCACAGTCAGAACAATTTGCATTATTTTTGCGGGTGCTAAGTAAAAATGCCGACTTTACTCTATCAAAAATATTATTCAAACATCAACGTTTTAACAGGGGAATGTAATAGTGACAGTAGAAACCATCTTATATTAATAAACATTATAACCACGGTCTTGACAATAAGATAATATTATTGTAAATATTACGCTAGCGCTGGTTGTGCTTCTATAGTTTTCTACAGTACGATAACACACACACACACATACACACACACACGCACGCTGAGCCAGTTCATGCTTAACAATCTTTTCTGCCTTTTTTTTTTTTATAACTTTCTATATAATTCATTCCAATCTTCCCTAGTTTGGGTTTCTGAAATACACACACACACACGCACGCTGAGCCAGTTCATGCTTACAAATCTTTTCTGCTGTTTTTTTTTAAACTTTCTATGTAATTCATTCCAATCTTCCCTAGTTTGGGTTTCTGAAATGATGCCATTTTTCAATCTATTGTAACGGTTCAGGTCGCCATCATATTCACCCTATCTCCTTTTGCGTTCCCACACGTAATTAAACTGCCCAGCAAGTATGAATACGGAAAACAATAATAATAATAATAAAAATATCCGTCTGTGTATTCAGAACATCCCGATGCATGCCGGGTAGCTTCTGACATTTGGCTTATCAGGGAAAAATAATAATTGTTTTCCCGACAGCGGATCAAAAGACTTTGATTTTACCGCGCGTCATAGATGCCGAACGCTGCATATTATACATGATAATAGGGTTGTGTTTTTTTTTTTTGTCCTTCCTCAGACAGGAGGGGAATGTTAAAATACCACCGGGACTGAGATGCTGAAACGAAAAGAATTATTGTATTCTCTTTTTTTCATTTAATTTTTTTTCAGTAGGCGAAAGAAGCAGACTCCTAAGTGCAGTGTTCAATGGTCCATTCAATTGAACGCTAGTACAAATTGTAAAAATCAATGTATACACCAAGAGAATGCACGCCGTAGTATTTGTTGGAAATTCTGTTTTCGAGGCAGTTGTCTATTTCAGGATCAGTACATGGAAAGGATTTCCCAAGAGACTGAACTTTACAGTGACATTGTCTTCTCACTCATTCAAACTTCAGAGATTTTTTTTTTGATTTTTGTTTTGTTTTGCTTTTGCTTTTTTTCCCTTTCTTGCCGTCCATAGGCTGGGGCTTTTTTTCAGGACGCAATATTATAAGTAACATTGTTTTCAATGTTAACCGAACTAAAACAAACCACAGCATTTCTATTCTGTTGACTGATAATTCAAAGGCAAACTATTTCCTCAGAGTACGCGGATATTTCGAATCTGTGTTTATATATAGAAGTTGTAAAACGATTAAAATAAATTTTTACCAGATCCGAATCTGTAATTATTTAAGTGGCCAAATATCTCCAAATTGCCAAAAGTCGAGTCAGGAATTTATGCCATGCTAATCAAGTGGAGGAAAAAAACAACTATATAAATAACTAAAAGTTAAATATTACTTATTTCATTCTCCTGTCGCATTGTCCAAGTTAGCCACTATAATTCAATTTCTATAGCATAAATCATAATAATGACCTTACATTAGAAGTTGTAAAACGATTAAAATGAAAAATGTTTAAATTTAATGCTCTGAGTCCTGAAAGAAAACAGACAAAACGTCACATTGGTCTAAAACCGAAACGAATTTACGTAATTTAATGCTGACGACACAAACCACATTATTTTACCATTCGTCTTTGTATAAAAAAAATTCCCATAACGAATCCTTCAGGAAAATTCCTTTGATTAAAATACGTAGAAATACCAATTTTTTGTGTATTTACTTTAAAATCCTTTGTAAAAAATATTAGTTGAGTTGGCTTAGAACTAGTGAAATACTCAAGAAATACATTGTATTCGTGGTAAGAGATTTCTAGACAAGCCATACTATAGGTAATCTTTTTCATTTTGGCTTTGAACTGTGATATAACTATCTATGACCTATATCTACGAAGCAAAAACTAAGGGGATGAACGTAAGCAGAAGAAAATCGCAACAAGACAATGTCTTTAGTCGCTCTGTACGTAACTATGATGAAAAAAAACCTCGAGACGTTACAAAAACACAATAGGCTTGGCGGTCCAGACGACGACGGATGACATACCTAGACTCTTAAAATTGCGATTTCCTGATCGCTCATTGTCTCCGCAAAACTAAGGGATATGATCCTGAATCAATATAGATAATTATTATGAGAAGAGCTTTTGAAGTTCGGTATTCCCGCTGAGCTGTTTTGCTGAGATAAAAGATCGTTTTTTTCGCTAGGCCTTATTTGAACAAGGAGAGACTATTGCACTTACTATGATTATCGGATCTAGATCTAGATTTAATATCTCAACGGATTCAGTTTACAGAGCCAGTATTATGGCGAGATCTGACTGTTTTGCCCTCCTTTTTTATCTACTTTTTTCATAACTGCTCTAGGGAACAGGGTGGCCCATTGGTATACGGTTCGAATTGTAATCGGGTAGAGCGATACAAAACCCGTAACCATATTTTTATAACGTTTTATCTTATTTCTAAAACATTCTAAATCGTTAGTATATAAAACCTGAACTTCAACATATTACGAATAAGGAAACAAACTCATGGCTCCTCCGCTCTGATGCAGCTCATAACATTGTCCTTTTTTAACCTTGGGATCAGTCCGCAATATCATCTTTTTGTGTATGAATTTAAGAAGCAAATCAACGAAAATTCCTTTCAGTTTTCTATTTTATACAGTTCTTCTTCTCAATGTAGATGACATGCATCTTTCATTTTGAAATACATGCACTCAAGATTTATATTAAAACTAAATAAGGTGACGAACTGTTAATGCCTATATAAATCAAAGCAAGTTTTCCAAATATGGTCATGGAAATGTTTCCTAAATTCTTATTCTCATTCTTTTCTATTGATACCATATCCAAGATGACTATACTCGGATGAATATATGACGAAGATCAAAGAAATAGCACAATCATAACAGACAGAAGTGAATCGAGCTGACATCAAGGATCGAGAAAGCTGACGAAGTGTAAGTGCCACACATAAAGTACTAGAACGCGCAACAGCCACACGCCTTAGCTTTTGTCTAGTCTATGAAACCCATTACGAGGCCAAACCATAAGCTAAGTCTATGTCGATTCTATTACCGCCTTGCCAGTCAAAGCCATAAGCTTTAGTCTAGGTCTATTATAATCTATGCTCACCATCCAGAACCATACGCTTTAGTCTAGTCTTTTCTAATTTATCCTCACTAGCCAAAACCATAACTTAAGTCTAAGTGTAATCTATCATTACCAACCAAATCCATAAGCCCAAATCTATTATATCCTATCCTTACCAGCCAAAGTCCACAGGGCGAAGCGGGCCCAGCTGGTGACGGGCAGCGCTCCCAACAGAAGCATGTTCCCGGACAACGCCAGAAGCGGCACTAGGGGCACGTACGGCGTCTTGAAGTGCAGGGCCGTACGGTTCTGTGGCTGCTTAGCGATGCACAGCCCGGAGACGAGCATGGCGAGCAGACTGGAGCAGAGCAGTAGCACCGCCCACCAGGCACCGCTCAGGTGCTGGGCTAGTGCGGGGTCAGCACAGTCTATGGCACCACTACTACTGCTGCCACCTGGCATCAGCACGTCATAATGGCCGCCTTCTTCTATCCTGGGGTCGAAGACTTTCTGGCGATGCTCGTGCTCGAGCCCGAAAGACTGGCGGTGGTGAGTGTTCTGGCTGCTGTGACTGACGTGGTCAGGCTTGGCAGGGTGCGCGTGGACGGCCAGGGCGGGCGCTGAGCTGAACATCCCATCGTCGTCTTGCTGGGCGAGCGCGCTATCGGCGGACCGAGTTGGCCACACCTGGGTGAGCACGGCCAGGCAGGTGCTGGCGGCGATGTAGACCAGGAGGAAGTAGCGCGCCCGCCGCCAAGTCGCCTCGTCCGCCTCGTAGCTCCCCAGGTTGACCAGGCTACTGGCAGCGCTGGACCCGCGGCGGAGCGACACCTCGGTCCCAGAACCCCGGAGGTTACACGTCAGGCTCAGCTTCCTGACCATCGGATCTCCAGGGTCTCCCAGCTCCTTACTTTTACTATCTACGCGGTCTCCACTGACTTGAAGTCTTTTCTTGCTGCAGTTATTATTACCCTCAGTGATAGATGAGTCCCCACATGCGCTATATCTAGTCATATCGCTATGCGAATCCATATCCGTCCCGTAAGACTTGTGCTGCGTAAATCCATTCGAGTCATAGGCAGCGTTTTTCAAACGGTCTCTCTCCCCATACACTGCGGTGGGTACTTGAGCGCTAACTGTTTCTTTCCTTTTGAACCCATTGGCGAGCGGCCGTGCCGAAGGCGATGGACAGGAAGAAGCAGGAGACGCATCGAAGAAAGACTGATACGATCCTGTCTCGGCACAGCGTTGGAACTCCGTGGTCTGTCTGATTTTCTTATCAGAATACCTATCCTCAGACATCCCTGTAGCAGAACAAAACAAATTCGGCTCGTATTTTTTGTTTCCATATCCGAATCTTCCACTAACACCATTATCATCTTGTGGCAAGATGACTAACTTCGGTCTGTCCCCCTGTCTGAACTCGAACAGGTCCTGGCAGTCGGCGATATCTTCATAGCTGCCATAGGACCCGTCCAGGTCCGAGTACTCTCTGGAGATTCCCACTGGGCTGGGCTGGTAGCGGATGAGCAGCACGATGATGGCGCTGGCTGTGAACTCTATGAGCAGCGCGATGGAGGACATCTGCAGCACTGTGCTGAACTCTAGCGCCAGGGAACACGCGGCGATCAGAGTCCCGGTCACAAAGTGAGCACACACTGGCACGCCGTTATAGCCGATCTGTGGAGCGTTGAAAACGAGGCATGGCTATAATGGGCCTTTAGACGTACAAATGATTATCAATGTCTTGTAAAGTGCGTCCAAGGTTGTTAGACCAGACAAAACTATTATTATAAAGGACCTTTAGACTTACAAATAATTATCATTGTGTTGTAAAGTTTGTTTATGGGTGGGAGACAAAACATTATTATTTAAAGGGACATTTAAACGTACAAATAATTATCATTGTGATGTAAAGTGTGTACTTGGAAACTATGAGACGTTCAATGAAGAGAAGGCTTCTCTCCAACAAACAGTATAATTTTCAAGTGTTCAAGACTTTGACATAAGGAAATTGTATCCCTTAATAATTCTAAAATATACAAGAAGGAAACAATGAAAACAAGACATCCTTACAGGTATATACTTATAGCTGCGCCCAAAAGTTTAGCATGGCTGCCTTTTCATTCCTTTTTTTTTATTTTCTGGACAACAAGTTGGAACCAGCTTGTACAAAGATCCTTATAATTAAATATTTGTGAGCTGATAGTTTTAGAATTTGCTTATTTATTAATCATCCATCAAAGAGGTGACAATTTATAAAACTGATAATCATAATTATAAAGCGCTATGCCAAAATTTTACTTAAGTATGTTTTGGTTAATTACTTTTAATCCATGACAAACAAGTAAGAGGCAAGTTAAAGAACTGATTTCCGGACTTAAATTTATGTCGTTGTTCCCAACAGGGTGGTATTTTAGGAGTACAAAGGGAAAGACACTGTCAATATTAAAAAGAATGAAATTGTTACAACAATTATATGAAGACTAATGCTAAACTGTATGGACAACTGATACATTTCTTTTTGCTTTCTTGCAATCGTATATCATTTAGTCATTATGTCGGATAGAGAATATCAGTTCATCTTTTGTTATTTTTCCGAATTTGATTTTAATTGTTTTGACTATCATGATTTAAAATTGGACATTTTTTGCCGTGCACCCTACGTTTGCTTTTAAAATGTTTCTTTTTTATCCTTATATTTCTTTTCTATTCAATTCCCAAAAAGGTAAGAGACAAAAACAATCTAAATTGCTATGAGGGCTATTGAAGGGTTTTAGTACTGACAAAATACACTATTGTGATTTTTATAACCTGAATGGAAAATGGTCTACGTTGAATTTATTCCTGTACGTTTCTCGGAATTTAGCAGGAAATTTAAAGGTCCGAACAATGTGTGTCTTTCTTCTAAAAAAAGACTAAATCTGTAGACTAGTTTTCATTCCTTTGAAAAAATATTGAAACTGCGTGATATCATTGATTCTTTTAAAACCTTCATAAACATATTATTAGGATACTTTTATAAGTTCATGTTTTATTGAACAGTATGAATTAAAAAAAAAAAAAGCAAATCCGGAGTCAGGCTTTCCACATACCACATAGCCTGATTCTAATCTTAGTGTAAATATCCATATCCCAATATCCCAATCTATAAATCGCCCATTGTTTCTTTTTTTTTTTTTTAATCCATTTCACATATTCTTTATATCTTTCACGATTTTGCTATATCTCTGTATGATCATAAAACTAAACCTCAGGTCACTGAATTATTTTTATTGATTTTTTTTGTTGGTAGCACATATCCTTCATGATGTGCTGTGTCAAGTTTAGTGAGTACGAAAAGATAAACAAATCAGATGCGGCGATACGCCTCTGTTGAGAAGACATAGACAGTCAGTGATACTTAATCGCGACACACACAAACACAGACACACACATAGTCACCCACCTTGGAGAAAATCTTGGGCAGCAGATTATCTTCTGACATGGCATAAAGAATCTTCACCGGAACTAGGAAAGATCCAATCAAGACCGGAAGTAGGCCCGCCACAGCGCCGACCCCGATCACAAAATTGGCGGCAAAGATACCGTGCGTCTCGAATGCTCTAGCCAGCGACGCGTCGTCCGCCAGCTGTTGCCATGGCGACGCGAGCGTCAGCGCCACGGTGACGAGAAAGAGGCTGGTGAAGACGAGCGCCAAGGTGAAGGAGAAGGCAGATGGCAGGGACTTGCTGGGCGTCTTGGCCTCCTCTGAACAGCTGGAGAGAGTGTCCACTCCGGAGAAGGTGGACATGAGCAGGGCGGCGCCTGACACGATCTGTAGGAAACAAACAGAGATGTGGTTGGATGTAGGTGTGGGAGGAGGCAAATTTCAATTTAAACATTAATATAACCATTTACAAGATAGCATATCGATCTTCACTATTTTGACTAACAAATTTTCAGTCCAAACATCTATAAGGTAGTAAGGTAGTATACATGAAATCATGAAAAAGAAGGTAAGGAGAGAATTAATGTTAATCTTCAAATTTTTAATTGATAAAGGAACTTATTGGTGTCAAATTAATGTTTAGATCTTGAAGCAACATTACTTTGTCACTGACTGATTTCCTTATTAATCAAAAGATTGGGTTTCTCTTGGCTCCTGTTCCTTAAAGCACGTTGAAAGCAGTAAGGATTGGCTTGTTAGCAAAGCTTCCACGTAAATACTACTTTATTATTTGATTTAAGTGAAAAGAGTGCATTGTTAAACAATGTTATAAGATAAATCAGTAAAGAAACGTATTGAAATGTTTCTCTTGGCTCCCGTTCCTTAAAGCACATTGAAAGCAGTAAGGATTTGCTTCATAATTTTGTTTGAGTAAAAACCACACAAGGAAAAAACAATGTTATAAGTTTAAGCAATAAAGAATTATATTGAAAATACGATTAGTCGTGAGAGCTTGCAGCGATTTTGTTGATGACGAACGATATAAATTGAAAAAAAAAAACCGGATTTAAACTCTTAAAGTTTGTGTAGTCATTTTATGAGAATCAAGTTTTTTCAACCACGTTAGCATTTAATCTATTTAAAACTGTTAAACTTTCATATGAAGAGACGGGTACAGCAATTTAGTATCCGCTCGCATCTATTATCTCCCGTGTTCTCAAAGCTCCGATGTTTCTAATTTACGTATTCATAATATCAACAACAAACAAAAACACTTGTCTCAAAATGAAGCTCCAATATTCATATGCCCGTATCATTTCTCTCTCTCTATCCCTCTCTCTCTCTATCTCTCTCTCTCTCTATCTCTCTCTCTCTCTCTCTCTCTCTCTCTCTCTCTCTCTCTCTCTCTCTCTTTCTCGCTCCCTCTCTCTCTTTCACTTTTTCTTTCTTTCTATTTCTTACTCTCTGTGTCCATCCCTCCGCTACCAATCTCTATCGTTCTCTCTCAACCTGCCTGTTTTGGCACACTTTGTCCTTACCAGCATCTAAAATACAGGAGTGAAACACCAATAATTATTTGATAAAATTAGACGACAACAAAATGGATGTCATCGCTACTGCACGCTACAAACTCCACCTTTCATTTTGTAATACAAAACATTGTATTTTAAGAGGAGCATGACCTAATCGATAGAGCACTCACCCCGCCAATGCCATGGGCGAAGAAGCCAGGGTTCGAGTTCCAGTTCTCAGCCTCCACGTGGAAGAAGCCAACACATATGAAGGCGAGTAGGACCAGGGCGCAGAGAAAGATCAGGAGCAGGTGAACTGTGGCACACCTCTGCATTCGTGGTGAAGGAAAAAGAGGTAGAGGGGGGTGGGGGGTAAATAGATTAATAGTGTTATGTAGCGTTAATACTTCACCGTGTGATTATTTCCCTTTGCATTAAAATTATCTCCCTTATGTATTCTGTGGTGTATTATTCTAGCTCAAATAGTATGTCATATATCATCATCTCTGTATTTATTTAATATCATAATAAGCATGCTAGTGATGTATAACATATCGGAATGAATGTAGGTATGCGTGTCAATATATTTTATTTCTTATGAAGATGATGTGATTATGTAATGTAAACTGCTTTTACAAACGATGTATAGTATATTGCTTGACAGAATAAACACATTTCGTTATGTCTTCACCAAACCAAGATTTCCTGTGTTCCTGATTCAAGTAACAAAACATCCCATAGCCATATACTTGAGCAATTTATCGTAAATGGAAAGGGAATTTTGATGGGAAATTTGAAGAGGAAACTTAGGGCAAAAACAAAATAAAAAGAGTCTTTTCGCATAATATGAGAGCGGTTAGGACATTTCACCACTGCCATTTAGTTTTTTGGAAAAAAAAACTCTTTGCATTGTACGCGCTGCGAAGCTTTTGTCCTGTGCGGCTATAGGGCCTAGACAATTTCGTTTTTTAAACCTATGTATGTGCAGAAAGAAAGACTTCTTGTGTCTCTCTCTCTCTCTCTTGCACTCTCTCTCTCTCGCTCTCGCTCTCTCTCACTCTCTCTATTTCTCGCTCCCTCTCTCTCTTTCACTTTTTCTTTCTTTCTATTTCTTACTCTCCGTGTCTATCCCTCCACTACCAATCTGTATTGTTCTCTCTCAACCTGTCTGTTTTCGCACACTTTGTCCTTATCAACATCTAAAATACAGGAGTGAAACACCAATAATTATTTGATAAAATTAGGAGACAACAAAATGGATGTAATCTCTACTGCACGCTACAAACTTCACCTTTCATATTGTAATACATAACATTGTATTATAAGAGGAGCATAACCTGCTCAGTAGAGCACCCACCCCGCCAATGCCGTGGGCGAAGAAGCCAGGGTTCGAGTTCCAGTTCTCAGCCTCCACGTGGAAGAAGCCAACACATATGAAGGCGAGTAGGACTAGGGCGCAGAGAAAGATCAGGAGCAGGTGAACTGTGGCACACCTCTTCATTCGTGGTGAAGGAAAAAGGAGGAGAGAGGGGGGGGGGGGGTAGAGCGAAACAAACCAAGAAATCACAAATCACAATGAGCAGTGCAAATAAGCAAATTAATAGCATTCTGTTATGTAGCGTTAATACTTCACTGTATAATTATTTCGCTTTGTATTATATTTATGTCCCTTATGCATTCTGTGGTGTATTATTCTAGCTCAAATAGTATGTATTTATTTAATATCATAATAAGCATGCTAGTGATGGATAACATATCGTAATGAATGTAGGTATGCGTGTCAATATACTCTATTTCTTATGATGATGATGTGAGTATGCCATGTAAACTGCTTTTATAAACGATGTAAGGTATAATTGGTTGACAGAAAAAAAACACATTAAATTAGGTTATTGCTTCACCAAACCAAGATTTTCTGTGTTCCTGATTCAAATTTTAACCTAAGGTACAACACATCCCATACTTGAGCAATTTATCGTAAAAGGAAATGGAATTGTGATGGGAAATTTGAAGAGGACACGTAGGGCAAAAACAAAACAAAAGCGTCTTTTTCGCATAATTTCAGAGCGTTGAGGACAATTCACCACTGCCATTTAGATCCTTTTTAAAAACTCTTTGCATTGTACGCACTGTGCGGCTATAGGCAATTTATATAAAGCGATTCTTCTTTCGTTTTTTAAACCTACCTATATGCGGAAAGAATCCCTCGATAAGTGTATTGCCTTAGACGTCCAATGTGTTTACGCGTATTTATGTTGGCATGTGTGTGGTTAAAAAAGATAAAGAGACAGAGAAAAAGAGAGAGAGAGAGAGAGAGAAAGAGAGAGAGAGAGAGAGAGAGAGAGAGAGAGAGAGAGAGAGAGAGAGAGAAGAGATAGAGTGTATTGGAAAGAGTGATTTCTTTTTTACCCAATTTATTGTGATATTCTGTACGTGAACTGTACATAGTTGATTACAATACACCGTGAACAAGCAAAGTTTTCCTTGTCAAATAAAGTATTATCTTATCTTATCTAAACCACAGCAAGTAGGCTAAATGATGAATTTATTGATATTCAACAGCTTAACCTTCAAATTAAACCGTAAGTTACGTAAACTACTTTATTTAGTTTTACTATAATGTTTAATATAGAGGAGCACAAGGATCCGTAGATAGCGCTTTTGCCTTACCTTTATCGATATGAAGGTGAGGAAGACAGCGGCTATGGCGACACAACAGGAGAAGAAGTCGGGCGACGTGTTCAGCACGTCATCTTGGTCATTCGGGAGTTGGAAGAGAGCCGTCACATTGCTGTGGTGTCAGAAACAACCATGGGTGGGCGATAGGTAAAGGAAACAGGTTAGTCATCACGGTGAGTACATGTTTAGTTTATTTTTGTTTTATTACCTCATTTGTCTTAACTCTGTAAGAACAGAGTCTATAGATTATACTGTAACTATTAAAGACACAGTTATTAGCATAGGTGATTGTTCTGAACTCTTCATATTTTTCATAAATTTCTTGACAAGTGCGTGGTAAACCATAATAAGTACCAACTAGAGTGAATCAGCTACACATATAATTATATGCTTTAATTATCAAATATCGATCTTTTACCTACACAATGTTTCTTGAAACATAATTGTCATCATCTATCTTCTGAGACTCAATGAGTAATGTCCTTTATTCCTTTTAAAAACCATTGTATTTAATTTCATGAATATAATACTGTAAATAAAATATGTATGTTGTACATAGTGCCCGATTTTTTACTTACACAATGTAACTAGGAACATACTTATCTTTATCTAGCTCTTGAGACGTAATGAGTTATTTCCTTTATTCGTACTAAAATCCACAAAAAATAATTTCATAAATATAATACCTATACTGTAAATACAATATATATGTTACGTACCGTCCATCCGTGCTGTTGTACATGTAGTCCGATTTTTTACGTACACAATGTAACTAGGAACATAATTGCCATTATCTAACTCTTGAGACTCAATGAGTATTTTCCTTAATACGAAATATAATACTGTAAATAAAATATATAAAATTATGTTACGTACCGTCCACCCGTGCTGTTGTACATGTAGTCCACGTACTGCCACAGCGCCTGCGCGGCGGCCGCCCCCATGAGTACCTGCTCCAGGACAAGACTCCATCCCACCACAAAGGCCAGCAACTCCCCCAGGGTCACGTAGCAGAACGTGTAGCCCGAGCCGCATCGGGGCAGCCTGGTGGCCAGCTCTATGTGACACAGGCCTGGGTGGACAGTAGCAGGTACATCGTGAAAAGTAAAGAAATAATGGGTTTTATTGGAATGCATGACTGTATATCAAGGTATGAGGATGAAAGACTGACTTAAGAACGATTCCCTTGTATATCAAAGACTGAATTAAGAACGATTCCCTTGTATATCAAAGACTGAATTAAGAACGATTCCCTTGTATATCAAAGACTGAATTAAGAACGATTCCCTTGTATATCAAAGACTGAATTAAGAACGATTCCCTTGTATATCAAAGACTGAATTAAGAACGATTCCCTTGTATATCAAAGACTGAATTAAGAACGATTCCCTTGTATATCAAAGACTGAATTAAGAACGATTCCCTTGTATATCAAAGACTGAATTAAGAACGATTCCCTTGTATATCAAAGACTGAATTAAGAACGATTCCCTTGTATATCAAAGACTGAATTAAGAACGATTCCCTTGTATATCAAAGACTGAATTAAGAACGATTCCCTTGTATATCAAGGGTTGATGATTAAAGACTGAATTAAGAATTAACGATTCCCTATTCAGCCAGATGGAAAGATACAAGTAAAACCAACGATTACATCCCCTAGATTCGCTGAAAAAAGTCTATATGCACTTTTCGGCTTCTTTTTCTTTAATTGCAAAAAGGGCAATTGCTGGGGGTCGAACTTCTCGCCTGCTGCTTGTCAGTACCCTGCACAATCCACTGAGAATTATCTAGATCCTCAAAAAGAAGGAACATCGTATCGCCGCTGGCAGTTGACAACTTTGAGAAGCTTCCATCACTTCACATCAACTGAAGACGAGGTTGTTGTCCTGTGGAATTACTGGAGGCTAGCTACGCCACCAATAAATCATGACAGCGTGGTACTTGGAAATCGCCCTACAGAAGCTGCTGTTTGATTCAACATAGTGATTTTGAGATAGAGAGTGTGCTTGTGAAAGATAAAAAATAAAAGATAGATAGATAGATAGATAGATAGATAGATATAAATAGATAGATAGATAAAGAGAGAGTGGTACAAAAACAGCAACCAGGTACATGAGATGACAACTGCTATCATTATATCATTTTATAGATTAAGATAGAGAGACATTTAAAGATAGAGTAATAAAGAAAACAGAAATCGCTTACCGGTGCTAAACAGATAATGAGATAGAGAGAGAGTGAGCTGGATATTTATATAGAAAACGAAAAAGAGAGAGAGAGACGGAGAGAGAAAAAGTAGAGATTATTAGATAGATAGGTAAATGGATAGATAGATTAGACAGAGGATTACAGAAAATGCTAGTTACCTGAGAGAAGCGCTGCGGTTCCTGCCAGTAGCACCGATAGCACCACGGCTGGTCCTGCCTCCCTGCCGGCAACATGGGCCACCATGGCGAAGATGCCCAGCCCGGAGCAGCTGGCCACACCTGGAGAGACAGCACAGGTAAGAGAGTTTCAGTGATGTTGTTAAGTTGGTGCGGTATTAAGTTTCAGGGTAAAAAACGACGCTCCATAGAGTAGGACTCATAGATGGCTTGATGTTGATTAAATGATTAAAACTAAGAACCTTCCGATTAGATGATTGTGCATATTACCGACTGAGCTACCCTGTACCCCAGGATGAGAGGTAAACTTTGCATGTAGTTTTTCACCGGTCGACTTTTACAGTACTGTTACACCAAATTGTAGGAGATGATGAATTAAAACTGTATATCAGAGAACACTGGCTGGGGACAAACTGATGAAAGTGGTAGAGCATTAGTTTCCGGATCGGGAGGTCTTTGGTTTTTAAACCCGCAATTCAATGGGTCAAACATGGATTTGTCCGATTTTGCAACCTACTGGTAATGTCAGTAAAATGTGATGGCTAAGACAGGAGTCCTGGTATCCCCGCACTTCCTGTGTGTGGCAGTCTTGTATTATCAGAGGTTAGTCTTGAGATCAGTCTACGATATGGCCTTGATGCTGACGTTGGACTTTAAGAAAACAACTCATTCACTCGCCCAGAGTAAAGGCCTACATTGATAAAAGTATTGTTAATGCTCCTTATTGAGCTGAATCAATCGATCTACACAGTTGCTATGCCATGCAATGCCGTGTGGAAGCAAGCCCAGATGTCTAGACAGTTTAAGACGACCGACCCTAAACGACCCGAACTCCTCCATTTATCGCACGGTCGACTGAACCCAGTAATGAGCTTAGCCTTGAGCAGCTAGTTATGCCCGGAGGGAGTGGGGCAGCAGAAAGGGCAGAGGAGAAAAAGGGCATTTCATTAGTGCAAATTGTCTGTTACGTCTTCAGACCGTTTGGCAAAGCATTTCTTTCATTTATGATAGGCTCGATAACCAGTTTTTAAATATATAAATGTTGCATATAGCTGGCATAAAATGGTTTCTGGAGCGAGATAAGAATTTTGACATACTATTACTCCACACCCCTTCCCGTACTTTTATGATGCATACTGGTTTAGGTATATACCATGTTGTGTAAGTGTTAAATTGTGTCTGTTTCTTTTACATTGCTTTCTACACATTCTCTCTCTCTGTCTGTCTGTCTGTCTGTCTCTCTCCTCTGTCTCTCTCTCTGTCTCTCTCTCGCTCTCTCTCTCTTTCTCTCTCTCTGTCTCTTTCTCTCTCTCTCTCTCTCTGTCACTCTGTCTGTCTGTCTCTCTATCTCTCTCTCTCTCTCTCTCTCTCTCTCTCTCTTTGTTTCTCTCTCTGATTTACAAATATATCAACTTTTGTTACAATTATTTTATTTTTTAGATTTATCTAGCAAAATAATAATATTGTATTCAATAGACTTAAACGATTAAAAACTGTTGATTTTACTTTTTGTGCTAGTTTAACTATGCTACCTAGTTGGACAAACTAGCCTTTTTGTTGTTTTTTGTTGTTGTTTATTTTATTTACTTCTTTTAAACGATTTCTAGGCGTCTAATATCACATGTTATTCCTTAAAAGGTTGTTTACTTGAAACTGGTGTAACACATAATATACGTTAGATTATCAGGTCAGCTATGGTATCTATTTCAAATAACAGGTAACTAGGCTCCGTTAAATCGTGTGTAATTCTTCAACGTATGGTTATACTTATTTTTTTCTACTTTAGATTTTATCATAACATTTTAAAACGCATAACATTTTGTAAATGAAAAAAAATAACTCGACGCTTCGTCATAAAAGACAGCATAATTTTTTTTTCTTTTAATTTAATGTTAAGCTTAATGTTGAGATAGAGGAAAATCAACCAAAAGGATGAGTATTTATTAATTTTTTTTTTTTTGTCTACCTCCAAACTGATGTTTGCAACGTGGTGTTTTCATAATAGAAGGTTTGGTTTGTTGCTTGCATAACGTCCGTACTATATTGTGGACGGGCCCAAAGGCTAATGTATAGCTAACAATTTTACGTGCTGCTACACAGAGACTACTGTCTCAGCCAGTCACATTATACTGTATACTGATACTGACCCGACCAATGGGAGAGGGGGGGTTCAAAATAGGAAAAAAGTACATTCTTAATTGATAGTGGGTTTCATACGGGTGAGCTCTCGATTGGGAGACAAACGCTCTACAACTTCAGCCAGTTCGTCACCTCAAATAACATGGAAAAACAGAAACTGATCATTTTGTTAGGTCCTCTCATGCCCATCCCGGCTTGGAAAATAATCAAATCAACCCAGATCTGTTGGATTTCTTACGACTTGACATTTGTGACATTTGTTTGCCTAAAGTCATAGCTTTCTTCTACAGTAACTTTTAACAAGACGCAAGTAGAGAACATAAAACCAGAGAAAGACATACACGAGACAACCTTTTCTGAACTTAATTCCTTTTGCTACAAAAAAAAATCCGAGGCAGAAAAATTTTCATGGTTTTCATCTACAATAACTTTCAACAACAAGACAGTTCTGGACAGAGGACATATAACTTCGTTTTTTGTAAAACTAGATTTAGATTTCCAAGAGATCATTTTGACATTTCCTTTTTTCTGAAAAAAAAAAAACCCGTGGCACAAACCATGTATTCTGCTGCGACAACTTTTAACTGACTGTGTTAAGCAGAGAACATAGAACAAGAACAACTAGATTTAGATCTAGTCTTTTACGAGATCAAGTGACAAACTTTTCTCAAATTATCTCCTTTGGCTGAAGAATTAATAAAACAAACAAACTGAGAAGCAAACTTAAGGCACGAAACTGGCGATTGTAAAGATAAATCCCCCCTTCGACCCCCTCTTTCCATCTGTTTGTGTGACAGCGGACCAGCCCAGGGGCAGACTGAATGGCCGGGCTAGAGAACAAGATAAACTATCCTTTAGTGAGTGAAGCGAGCCACGCTAATGTGATTTCAACGTGAGCACTGGAGACAAGTAGGGCCAGCCGTGAGCTTCAGCGCAGGGCTACGGGTCCTCAAGAGGTGAATAGAGGGATTGGGTAAAGAAACGAGGTAAACTTTAAACCTTATCAAATCAACGCGCCGGTAGTTCTCATTGAAACACGTTAAATTTTTGGTGGTGGGCGCACTGGTAGTTGTTTAAGGAAGGAGATGAAATAGAGCTACCGTTGTGGGATAAATTGTAAGGCGAAAATGTACAAATACAGCTATTACATTATTGGAAGAAGTACTTATAACAAGGAGATGAAGAATTCGTGTAGAACGTACACTATCTATAATTTCTAGACAAAATTAAAAACAATTTTATTTTCATGTGCAAATTGAAATCCCCAAAAGTACAATAACAACTTTTAGACATTGGTAGAGCTGCTTGAAACAAGGATATATGAAATAATTCATGTGAAACTAGTTTTACGATTTAATAATAAAAACCAGTAATTGGGAATAACAGGGCAAAATGACCGAATGGGTGAAAGGGGAAAAAAAAGAAACAAAGTTAGACCGACCTGATGATTAATTCTTCCCGTAACCGTTTTCCACCAGAACTAATAATCAAAAGTATCAATCGATAACAAAGAGAGATAGTTTGGCTTTCTGCCAGGACACCAGTGCATTGGGGCAGTAGTGACGTAATTTCAGCTTTTAAATAGAAAGGGATTAAATGATATGGGGTAACGAGAGTGAGGGGGAGGGTTAAATGACTCACATAGCTACAGGAATGATATTGATAGAAGATACAAGACATGAAGCGGGATAACAAGACTAAGAAAATGTATGTATAGGTGTATTTTTTTTTTAAATGGAAAGAACAGAACAAACCAAAAAAAGGGAGGGAGAGAGAGAGAGAGAGAGAGAGAGAGAGAGAGAGAGAGACAGAGAGAGAGAGAGAGGGAGAGAGAGACAGACATAGGACAAATAGACAGACAGACAGACAGACAGACAGACAGACAGACAGACAGACAGACAGACAGACAGGCAGAAAAAATAATCTGAAAAAAAAACTTAGCAGCTGCGGGAGAAAAAGAAATGAAATTAAAGCTTCTTTCAAGTGAACATTGGGTACGGTGGGATCACATCATGATTATAATACCGCGGAAGCAGATAAGAAAAAATAGCGTCTAGTAATTAATACTATAACGAGTAATTCTATTCCAAGTTTACCGAAAAAATTATCCAAGAAAAATTGCTTTGAGGTTAAAAAAAGGACCCAAACTAACGGCACCAGTTCTGGCATCAGCATGGATGGGTAAATAGAAAGAGTCTGCGTGTAGCGTGAGATGAACCTACAGCCATCAGAGGAGAAAAGAGGCAACGTGAGGTCTCTCCAATCACAATGGGAACAATGCAAAGCTTTGTCTGGGAGACTGGCTAAAGTCGTTAGGTCCGTGTAAACTTGGCTTGTACTGACCCAAAGACTTCGTGAAGATGATGTGAGCGCCGCGGGAACCTCGCTGCCTGTACAGTGCTGTTTTTTTTTCTCCTTTTTTTTCGAACGTTGAAGAGCTGGTGGTGGTGGTGGTGGCACTGAGAGCTGCTATAGGATGGAGACTAGGACAACACGCTTTGTTCGAACTTTAAACCAAGTTTGTTTATTTTATTCCATTGAATTTGTTTTTCACTTCTAATATTTTCTGTTTTAAACATTTCTATAGTCCGTCAGTTTTTTGTTTTGTTTTGCTTTTTTCAATCGTTTAAGTTTGATTTGTTTCATTTTCAATTTGTTCCTTTTTCATCCCCTTTTTAGGATCCTTTAGTTTCGCACATTTAATCCATTATAGTTCTTTATTTTATCCCTTTTCACTCTTTAAACATCATAATTTATAGTGATGTTCTGTCTATGGAACATTCAAATATGGAGAGAGATATAGATGGAAAGAGTGAGATAGGGAGGGACAGAGAGACAGACAGACAGACATTGAGTGCTTGAGTGAGTTAGTGATTTTTTTTTTACGGCACGTTATTACGGTAACGGCTATACTGGGCCCATGATGTCATTAGACAGTTAATACATTATAATAGTAGCAATGGTGACTTCTTTATCTCTCTGAATAGTAACAGCATAAGCAATTTCAATTCAATTCAATTCAATTCAATGTTTATTCAGTCAATATATATATTAAGAACATACATATCGAAAATTATTTTGTCAAGCACAGGCTTTGCAAGATGAATACATATAAACAGTTATACAAATATACGTGCAGCAACCCAATTAGCAAAAAGTTTTACTTAAACATAGTTGTATCTAAGTATTACACATTAATTAAAAAGGGTCGTTAAAAGTAAAGGGTATATACAGTAGTTGAAAAGGTCCATTCAGAAAGACAGACAGAGAGACAGAGACAGAGGCAGAGACAGAGACAGAAACAGAGATAGAGTAAAAGACAGAGAGACAGACGACGGAGGCAGAGACAAGGAGTCAAGTTTGTGTTATTTTTTCACCACAAAGTTTTGCAACTTTTATAAACTTTTAAGGCGTTTCAAAATTTTGAGTGAGACACGGCAGTCCTGTGTTAGAACATCATCTTTCGTCGCAGGAGCTCCGTGGTTCGAGTCCTGGCGATTTCACCCGCTATTGGTTGGGTCGGTGTCAGTTTAATGTGACCGGCTGAGTCCGGAGTCATGGTATCTCCGCCCTGTCTCGCGTGTGGCAGCACATAATATTGTCAAGCGTCAGTCTTGGATCCTGTCCACAATATAGCCTGTATAGTGCTGGCGTTGGAAGTTAAACCAACTCAACAACAGCATAAACTCAACAACAAGTAATAATTTCGAAAGGCATTTAACATATAATTTCACAATAATTTTCGTCTCAAGAAATTGTCTTTCTAATTAAAAAATATTGCTTTTAAATTGTTTTTTTTTTTTCAAAACAAATTCGTAAAAACAATATTCCTTTATTTTCGTTCAAATAAGTCTTTGTAACACGGCTAAAATTAGAGTAATTGTTTTATTTACATTTAAGTGAAAAACCTTGGGCGGAAAGAGAAAAGGAGCAAGGGGAAATGTTACAAACCAAGTGGCAAAATTATAGTACAATTATTATATTGTCATAAAATGACAAACTTAGAGATTGAAAAACAATTAAATTTTAAACACACTTTATGGACATTTGGGGGGTTATATTTTGTGGGTGCTTTTTTGTTTTTAATTGAGGGTGGAGGGGGAGGCTGAAATTCACAATGCATTTATCTGCTAAATTCTGCCAAACACCATCTTTTAGAGTCCGCATCGGATGGTTCGAATTTACTAAATTTCTATGAATCTTTTAACCAGGACAAGAAAATTAATATTATCTAAGAAAACAGGTGAAAGTGCTGAGAGAAAACGGTTCTGTTTTAAAGAAAGACACCAAGGGTATACTATTTCCCTATCTCTACGACCTCTCTGAAGGGCGAACTGGCTCAAGTAGTAGAGCGTTGGCCACCCAAGCAGCATGTCCGTGCGCGGGTCGAAGTCCACGATTGGGCAATATATTTTTGTCGGATTTCGCCCCTGACTTCTGGGGTCGGTTCCAGTATAATATAACCGGCTGAAACAGGAGGTGCTGACATCTACGCGTGGTGTCGTATGTGGCAGCGTGCAATATTGTCAGACTTTAATCTTTGGACCCTTTGCAGTGTACAATCCTCCTTTGGAACATACAAGACGTACAATTCTCTCTCTCTCTCTCTCTCTCAGAGAGAGAGAGAGAGAGAGAGAGATCTATAAAGAATAAGAATACGGCCTCGTCCTTGAAGTAAATTGATGTGTGTGAGGGTAGGCAGGGTTAAAGGGCTCTAAGGGCTCTAAGGGTAAGAACATAAGATCAGCGCGTGGGACGTTATTCATTTATAGTACCCTTGGTATAATAACATCTCCTCACAGCATGATGGCTTTGAGACTGTCCTTCTCCAGTGCTATTAACCAGGCCTCCCAACATGGTTTTAATGCCGGGCTGGCGATACCTAGGACACTTTCCCAGGTTGAGCGCTTCGAGATAGACCAGGAGGCACAATAGGGTTTTCTTATGGGGCGTTTTATTTCATCCCATTTTCCCATCCTGCGTTCATTTATCTCGTCTTGATTGATTTTTGGCCACGTTATTACAAGTAGGGGCCCCAGGCGGAGACATCAACCCTGGCCTAGAACGCGGAGTGAATTAATCTCCACACCCAGCTGGAAAGACTACTAGAGAGGTCCCTCCTTTCACAAACGGAAGTGTTCAGCGTACCTAACACGAGGGGGAGTCGGCATTGACAAGGACTAAAAATGATGAAGCCCGTCTAATTTCATAGTAGAGTAGGGGAAATGAAGAGTATTGTAAACCTCTCGATATGAGAAAAGGTAGCTGCAGTATTAAATAAAAAATGTTTAGTTCAGAAAACTATATTGTGTATGTGCAACAGCTAACAAATTCCAGGGTATCGAACTGAATTATTTATTTCATTTGTTCATCATTTTTATTTGTATGATGCACAACCAAAAAAAAAAAAAAAAAAAAAAAATGATCTCTTTACTCTAATATTCCTCAATAATTCTCTTTCAGATATTCATCTTTTTAATCGCTCTGAAGAAATGACTGCCGAAAAAAAAGATAAGAAATAACTTCAAGGATACCCAAAGAAATCTTAAATATTATGCTTGGAACAAAAGGTAGAGATGCTAGAATCTTATGGCGTTTTTTATTATCAGTTTGATTGTGGAAACTATCTATCTAAATAAAACCTGAATATACATTAAACTTATTTTTCTTCCAAATTCATTGAAGTTTAAATACCTGCAACTTTCACACGTTATATTATCTCTCTCTCTCTCTCTCTCTCTCTCTCTCTCTCTCTCTCTCTCTCTCTCTCTCTCTCTCTTTCCTCTTTCGCTCACTGTCTCCTGGTTCTCTCAATCTCTAACCTACTTCAGCATAATATTTCTACTTGACTGCTCTCATGGTTAGCTCTGTGTTCGTATCGCGCCAGATACTCTTCAGAATTAGCTCTAAGCTTCGCCGGAAAGAGATGAAGAAAAAGTAAAGAAGATAAAAAAAAAAACACCAAGCAGCCGGAAATTAATCTTCATTCAAAAGTCGCCAAAATCCGAGCCCTAGGCAAGACGGGTTATTGATGCGATCATAACGGGCGAACAGCCTTCAGAAATTCTGTAATGCAGTTAGTTAAGAACTGCGCAAAATCTTAGTCGGAGATAAGAAAAAAATCAAGTGTGGTTGTGGTTGCGGTTGTTTACAACTTGGAAGCGTCCAATCGAAACTGTGCTGATGGATCTCCAAGGAAGATAAAGGATCCATCGAAAAAAATCAGTTTTTATTTAGATGAATGTTTGATAGATTGCACCAGTGAACTCTTTTTTATCATAAAGAATAAAACATTATAATAGCTATAATAACTATAAGCTAGGACTTTTAATAAACAAACAAAGCCAATCTTTACAAAAAGTCATTGCTTTACCTTGCACATACGGGGAGGGGGGATGTATATGAATATTGAAAGTTAAAGAATTTTGTAAAAATATGAAAATAACGTGGTTATTAAGGGGATCTAGTTGTAAGAAGATTTAGAGCATTGCATACATGCAGCTTATGTTGGATGAAGTCAATGAAGCAGAATGGAAACATAATTTGAAACAGCATAAGCCAGCTATCGTACAAGCCAGGCGAAGTTAAGCTTAAATAACACTCTTTATGAGGGGGAAATCGGCCAAAGGGTAGGCAGCGCAATCAAACAAAGCTTTGAAATGAGGGCAGGAGACACAGCCCCCAATCTCTATTATAGGATTTTCCAGGAAACCTTGTAAGCTTAAAACTAATTAAGCACTACAGAAGCGAGACATACATATATATGCGTTGAGAGTAATACTGGTTGGAATTTACGTCTAAGTTAAAAACGCAATGAGGAAAATCTTTGCCAGTTTTATTATGTATTATGACATTCCTTATGCTTATTGGAAAATGTGCAACGTATCAACGGACGTCAAAACTATCTTTTGTTGTGTTTTTTAAGTCGTAAGAATGTTCAACTATATTATTCCACGTTTGGTATGGGCCATGCCTTGTAATATCCCGGACAACTTTTGGGCCGCAAGCAAAAATACCTCCCTTCAAAAAAGAACAGTGGTTGGTAATGAAAACAAGGAGTTTTATGGGGACGCCAAGGACCGTGGTTTAGTTGAGACGAGTGTAATATCCGGTTCTATGTGGCGCGCTTCTTCCCCAGCATCCGCCATAAGGACTTAGTTATTGGCAATAAACTTCCTGTGGCTGGGCCACACTCGGTTGCTTCCCCTGAGCGATACTTCAATGGCGGTCTTGGCGTGTTTTGGTGTAACGTCTTGTGATTTAAGATTGAGGTGCGTGCTACAAAATGTACCTGGAAAAAATGCTGTTAGAGTAAAAAAAAAAAAATAACACTCGAAGACTAAAATGAGAATGATACCCAAACACGCCATAAACTGATCACACCTTTTCATTGATGTTTTTTATGCAAATTTGTGTAATAACTGGTGCCGCCAGGCTTAAAAAAACAAAAAAAAAAAAACAAAACAAGGTAGGTATAAATGTGTAATTGTGTGTGTGTCATTCGCAAACATAATTATGTTAATTGTCTTAAACTGAAAATACCATAACATCCCTGTCAGTTGTCAATAATAAGTAGACTTTTATAATCATGTTGTCTAAATTAGCGTCATTGTTTAAAAGTTAAGTATCTCTATGTAAAACTGATGTACTTTTAAACATTGTTCAAAGTATGTGAGTGTCGGGTGGATATGTGCTTGTTTGGCATAAACCAAATAATAAATATCAAATAAATACTTAATAATGATATGGAATATTGTTCCTTTATTAGTCAAACTACCAAGAAGCCCCACGCCGTTTTCTAAACTTGAAATAGAAAAGGATAGCCAACGCATGTGGTTGAACAAACTAAAACTGTTTTATAGTATGAAAATCTAGGGAAAAAACATCATGCATTGTCAGCAGGCTTAAGTAAGGCAGCTACCTATTATTATGATTCACATTTGCACCCATTCATTTTACCCTCGTCGCATGTAACCTGTATTAGGACAATATTGGAAGATTTTCTGCTCAGGTAAAGAACTAAAATGCGCAAGTGAATTAATCCAGGCTCCATGATGATATGATTATACCAATGACTTTTTACTTAATTAAAAGCATGACAATTATTTAAACTCAGGCCTTTGTGCATTTCAAAGAAATGTTGTCAGACAAAATTCAAAATTATAAAATAATATTTGATTCAATTTTGTCCATTATTAGCACGTACTTGTGTGCATTAAATGTAAAAAAAAACAAACAACAGCAATATTTGATTTAAATTTTGATCTAATACAAGCTCCCGTAAAGTCCTTTTAAAGTAGGCGACTACCAATAAAGTAAGGTTGGAGCCATCTCAAAACTAGGGTGTGAACTTGGAATCTTCCACCTAACGTTTCAGTGTTGTACTGACCAAGATTTGTGAAAGTCCCTTTGACAATCATGTTATTGCCTGCTAGAGAATAAATTGTATTATTAGTACAGATTCTGAAATATTTGTTACTTTGTTTCCAGTTTATCTTGCCCATTCCAAATATTGTTTTTAATAGAGTTTTCTTTGTTTGTTTGTTTGGGGGGATGCTTTTGGCATTTGCTATAAGTAGACTTACTATCGTTTTCTTCCATTTAAATTTGCTATTTATTTTGAACTCATAGAAAAAACTCGTTCAACGAAAGAAAACCCCAGATGAATACAAAAACACGAATCAAAGCAACCAAACAATAAAAAAAAATCCTCAAAACATTGCACTAAATTAAATCACGGAAGATACGTAATATCTTGAAATAGACTTAAGAAAACTGACCGAAAAAACAAACCCTCAAAACATTACACTAAAATGAATCACGGGATATAAGTATGTCTTGAAATAGACTTAGGACAACCAACCAAAAAACAGAAACAAAAAACAAAACAAACAAAAAAAATAAAACAAAAACCCTAGCCTCCAAACATTGTACTAAAATGAATCACGTGAAATAGACTTAAGACAACCAACAAACCAAAAAAAATAAAAAACACAAATACAAACAAAAAAAATCCTCAAAACATTGCACTAAAAAAATCACGGGAAATAAGTATGTCTGGAAATAGACATAAGAAAACCAAACAAACAAAAAAAAAACAAACAAAAAAAAAACAAAAAAACAAAACAAAACAAACAACAACAACAAACAAACAAAAAACCTCTCAAAACATTGCACTAAAATAAATCACGGGAGATCAGTATGTCTGGAAATAGACTTAAGAATACTTGTCCTCTCTCCCAAAATAACATTCACTAGCGACTTAAGAATACTTGTCCTCTCTCCCAAAATAACATTCACTAGCTCGTCCTCCATCCTCGCTACTGTAAGCGGACACTCGGCAAATCTGGCTTGTATATAGTATAACAGCCTTCTCACAAAGATAACGAATGACTTTATCAAACCCCTTGGGTAGGGGGGCGCTATAGCCCTATGGTAAAACATTGGCTTCCGACGCAGGAGGTCCGTGGTTCGAGCCCTGGCGGTTTCGACCCCCACTGGTTGGGTCGGTGTTAGATTAATGTGAGCGGCTGTGACAGAAGTCATGGTATCCCCGGCCTGTCTCGTGTGTGGCAACACATACAATTTTCAGACGTCAGTCTTGGGGTCCGTCCACAATTTAGCCAATATAGTGCTAATGTTGGACGTTAAACCAACTAAACTCATCTCAACCTCTTGGGCATGGGGTTCTCTGGCCTCTCATTTGCTCTGTAAGTCTAGAATAGACTTTTGAAAAGACGCTGGTGCATAATTAAGTCCTTCCTTATCAAGAAGCAAAAGATATTACCGGGCCAATAGCGTGTCGAAGATTATACAAAACATCACGCGGCAAGTAGGAGCGGTGACATTCGTATCCGTGCCGATTTCCTAGCGCCCGGCCAGCTACAGATTGATCCAGTGGTATAATGAAGCGGGAGGAAACCGCTCACGATAAGCCTCTTAGTGTCTTAGCGACAGCGAAAAGCTAGAGATAAACCCCGACAGCCTGGCTGCGGTACGGAACATTTGGAGCTTTTGCGACACCCATGCCAATAAATTGCAAAAGCGAAGACGCCGGGGGTCGTAGGTACAGCATCGCGGTAGCTTATGATTCGTTGTAAGCTTCCTTTATTTCATATTCCTACGAGTAGTAAGCTACTGCGACGTTGTACTTCCGGCCCATAGTAAGGAAATATGCACCGGTGTCCAATAATAGTTCTATTTCAAAATTACGGAGCCAATGAGCAATTGGAAATTCCCGTCCCTAAGGGGCGTAATTATGTCCCCCATTATCGTCGCGTGGATCGCAAAGGCTGCAATTGTCTGGGAAGATCCCGAGAACTGATGTAGTCCTGGCTTAAACAACCTGAACGCCCCCAATCATCTCCACTTGCGCCCCTAATGTGATTAACTCTTTTCAAAACCCTGATTTGTTTACCTCTTGCTGGAACTCTCACATTTTATTCTTTTTTGTTGTTGTATGTGGGGTGGGGGTTAAGACATTTTTTTTCTATAAACATTTTATATAAAAGGTGCAGTTTTGCTTTCAATATGATGCGGTATCCTCCCTCGGTTGTTCTAGACCTGCTGACCTCTAAAACTTCTTGAAATGAACAAATTAAAAAAAAACACATACAAAAATAAAAAACAAAAACAACGATTTGTCCTGAAGCAGATATTGACAACAGCAGTCACATATACAAAGATCAAACGAAAAGGCTTATTTAATTTAAAAGAAAAACAAACAAAAAAAACCCCAACAAAAACAACAACAACAACGGCAACATATAATCATTATACCACGATCAGGCCCGTAACTTGCTAAACGATGCACAGTCTTCACTTGTCTCGATAAATGCAACCTTCTATCAACACCCAATATTGAGCTATCATAATAATATTTATGTAATCGTCGTTTAAATCTTTGCTATGATAGTTGTCAAAAAAAATGGAGACATAACCTTGGCGCGTGTCATAAAAACCAGTTTGATATGGCAGACACAGTAGTAATCAAATTAGCAATCGTTCTAAAATAATTAACTAAATTTTTGCCGCCACGAATTGAAAAATTTTTTATGCAAAGCATCTTTAAAAAGAAAGACATTTTTTTTCAATTATTGGCAAGTGTTTGAATCCCAAGACAGGTCCACACTGACTTACTCATTGATAAACCGTCATACTGTAGCGCAGCTAGTATAGCCTGTTCACTTGTACATCTACTAGTAAATTGGTTTCGGCTTTCATTTAACTTTTGTAATTATTATAGCCAAATTCTTGCCCTTTACTAGTCAGAAATAGATCGGTTTAAGATGGCAGTATATTTTTCATGTTTATGATTAACGGACAACAGTTACGCCGCCTCGTTTTACCAAGATGGGGCTACACATAAGCCTTAAGGACCACTAGATGTCAATTGTGGCAACAGTGATAATGGTGATGATGACGATGAAAGTGGTTATGATTTATGATGATGATGTTGTTGATTTTGTCGATAATGACGATGATAATGATGATGATGACGACGATGATGACTACGATAGTGATGATGATGATGATGATGATGATGATGATGATGATGATGATGATGATGATGATGATGATGATGATGATGATGATGATGATGATGATGATGATGATGATGATGATGATGATGATGATGATGATGATGATGATGATGATGATGATGATGATGATGATGATGATGATGATGATGACGATGATGTTGATGTTGATTATTATGATAATAATTATAATAAAAACTAAATCATAGTGATGATACAAATTCGATTATGTTGTACGATGCCCATACAAAAAAAATCACATCAGTCTACAACGACGGAACTAGATACCTTGCGGCGATTGGTAAGGAATATTGCACAGGTGCCCAATCCTAGCTCTATCCCATACAACAATTTTTATGAACGATTAAAAAAAATATATGGCCTAGTGGACTGATTATGTCAGCCACAATGTCGCGTGCAGCGCAAAAACTGTAGTAATGCCGTCATGTCGATGGGTCCGCAGGGAGTAACGTGGTTTTTTCGTGGAATCAGCGACGATTTAGCCTGTAGGCTTGAAGCGTTCTCCAGCTCTCAGCATTATTGGCCCCCTGCCGTCGCATAACCGTGACTCGTCACACGAGTTGTGGGTTTATAGGCAAAGCACGGACACTATCAACTCGTAGTTTCTTCGCACTATGGATATTATATCTAAATAGTCTTTCTGCCCATACATCTTCCTATTTATCCATTTATCTATCGACTCAATATTATTGTCTGTGAAAATCTGTGTTTGATACTATGAATTCATCCAACTATCTATTTATTTTGTCTATCGATATAGATGGGAAAATTGGTCTAATGTAAATTTTGTGCATGTGTCGGAGGAAAGTTCAAGGATGAACGATCAATTATATCCCCGAATAAAATACCCGGATATCGCCTCCAATACCTTAATCATCATCAATTTCACTCTATTTATTAAGTAATCTAGTTCTAATTCTTGATTTTGAAGTGAAATTTTATTCACACCCAGAGCTGGAAAGCTCTCGGAACCACGCTTTCCAGAACTCAATGGAACAAATTGATAACACGAGGCTTCCTCAACCTAGTCCACTGGATGCCCAACGATGCATGGAAATCATTAAGTCCTACAGTGTACTCCCATCGATTTCACACGCTTACTTTATTACGGCGCCAGTCAAGATTTCCACTGAGGTTATTTCCGGAGCGCATCTGGTCTGTCAAGTCTCTAGGACTAGCGAGCATCAAAGAGAAGTATGGGAAACACTCGACATTCAGATCTGCTCAAGCGAGAAAATCTGTCCGCAAAGATTTCCCTTGGAATCAAAGACAATTTGAGGATGGATTCTGTTTGTTCCAAGAGTCACATTGCATATGTCTTTCATTGTAGAAAAAAGAGGAAGCGATCGGTGGACGTGTGCGTTTCAAAGGGAATAATGCACGTATAATTGGATAGATCGATAGACAAGGTACACTCAAAAGTACCGTGCATAGATTGCTGATCAACAAATATATGGAAGTTTATAAATAACTGAAGTCAGAGGCAGTTAGAGTTAAAGAGATAGAGAGTTGTTATTGTTGTTGAGTTGGTTTAACGTTAAACATCAGCACAATATAGTCTATATTGTGGACGGGCCCCAAGACTGACGTCTGACAATTTTATGTGCTGCCACACACGAGACAGGGCGGGGATACCATGACTTCTGTCTCAGCCGGTCACATTAAACTGACACCGACCCAACCAGTAGGGAACAAAATCGCCAGGGCTCGAACCACGGACCTTTTGCGTCGGAAGCCGATGTTCTATCCCCAGAGCCACCACCGCGCCCCACGAGATAGAGGGATAGCGTTGATTTTTTTTTTAGGAAAACATGATTGTAAAGACACATTAACTGCAATACTATTATTTGTGAGCTTAAGCTGTAATGGATGAAAACTTGAGATACCCCAAAGATAGAAGCAAAAAAGGAAAACAAAAACACAAACAAATAAAAAAAACAGCAGCGAAAAATAAGGCAACGTAAAGCAACAATAGCGCCAACCAGAATAGCACCAACATCAACACCACAATCAACCAAGTTACAATAAGTCCACCGAAACAAGAGAAAAAAATCGTCTTTTGCCGAAGAACAATTTAAAGAAAAGAATCTAAAATCGAAAAAAAAAAAAACAAGCCGTAGTAATAAATAAAGAACTTCTATTCAATCATTCGAAGTAAAACCCGAGACGTCAGAGTGAAAACCAGAGCGGTCTCAGCACCTGATTTGTTGCAATACGATCTCTGGCAAGATGCCATGGTAAACAACAATAGACAGACTTTCAATTTCCTGGCGCTCTCCTGGCTCTCCACTGTTGACTAAGTTGAGAAATGGATATGGGGACTGGCAACCCTGCAAAAGTGATTACCCAGAACCAGCCTCCGCGATTCCGGGGGGTCGGGATTTGCAATTTAAAAACTGGGGGGTGAGCGGTTGTTTACAGAGGCCGATAACAAATAGCGGATTTACATGACTGAGTTTATGTGAAATATCTCCAGATACATCAGAATTTTTTTGAATTTTATTAATGTAGTCATTTTCTCTCTATGCTTATCTGTGTCTTTTTCTCCAAATCTATCATTCTGAATCACTCTGTTTAACTTCTTGCCTGTCTCTGCATGCTTGCCGATAGTTTTATGTGGTTCTCTAGTATGTTTATATTTTTCGCTGCGCTTTACCTTCTCTTGCAATATCATTTATTTCTGCCGAGGGATAAAACTGCCTCTTGCTTGCTCTAAAGTTGACTCTCCCCTCCCCCTCGTCTGTCACTCTGTCTGATGTTCCTCTCTTTCTCTCCCTCTGTCTGTCTGTCTGTCTGTCTCTGTCTTTGTGTTTCTCTCTGTCTCTGTCTCTGTCGTTCCCCTATCTCCTGATAGCTCCATCATTTTCTTTCGTTGTCTCGTCGTTTTATTCACCACACAAGTAGTATTCATCTTTCCAGTGACGTTATTATAATATTAGCCTCCAAAAAGCCAAGATCTTGCATGATTTTAATGTTTGTTTTCTAGTTTTTGATAAAAGCTTAAAAATCAAATGGAAATACACAAAGAACCCAACAATAACAAAAACAAGAAAACTAAGAAGCGAAATCAATTTCAATAGATCTAGGAATCATCATGAATAAATGATTTTTGACCTGAAATCTAAATATAGAACCAGTTTACTCAACTGCAACATAAATTACAGCCAATTCATAGCAGTGGCCTCTATGAGATGAGGCCAAGACACCAATAATTATAATGCACCTGAACAAGTATTATTGGATAAAACGGGCTCATAAACAATTATGTCCCTTACAATATTAACATATTGGGGTCACGATTTGGAACATCGGGAATTTGGTTTTGTTCAGCCTACTAAATCTACACAGCAACTATCTAACTGTGCCATAAAGTTTGACGATAAAGCTAACTTAGATTCCTAATGCATTATTATAAATATTTCTCTACGTCAGTGACTCAGTCTGCTATTTGGGCTTAATGATAACCACTTTGTTATTCAGAGACAGTCGTAGGCAGGCCTGCTGGACTTAAATACTCAATATGAAAATAGCCTGTTAGTGTTACCTATGGAGTAATAATTCTTAATGAACAGAGAGTTATATGCCTATAATTTATATGTCATAATTTTTTGGGCGTATTATGGTTGCTTCGAGTTATGAAAAAGTACTGTTACACTAAAACTTTTTTAAAAAATCTATCAGTATGTGTGGTTGTTCGATTGAATACTTTGTAGACAGACTCTTCTTTGAGGACCTAGGACAGAAAATAGTATGGGTCTTGCCATTGGTATTATGTCAATCGATGAACTAACCGATCCTCCCTTAGCATTAGTGCTTTCTGATATAATATACCACAGTGCTAGTTAACTTAATATTGTATTTTCGTTTTGTTTTTTTTAGCCGGACTTTTATAATCTATATGTAAGTCTGCAAGCGATAAACTAAGACGAAGTCGCAAAATCGATTCACCTAGGGGAATTTCTTGTGTTATGGTCCAACTCATGCTAAAGCCAAAGTTTTTATAAGCCTGATGCGATCAACACAACCTTCATGCTCTACTGTACTTTACACCACAATTAAATTGTAATAACATGGAAGCATCTAACAAAGAAAATAAATTTGGGGATTAAAAGTACTGTGCTTGCGCAAGGTTTATAGAGCCTAGTTACAATAAGCAAAATTTACTTTTGAAAAGACGATCGATCCAAACAAATTTCTGTCAGTGTCAAGAGAATTATTATTTCCAATTCTAAACCTTGGCTTTTAAAGGAATGGATAAACTATGGTTGAAAACACATTTGAAGAAACAAAACAAAAACAAGTCAAGAGCGTTTTCACCTTGAAAAAAAGATAACAAAACCAATCCAAGAGCGTTTTCACCTTGAAGAAACAAAACAAAAACAATTCAAGCGCGTTTTCACCAGGAAGAAACCAAATTGACATTCCGACATGGACTTGGCTGTCCGGATGTCACTTGTTGTGCTTGTTTAACAAGCCAGGAACATTGTTAAGGTTTTACCGGACGCACAGAGGCTATGGAAGAACGTCAGACCGTCACCACCACAAGAGCTTCTTAATCAGATCTAACTAGACACAGTCGGCCGCAGTTTCTTTTCAATGGCGAAAAAAAGGGTTTAAGTGAGAAAGAGTGACATACTTTATGTCGCATTGAGACCATGTTTTGTTGAATTTTGTACCCTTTTCAGATCTGTCAAACTTTAATATATATAGTGAAAGAACAACATGCCAAAGAGTACACTGTGGTCTGAAATGTAATGAATTCGTCATAAAAAGCACACATACACACAAAAAACATATAAAGTATGAGCCCCAAAAATGGTAATTGTAAAAACTTAGTATCTGTAAAATAGTCTACGGTTTATGCCTTTTTTGCTGTACCTTTGAAAGACATTTGAAACCTATACGTGAACATTGAAAAATGTTTGCCCAAAACTAAACTAAACAGATTATCTTTATAACCTTATTGATCACTTGATGGAGAATTTTTTCGTTTCTTAATTTCTTACGTTTGAATGTTTGTAGCAACAAAAGCAGCTTTATGGGCGCGCATTGGTTTTGATTTTAGGGCTGTTATCTGAGAAACCAAAGCAATCTTGATTGATGTTAACTTCGTCGTTTATCACAGAAATAAAAAAAATGCTTTTCTGTGCATTTGCCAATAAAAAATTAAATCAAGGAAAAGTATTATATATTTATCTATCCATCCATTCGTTGAGTTGGCGGACACAATTTGCCCATCCCAGAACTAATGGGCTTCAAAAGAAGCTACACAACTGTTTCCTTCTCTGTTTTTTTCTCTATGAATATCATGTTAAAGCCGCCACATAAAGTGATGGAAAATACTTCTAGTGCGATTTCCAAGGCCTTTTTCAATCATTTCCAAAAAAAAAAAGAATATCTCAATGCTTTTTTCGGACTGTTTTGCTTTTCAAAGTAATGTAAAGCATTGTAAGAAACAACACTAAAATGATCAGTGGGTTATTTAGATAGGTTTTTGAGTAAAAAGTCACCATTTAGTTCACCTCTACGATTGGGCAATATCCTCTACTCATCTAGATCACGATTACTCTGAGTTATAACATTGGTTAAAAGTGGAACAGTAGTCATAAATATAACAAAATACAAGCAGAAAAACATACTTCAAACACGCATTTAAACTAAGTACATTTCTAAATCAAACTTGCACAACATTTCATACACACATACAGACAAGCACAAATAGAAAAAAAACTCGGGTGAAAAACATAACGGGGTTGATCCTTTAAGAAAACCAGACAAGCAAAGCCGAGAGAAAATGATACATGTCGAATCACAGCAAGGGGCTCCGCACAGGAAATAAACCCGGTCTCTCGCACACAGTACTCGGGCCAGGGCCAAAGAATCCGTCTCCATTATCGGTGACATCCGGAAATTACCAGTTGATCTACCGTCATGTGACTTGACTTCTGACCAATCAGAGGCGAGTCTCGCCGCGCGCCTGTCTTGAAGCCTCCTGGCTCTCCGTCTTAATCCAGGCTGGGAGGTTTGAACTGGGCCTGACCGACGACGCAATCAAACAGCCGTGTGTCATGACTCCCCCCACCAAGCCCTGGGGCTTACCCGGTCTGTGTCTTCTGCTCCTTAAGTTCTAATCCTAGAACTAGGAAGGAACCTTCCAGCCCCATCCCCCATCCCCCCCGGGCCACACACATATCCCTTGAGGATAATAATGATACAGGAAGGACTCCAACACACACCTTCCTAATAGATGGTATCAGCTTTAGATCCATCGGCCGGAGAACCCACATTTCTACTTAAAATCCTTAACCGTTACTTGAAACTGAAGATTTTTGTAAAATTTGGAAACATAAAAGCTTTGGTGAATACGATTATCGAGTCACGAAATTGCACAACAATACCAATAATTTATATAGGTTGCTTGTTTGAACTTTAATGTATTGTTACCATATATTTGTATATATGTCAATATTATTAGAGTCTGAATAATTATAATTAGGTCTGAATAACTATACAGATGTAGATATAGTTGCTATTTTCATTTCTTAACGTAGGGATATTCAGCTCTTAATATTTCTGTGTTATGAAAATTTTGACAAATATTAAAAAAAGACTATGGGTCTGTATTGAGATTGCCGGCGTCCTAAGTTAATGAAAAATGACCCTGAAAGGGCAGTAAAACGTTTTTCCTGAAACTCATAAAAGCAAAATGTTTTCCCAGTAAATTTAGCTGTGAATATTAAATCTTGTCGAGAAGCAGCCTTAATTAACAATAATTGTGGACAGGCAATTAATGCTTTATATATTTTGTATAGTGGTATAATTACCAGGAGTATGGGCAAAGCAACACAAAGGTACATCCTGATTGGTTGTACTTTTCCAGGTGATACCAAAGATTCTTATTTGGACGTAAGGGCAACTTCTAAGAATGGACCACGAACCTCTTCCTGAACATCCAGAGCACTCCTGGCTAAGACTGTTAAATACTCGTAACCTGAAGCCTGCCTGACTGTATTTACTACCGCCTGATGATGCATTGCAGCATAGCTCATACAATTACAAATCTCGCGTTCTCTGCGACCATTCCCTAGATCAATGGCTGCTAACTTAAAACGAAAAGAAATTAGGTAATCATTTCGTTTTTTTATATAACTATACATAACTTGCTCGTCACATTTTTCTACAATTGTTTTAATCTGAAAAATATCAAATAGTCAAGCGTGTACAGATCTATATCTCCATTATCGAAAATAACCAATAGATCGATTTCAAGCGTTACGAAGCTGAGACGCCAATAATCGTGAGGGAGGCACGCCTCGCTCCATTCCTTCTACCACCCTCTTGTTTTAAACCGTTCCCGTTTTGGTTTTCGTTGGTTTGTTTTCATAATTGCTGTTTGGGTAAGGCAAACCCATGCGCAGCTTCCATCCTGCAAAGTTTAACTGAACGGAATCCTTGTAACAATTACAGCGGGATACAAAATACACGAGTTTCAACTTCGCTGAGAGCATTCCATTATTTCAGAAATCTATGACAAATAGAATCTCTTGGGTACTGAGAAAATGGATCATGCAAGTTTATTAAGAGTGAACCTAATTTTTTTTGTGTATACTTGATAATCATTTTTTTTTGTTCTGTTGATGACTCAATATGACACAACAAAAAAAAAACCTTCCTGAATGATAAATTTCACATAATTCTACTGGTTTTGTTCAATTTGTACCGCGAATGCGTGATGTTACGTTTGCAATACTGTATTTTAAAATTTGTTACATATCAGTGAAAAAAATACCTAATTTGAAAAAAATGAATGCGAAAGCAGGTTACCATGGCTAAAAGAATAAGTATTGAAAAGAAAAAAAGTCAATAATGTCAAAGTGAGGTCCTTTTGGACCACTCTGCATTTCTGTAAAAAGACTCAGGGCCGTAAGAACAACCTTTCTGATTTCTCTTGGATGTACATTTGGCTGTATTCTTCTCTGAATATTCAATAATCTTTTAGAAATATAATGTTTCTGACGGCCCAGCATCAGCAGCAAGGCTACAATGTGGACGGGTACAAAGGCTTGCGTCTGACAATTTGATGTGCTGCCACGCGGAAGCAGTAAGGGAATACCAGATTACTGACCCAACCCGTCACACACCGATCTAACCAATAGAGGAAACAGGTCGTACACATACATTAATTTTTTATGGCCAGTCGTGGACTTGCGGACTTCCTCTTTCAATAGGAAAGCGTGTATCTAGCTATAAGAATGCAGAAAGTGAAATGAATTAGTATTTTCATTGAGCGATTGCAAGAGACTGCATGGATCAATGAGGTGTATACCTTCAACAATAAAGAAAGTAATATATAAACGAGCCCTAGGCCGAGAAATTCTTACATTATGTAGGGGTTTTGTTTTGTTTTGTTTTATTTTGCTTTTTCATTACAAATTTTTCTAAACTGAGACTTCGTTTAAGGTTGACCTCCATCCAATACAAAGTGCGCAAGTCTCGCTTTGCGGAGAATACAAACAAGCAGATGCACTGTGTCAATAGATCTCGAGCAAGAGGAAGAAAGCAGAGAAAGGGCAATTTAATTTCCTGGCCATCCAGCCCGTCAAACATTCCTATCTTGTTCTGGCCTGGGCTAGGACGTCCCAGGGGGAGATAACTCCCGTCTTTCATCCTCGCTCTGGCCTGGGTAGATAGATGGCAGGCTTTGTGATCTATACACACCGATAATGGATGACATGATCATGTCCCAAGCCATAGGATTTGCTTATCGCTCATTGGCTCCACAAGTATAGGATCTTAGATACAGTTATGATTGGATGCCGCTGCCGCTGCCATGTTTTTTACCGTAAAACTTTGAATATAAAAATAAATATCATGATTTGCTTTTTGAAAAGACGCATCGGTTGTTTTACATTACGTCTGAATATATTTGGAAATTTTGCTCTAACAAAAGAAAAAAAAGAAGGGAAAAAAGATAACATATCGTCATCATTTGGCTATGAGTTTATTTTTCGCAACACCTCTGTTTGCCCCGTCGTCCATCCACCCCTCCCTCTGAGTGGGACTCACAAGGAGGAAGGTGCCAATAAGATGCTTGCGAAAACGGAGGCCGTAAAAAAGACAAAGGCCTCAAATAGAGTAATCTACACTGGCCTCCAATCAAAACTCTATCTGAGATCTACGGAGTCAATGAGCGATCAGAAAAAACAACTCCTCCCTAAGAACCTTGATTATGGCATCCATTATCGATATTTGAATCGCAAAGTCTCCAAAACCCACAAGGAGGGCGTGAGTGAGATGCTCGCTTTTTGCGGCTGGCTGCGTTTCGAATGTTGAGCTACGCGAAGTTTATTGGCAATAGCAGCCCTTTATGATACACGCTTCAACCCGCTATGACCCGCTCCGACCCGGTTCGATCCGCGGTTAGCCGTTCTATTTTTATGGGCGGACTTATTATACAAATTCATATCTTCCTAGATTGACTACCGGCTCCTCTTCTTTATTTTTTACCCATTCCTATTTCACGCTTGTTTTGGTTCTAGTCGAAAGAGATTTTTTCTCTACGGCGTTGTCCAATTTTACGCTTGTCTATTTTGCGTCTCCCGTAATTTGGATGTTATAATTCGACGGTGATATGAGTTTGCATGAACAAGTTAATTAAAGAATTTTGCGGTACATCAAAGTGTTTCGTCTAATTTACTTAAGCATACACAAACATATTTTTTTTTCAGCAAAACCATGTTAGGTGATGTTTAAGGCTAATAAAGTTATGTAATTTGACAAGGGGTTACAATTTTAGATGCTACCTACAGAATCATAGAAACTAAAAATGGATGTCTAAAATTCAAAACTCTCTCTAAAGACGTTATTGTCAAATCTACATGGAGTACTATGGTCTCAAATTTTGACAAATACTGCAAAGAAATAAACTCCTTTTCCTCTCAGACCACTCAAAATTTTCGAAAGCTCTAACATTTTGGTTTTGATCATTTTAAATTGTAATGGGCAGTGAGCCCTATAGCATTGAAATTGAGTGCAGATTTGGAGCTGCAAAGCATTGACTGATAGAAATAGGTAGCCCTACAGAAAGGATCATCTTGTTCTTCTTATGAAATAAGGAACTAAAATGGCTCCAGAAAAAGTTTTTGGGTATTTATAAAACATGATAAATTTTTTAAACTCATATTTTTGGTAATAGTTTATTCGCCAACCTACATAGCTTTTTACTTAGAAGAGTGTCTATCTCTATAAATTCCTACGTAGCTACATTAAGCTTTATGACCTCCGGAGTATCAATCAATTTGACAGTTAACATTTCTTACTATGTATCCATCTATTTAATTAATCATCTATTTGTATATCATGCTGATTTCTATTCACCATCTATCTCATACTTTTTTTCTTTCTCTCTATCTCGATACTATCTCTTCCTCTCTTTTGATATATGTTTCCTCTCTTATCCTTCTCTTTCTGTTTCTTTAGTCTCCATTTCTTCATATTCCTCTTTTTTTCTCCATCTCTCTCTCCTCCTTTCTATCAGCCTCTCCTTCTCTCGCCTTCCTCTCGACCTCTCTCCTCTATCCACATCTTTCTCTCTCTCCATCTTCCTCTCTCTCTACATCTCACATCTCTCTATCTCTCTCTCTCTCTCTCTCTCTCTCTCTCTCTCTCTCTCTCTCTCTCTCTCTCTCTCTCTCTCTCTCTTCCCCCGGTCAATGTCCCCGGATATGAGAAAAATGTATTATTTTAACCTCCGACCCGACGTCACAAACTATGGCTCCAATTTGTTAAAGGCTTGAGATCTGTGCGCATATTTGGTTAAGACGGTCATAAAACAGACAGATGTGATCAACTGGCCCATAAACTGCGGCACGATAAAAGAAATCTAGATCACTGCCTTCGTTGCCCTCAATATAAAAAAAAATCGTATCTTTTCTATGATTATCTTACTACAGTCCTGTGTACAATATTTCATCTTTCAATTTGGCTTGTGTTTTTCATGGAAATATGAATTCACATAAGTTGTATTTACAAACTGGTGACATCATTGCGTGTTCAAAATAATTTCGTTTTTAACTTAAAGAAAGCTCGATAAGTTATCTTTTTTACCCTTATTTTTTTCTTTTGTTGGAGCAAAATGTCCAAATAATTATACTCAGACGTAGTGTGAAACAACTGATGCGTCTTTGCAAAAAGCAAATCATGATATTTATTTTTATATTCAAAATTTTACGGTGAAAATATACCTAACGCTGGTAATCAATATGGGTTGGTATGACCTAGAAAAACCTTGTACTTAATGTATTATCCAACGTCTCCCTAGAGAAACTGAGCGTTAATTAAAACCCCAAAATGCAAAGTGTAAAAGAAAGGGGCCAGAATAAATATCCTTTCTGGGTTATCCATCTTGATTAGCCCCGACAACCAGACCTAACGATCTGGCGTATTATCCAGTTGACCTCCTTAGCAGGAAAGTAAGAAAGGACCTTCGATCCCAGGCGTCCTATATCAGCCAAGTCAGCCGTATAGATTAAGTAGACCCAGCCCTTTTAACTGGTTCAATACATCCCGGCTCTTCTGGTCTATCGTACTTCAAATCTTTTTATTGCGATGCAAGACATCACCATGAGTGTATATTTTCCTATTCATAAGTCAGAATCGGAAATTATGGTTACTGGGTGAATGCCGATGAAATATGTACGGCGATAAGAACAAGTAAATCTTATGCTGGAAAGAAACTCTGGGGAAGATACGTTTTTTGGGTGATTTTTTTTGCTAAGCGTCCAATGTCAGCGCTATAGACCATTTTAGTGTGAAAGGTTTTTTTTTGTTTTTTTTTTTTTTTTTTCTTATGCTGGAAAGAAACTCTGGGGAAGTTAAGTTAAATACTTGTGTGCTGAGCGCCCAATGTCAGCAATATAGGCCATATTGTGAAAGGATCACAAGAGTAAAGCAACGTCTGGGAATTTTACGTGTTAGCCTACAAAGACAAAGGTGGGGATACTATGACTCCAGTCGCAGCTGGTCACATTATACTGACACCGACTCAACCAACAGAGGAGGAAATGGGATAAATACATATTTACCCGATCGCAGGCTTCGAACCAAGGACCTCCCCACTGGGGGACTAACGCTTTACCACTTGCGCAAGGTTTTTATGGCTATCTTTGTGCAGAAAGTAAACAGTTTCATTTCTTGTCTTTATATAGGGAAAAAATCGATTTCTGAGCAGGGAAAGCCAAATCGCTTCTGGGTTACTGCCCCTTGCAGGTCAGGAGATCAACAGTTTATCAGTCATAATTATGATTATGAATATTGAGAAGTAAATCACTTTCTTTGTCGCCCTAGTTTCAGCTTTATGGATGCTCAAGCTGATAAAAGTTAATTGAATAGAAAACTACTAGAGATTTTTATCTTTTTTACTTTCACGGTTCGTCGGTAACCTCGGCCATACGCAATTCATAATAATGTATAAATTGCAAAGACGTTGACAGGAAATTTGTATATAATTTGTGAGTTCTGAAATGGAATTCCTTTACAATTTGCGAAATAAAGTTGTGAAGCTAGGGCAGTAAAAATGATCAAAACATAGTACGCCTTATAATTATAAAAGACAGTGCAGTTTAATGGCCAACTCTTTTCTAATCATATCAATAATAATACATCAGATTTCTGACAGCGTGTCTGGTCTCTTTTAAATACCATATGACGTAATTTTGCATATCGAAATTCAGAATCCATTGCCACAAATATCTCCATTTTAGCATATAGGAGCGATCCCGCTACAGGATGCACCACCGATCCATTAACAATGCGCGAGATGAAATAACACCGTGGTGAAGATTGAGTGTTTCGGCGTTTATGGGGTGTCATATCACTACGCTTGCTGCTAGCCCGTGCACTTCAATCTTCGCTGGCTACGGCAGATCTATCAAAATCATGACGTTCGATATAGTGTTTCCTTTGTCTCCTAAGCATTGGATTGATTACTGTGAGGAAACAATTCGCAGACATTGTGGCGCCACAAAATAATCATATAGCGAGCCCGATCTTTCAAACAATGATTGATTGGAATCAGACGATACAGAGAGAGAGAGGGGGGGGGGGGAGAAATTGAATCTAACTATTCTGTTTATTATTTTTTTTTCCTTTTTTTAACAATTCTGTTGTTCATAAAGGCACATGTCGAGGTTTAAGATTTATACTATTTTAAAACCTGAATTCTTGTCCGCCTCCCTACCTCTCTGTTGCTTTCAACTAGCTGTAATGTATTGTTCCAGATCCGCGTGGAAATTACTTCTGAGAAATAGGTGTTGGTAAACATTTTATCACCAGTTATATTCAGCACAGGAGTTTTTAAATCGTATACAAGATATCAAATGACAAGTCCAATTTCGTCGATGTTATGATACTTTGTTTTAGTCACTAGTTTCTTTTTCCTTTTCTTTTCACCTGAGCCAAGCCCTCATCTAGTTTTTAATTCTTCGTGATGAGTAAGCTGCTTTTTGCAGTATTATTTACTTCCCTTGGTTGGGATATTGACTTCAGGTCAGTGTATATAAAATCAAAGCAGTTTAATCAGTTACCACCCCCAACCTCTATACAATTTTAATCACGTTACACTAAAGATGAATAACGTTCATTAGTTGTCTTTTCTTTTTGAATCAATAGAACATCTCCAAACAAATCTTACAAGGGAGAGCGTGCTCCTGTTACCCAAAGGAAACATTGAATATTAAGTTCATTTTGCACTTCGTTAGATGAAGGTAATAACTTCCGTTATAGTTTAAAGACTTGTTCACACGTACCGCAATCTTACAACTCTTTCGACTGGAAACTCGTAAAATTTTTATCTTTCACGAATCTGAGTGTCCCGAGAAACGTGCGAAGTCTCTAACATTCATAATAACTAGAATCATAACGATAACATTTGCATAAGCTTTCACAGAGAGCGGGTACGTTACTGAAGTTAACAGATCGCACCAACCTTGTTTTCAATTTAGTCATGGGACGTGCTTTATTCAGTAGATGTAGAACAGAAAACTTAATGCTTTGATTTTGTCGCGACAATCAATCATAAAAGCAAGAGCGCTATTTGTTTTGATTGTCGAAGGAGTCGTTTGAATCTGATTGATGCAATTTTCTTGTCTGCAGCAAAAGCGGATATTAAATATATGTACATGTAGTTGTTTACAACTTTCATTATGAATTGACGGTTCACGCCAAACACACAATTAGATGTTTAGTTACTCAGGAGACCAAGAGGTGTGTGTGTGTGTGTGTGTGTGTGGATGTGTGACCGGGTAGGGGG
>RQTK01000064.1:739091-777026 GCA_003991915.1 Elysia chlorotica | reverse complement strand
AGGGGGGGAGAGAGAGAGAGAGAGAGAGAGAGAGAGAGAGAGAGAGAGAGAGAGAGAGAGAGGGAGAGAGAGGGAGAGAGAGAGTGACTGAGTGAGTGAGTGAGTGAATGAGTGAGTGAGTGAGTGAGTGAGTGAGTGAGAAAAATAAATAAGAGAGAGGGGTATTGTGAAGGAGAAAGAGATACAAAGAAACAGAGAATGGGAGAGAGGTGGGTGGCATACAGCCAAACAAATAACAAAACAAGAAAAAGAAAATTGTGTGTGCGGTTGTTTTATTTCCATGGTTATAGTACTAAATAATACTATCTTATTAAACCTCTGTTTCTATCCAACACATAATTATTCTCAAATATGAGATTCGTTTCAACTACATGTATAGCGCACTAAAATATATTAAAAAGCAAAAAGAACCGATTAATTTCTACCGACATCGATTTCGACGTAATTGTCATTTTAGACGTCATCGTTGAGCAATTCACTGATTAACACTCCAGTTAAATTCTTGACGGTGACATTTGACAGCAGATAAGGAAAAGCACTACTAAAAATTGTGAAACATAACTGATTTTTGTATTGAAACGGATTAATCTAATCCATATCTTGCATGAAGAATAAGTATAACTAGTTGCAAAACCAAGAAATTAGTGGGGATTGTGGGTGAACAAAGCTGAAGGATTACAGATAATCGGAGGTGTAGTTTGAACGGCACGGTAGAGCCCCCGGCATATAACCAGGAGGTAACAGATTCGAATCCTGAATCAGACTGCCTTGCTCACCACCGCATGGTTCGTGATGCCAGAATATGAGCTCTTGCGACAACGATACCCTTAGCCAAAACGAAGACGACAGGCAGAGAATCTGTATCGGTGACCAATCATAGCTCTATCCTAGACATACGGAATCAATGACGGCACAGAAAACTGTATGTTTCAGCGTCGTGATTATGTCATCTGGACGCAAAAGGTTCCGAGTTCGAATCATGGCTGTTACGTTCCCTACTGGTTGGGTCGGTGTCAGTATAATGTGACCGGCTGAGACAGGACTCATGGTATCCCCGCCAACCAACCTTGCTTTGGATCGCAAAGTTTGTATAACGTAATTAGCTATAAAACAGGATCTTTGTGTTCCTGTTTGGCAAGGAAGAATTTGAAACTGTGAGTCTTGGCCTGAACCCTCCACGGAGATATTCTTTTTGCAGCTGATGGATCTTAGCAAACAAACAAGCCAATAAACAAATTGTGTGACACAGTTCTTTGTGATCCTGTTCTGCAGAGCAGCGTTTGAAACTGCGAGTCTTGGCCTGCACCCTCCACGAAGTTGTTTTATCTACAGATGATGGATCTTGGCAAACAAACAAGCAAATAAACGAACTTTGTTATTGTGGCAGCAGATGCTTCGCTTCCCACATTCAAGTGCTAATTTTTGTTGTATTTCGAAGAAGAAAAAAATCATGTCCACAATGCCAAGAAAGAAAGAAATACAAGAGAAAAGAGAGAAACAGAGAGAAAGAGTAAGACAGAGAAATGGAGAGGGAGAGTGAGAGAGAGAGTGAGAGAGAGAGAGAGGGAGAGAGAGAGAAAGGGATAGATGGGGACAGGGAAGAGGAAAGAGATAGACAGACATGAGAAGAGAGAAGGAGAGCGTTAGAGAAATAGAAGGAAAGGGGAAAAGAGAGAAAAGCAAAAGAACATAGATTGATAGATAGAGAAAGAGAGTCAAAATGAGAGATTCAGGCAAACGACGAGAACGACAACAGAATCCCAAAGCAATAGAGCTCCGACAAGAGATAAACGCACAGCACTATACCCTCATCAATGCTATAAAGCGAAAAAAAAGAGGGCGAGAAACACGCAAAAGTAGAAATATAGACAGAGCTTGAGAGGGGGAGAGAGAGATAGAGAGAGAGAGAGAGAGAGTGAGAGAGAGAGGGAGGGAGAGAGATACAGGATAAGAGAAAAACAGAGAGAGAGAGGGGGAGAGACATAAGAATAGAACGAGAAAGAGAGAGAGAGAGAGAAAGAGAGAGAGAGAGAGCGAGAGAGAGAGAGAGAGAAAGAGAAAGAGATACAGTTATAAAAAGAGAATGACATGAGAACAGAATGAAAGAAAAAGTGTGTCAGGGTTACAGGAGAAGCGAGTGAAAGACAGGGAAAGAGCAAGAACAATAGAGCTCCAAGCCTATATCACATAACCACACAGCACAACAATCCTCACCAATGCCAATGAGCTCGAGCAGGTTGAGGCTCCTGGTGAGCTGTGTCTGGTGCAGGCTGCGGACATCCCAGGTCTTCCTGCGGCCCACAACGTCCAGGCACTCGCGACACCACTGCATGGCTGCTGCAGGTGGATGCCCACTGTAGCAGCAGGACACCTGGACAGGAAACAGTTATAGCAAACATGCTAATATTGCCGTGGGAGACTAAATCAAATTTAGTTTTTTTTTTTTTTTTTTTTTTTTTTTTTTTTTTTTATGAAAACATATCTAACATGTTTATTTGAAAATAGTAATGCTTATATCTTATGTTATAACCAAGTCTTGAATGTATAATTATGACTACAAATAAAGTAATGACAATAGTATTAATGTTGCATTGTTACGTTTTGTAAGCTCCCATAAACGGTTTTGCACATATGGAAAATAGCGAAAACACTTGCAATTTTAACAGCGTACCTCAAGTTGGCAGTTCAGACTACTAAGGAATTGAAATAATAAACAATTGTTTACTCTTTCTTTACATATTTTCCACCGGAAAGTTTCAACATTTTGCTTGCTTGTAAAGAACTGAACAAAAATGCACTATGTTCTTTTTTGTTTTTATTTTTTTAAACAAGCTGCTCTCACCACATTTTTATGTTTTAGATGAAAACAACAAACAGAAAACTGAAAGGGATTAAGACGACTGAAAACACTTTTCCTGCGACCCACAACGTCCAGGCACTCGCGGCACCACTGCATGGCTGCTGGAGGTGGATGCCCACTGTAGCAGCAGGACACCTGGACAGGAAACAGTTATAGCAAACATGCTAATATTGCCGTGGGAGACTAAATCAAATTTAGTTTTTTTTTTTTTTTTTTTTTTTTTTTTTTTTTTTTTTTAAAAAAATTTTAAAATTTTTTTTTGAAAATAGTNANGNTTATTGTTTCCTTTATTAATATAAAAACAGATGTATCGTGGTTATTTACAAAAGTAATGCTTATAATTATGTTATGTTGTAACCAAGTCTTGAATTACGTGATCCACAAACACAGTAATGACAATAGTATTAATGTTGCATTGTTACTTTTTGTAAGCTCACACAAAAAGTGTTGCCTATACGGAGAAGAGCGACGCCAGATGAAATTCGAACTGCATACCTCCAGCGTGCAGTGCAGAGTACTAGGAATTATTGAAATAATGAACAATTGTTTACTCTTTCTTTTGGTATTTTTCGCCGGCAAGTTTCAACATTTTGTTTGTTTGAAAAGAACTAAATAAAAAGCTCTATGTATTTTCTTGTTTTCAACGCAGGGGTGTCCCCATAATTTTACGGTTTAGATGAAAACAAAACAAACAAAGACCTGAAAGGGATTGAGACGACTGAAAACACTTAAATTTCATACTCAAAGAAAGGGTTGAAAGCGCCTGCATTATCCCGGGGATAAAGTGCCCTTGAAATCAATGCTCGGGGTAGAGCCGGGCGTTGTAAGCCCCTATTAGGGCGGATGTACATCCAGATCAGGACGGAGTTTAGCTCCGATCCAACTCCCACCCGACACTAAATTGTCTGCCTGTACCGTAAGCAGCTTATTGGAGCAATTTTGTCGCTGTTTCTCCTTTTTTGTTCCTTGTGTGTTAAGAATACCATTTTTTATAACAGGCTAGACCCAGATCTTAATGCATGCCTTGTGATCGATTCGACGATAACGGATTACGTAATCAAGCCCTTAGGCATGGGAGTTCCCGTTCGCTCGTTAGCTTCGTAAGTTTAGGAAAGAGCTATGATTGCATTTGATTGGGCGCCGGCACAGATGCCTTTACTCGTCTCCGTTTTCGATATTGGATTCGCTATCGCAAGTAATCTATTCTATTCAAAAGCACGTAAAGATACATTAATTTTAGAGTATGGGCTTTGAAAGGGTTTGAAAAGAAAATGTAAAATGCACTTTAGAGATTGCACGGTTTTAGTGATTTCATCCTTGAAGATTAAAGGCTCAACATGAGGTAATTCTCTCAGAAAGATTTTGGCACTTTGGGAAGATAAAATGTGTCCATTTGTTGATTTTATCGTAGTTTGGTTCTAGGAAACAATACTAAATTCTTCTTAAGCCGAGCCAAGTTATGTTTTTGGGTTTTGGGGAATGGTCCAACGTCATTTCAGACTGAAACTAAGACGTTTGATTTATTTGAATACGAACGATTATGACTACATTTATTATCAAAAACGGTTTTACAGATTTCCTTTAACACACAAACCACACAATTCACCCATGTATTAAAAAAAGATTGACCAATAGATAGAAAGAAAGAGCGAGACGGAGAGAGAGAGGGAGAGAGAGAAAGAGAGAGAGAAAGGGGGGTGGTATAGAAAGGCTATAATAGAGATGGAACAAAAGACAGGCAGATAGACAGTAGGTTTAAAGAATACATCATCACATTAGTTTAAGTTAAATACTCAAGGGGAAGGCAGTGCGGAGATATGATACTAAACAAAATAATGCTCGCTGTCCTTTAAAAAATGTTTTTTTTTTTTTTAGTTAAAATCGATTTTAATACGTCACATAGGAAGTTAGTAAGACAGAGGTTGAGAAAGACAAAAGGAGAAAGGAGGATGATGCTTGTAAGATAAAACCTACACACAAAAAAAAGAATTACGAGATACAAATAGTAACAAAAATAGTTAGACAAAAACAATACCACCCTAGAAGCACAATGTTCCTTCCCCTATATTTGTCTTGGTCGAAAATCTCGGGTTCACGTAAAGAAAGACACAAATCGAATTAGCCGCAGCCAAATCTCTACTTTCTCTCCAGGGAATAGATTCCCAAGTAAAATTAAGAAGGAAAAAAAACTATCAGAAAATCGCATTACAGGCTGGATATGGTAGACTTTCAGTGATGATAAAAGAAGGAACAACACATTGAAATTTTAAAATTATTTTGTTCGTCTTAAAAAGTTATCTCTTTTTCCTTGTGAAGATGGTATGAAATGCGCAAACTATGAGGAAACTATCAATACTTTTGTAAAAATAGTGAAATTTTAATGTCTTAGTCTTGCTTTATGAGAAGTTGTGTTTCTTTAAAAAGTGGGACGGCGACATGAAAAAAAAAGTGAGTTATATGTTATTCTTTGATTGTATATGTTTAATAAGAGTTTTAAATTGGCGTTGTGGAACAAATGAAATTGTTATCGTTGCAATAAAAAATGGTGACAGATTTTGTCGAATTCAAGACAGGAATAAAGAGGTGCTCTTTCAGTAGCTTTTTTCCCCCTAACATTACTCATTATGGCGAACAACGTTGGGAACATTAAGTTAAATATTTAAACGATTTGAAGGTGATATGTAATCACAAAATCATACACAAGTCAAACAAAGAAAACCTTTTAACAATAACAACATACTAATAACATCTGCTTAAAGTATTTATTCAGTTACAGGGTAAACACTTCACTTACAGGTTCCTCAATGGGTTCAAGTGGGGGCAGACTTTTACTAGCATGGGCATAACCTTCTGGTACAGGTGGAACCTAGTCAATAAAAAGGAAAATAAAAAACTGAACAATTATTTTTCTCTTACTCTAGTATTATATTTTTTCCAGACCTGCATGTGAGCTCTAAACAAATTGTTTGAACTTTTTTGCACTCATAATAATTACATTGCAAAATCTTACTTAATCTAAACAAAACAAAAACACCATTACTAATGCAGTTTAGTGAAATTTCAAAGTTAACTATTTTGAATATCTTTTATGTTGTTACAAAGCTCTTGGAAATGTGAACAACTATGTTGATATCTCATTAGTAAGCTATGAATTTATATTTCTATGAGGATTTATTTTTTCCTCCACTTTTTTGGTTTAACATAGAACTTATGTGCCCTGTAATCAGATTATTTACAGATATCCTAACAATACATTGTAACCTATACAGGTAATCTGGGCTATCATATGTAAAAATGTTGAGAGAGATAGATAGATAGAGACAGAGAGAGAGAGAGAGAGAGAGAGAGAGAGAGCGAGGAAGAAGAAATAGAGAAAGAGAGAGAGAGAGAGAGATTCTGTGAGTATGTAAAACAGTAATGTGACGATAATATTAATATAAATGATGAAAATAAAGATCTTATTTATAAAGAAAATGAATACAGTAATAATAATAATAATAATAATAATAATAATAATAATAATAATAATAATAATAATAATATTCTCTCTCCCTCTCTCTCTCTTTCTGTGTTTTTCCTTTCACATGCGATAATATATTGTTGTTGTTTCTATAATAAAACATTGTATAACTGCTATCTATTAACATAATATCATTTCAGAATAAAAATTAATATTATCTTTGTGTTCTATAACTCTTTTTCACTAACCATTTGTGAAATTAGTTTTATATGGTAGACCATTCTGTTTATTTACCAATCTTTGCGTTCCAACTATTCACTTTCTCTCAAGATCTCCCTTTCCTTTTTATCTGATTTACGCTTCTCTCTCTCTGTCAATTCTTTTGTCTAAGCTTGTCCCCTTTGGCCACAAGATAGACACCTGCACTTCAATTGGGCAGGATTTCTGTGGAAAGGGCACAAAGGTCTCACACTCTTGTGAGAGTTAGGGGCTCCAAGCTCTTGGCACCTTTCCAAACACAGTTGGAGGAGGCGATGCATTCAACACCAAAGTAGTGAGAAAGATGCATTGTCAAGACTGGATTTCTTGGAGAAAGGGAGATAGATAGATAGATAGAGATAGATATAGATAGATAGATAGGTAGATAGATAGATAGATAGATAGATAGATAGATAGATAGATTTAAATAGGTTGAAAGAGAGGGAGAGAGAGAGAGAGAGAGAGAGAGAGAGAGAGAGAGGCAGAGAGAGGAAAAGAGAGAAAGGGAGAAATAGAAAGATAAAAAGAAAGAGAAAGTAAGAGGAAAAGCGGGGAGGTGTAAAACTGACAAAAATCAATAAGAAAAACAGACAAAAAAGACACGAAATAGAAAAACTGACAGAAAAATCAATCACAAATACTTGTATCCTGTTTTTCCTTTTTTTCCACACCCCTTTAATTTTTGTGAAACCCGCGGATTTTTCTTCTTCTATTTTTCTTATCAATGATTGATTACAGTGTCTCAGACAGCGCAATGACCAGTTGAACTTTACTATTTGTTTTTTTTTTCTTTCCATTTTATAACCTCTGCGTAAGTTTCCTAGGATTGCAAGAAAGTGGCAGTCTATGAGGAAAAGTACAGAAGATAAAAGAGGAAAAATGTCTGGAAATTGTGTGTCTGTGTGTGCGTGTGCATTTTATTGAAAAGCAGGGGAATACAGGGAGGTGGTACGGTTTCTTTTTTTTTTTTGGGTGGGGGTGAAGTTAGAGAGAAAGATAGATAGATATAGAGAGAGAGCTAGAGGGATATGGAGATAAAGACACACACACACACTCTTACACACAGATAGATATAGCGTGAAAGAGAGTGGATAAAGGGAGGGGTAGAGTATTTGTTTTTTAGTTTCTGGGAAAGAAAGGGGCGGGGGTGTAGTTGGTGGAGATATGTTTGCAATTCTCAACTCAAACCCCCAGACCGGAGACTGGTGGTGCACTGCAGGAAAAACTGAACAGTGAGTGGCAGACAAAGCCAGGCAGAGCCAGCCAGGGGCTGAAAGGCCAGACTAGAATTTGAGAAGCTCTGCACACAGTTTAGCAGACTTATTGACATCGAGTGCAAGGCGGTCAAATTTCCGGCGTTTTTTTTTGTGTGATTGTGTTTATTTAGTCTGAGGGAAATAGTGAACAATGGCTTACTAATGAACACGTTTTAAAAATCCAACAGAAAATTTAAACGCTAAATGTATAAAAGTCGATTAAACCAATAGGTTAAAAGAGAGAGAGAGAGAGAGAGAGAGAGAGAGAGAGAGAGAGAGAGAGAGAGAGAGAGAGAGAGAGAGAGAGAGAGAGGGAGAGAGAGATAAAGAGGGATATGGAGACAAAGACACACAGAAACACACACACTCACACAGAGAGAGATACAACGTGACAGAGAGAGAGAGTGGATAGAGGGATGGGTAAAGTATTTGATAATTTGTTTCGGGCAAAGGGGGATGGGGTAGTGGGGGTGATATATTATGTTTGCAATTCTCAACTAGAACCCCCAGACCGGAGACTGGTGGTGCACGGCAGGAAATACTGAACAGTGAGTGGCAGACAGAGACAGGCAGAGCCAACCAGGGGCTGAAAGGCCAGACTAGAATTTGAGAAGTTTAGCAGACTTGTTGATATCGAGTGCAAGGCAGTCAAATTTCAGGCGTTTTTTGTGTATTATTGTGTTTATTTTTTTTTCTGAGGGAAATAGTGAGCAATGGCTTACTAACGAACACGTTTTAAAAATCCAACAGAAAATTTAAACGCTAAATGTTAAAAGTAAACAAACCCGGTTAAAGAAGAGAGAGAGAGAGAGAGAGAGAGAGAGAGAGAAAGAGAGAGAGAGAGAGAGAGAGAGAGAGAGAGAGAGAGAGAGACAGACAGACAGACAGACAAACAGACAGCCAGACAGACAGAGATATAGACAGACAGACAGATAGAAAGACAGACAGATAGACAGACAGACAGACAGACAGACAGAGGCAGACAGAGAGAGAGAGAGAAAAAGAAGAAATAGAAACAAATTAGTTAACAATAACAGAAAAGGTTTATACCTAATTTTCAATTGTCAAATTTAGGTAGCAATTAAAAAATATTGTTTTACAGTGCAAAACCAAAAAATATTTTAAATTAGTAGATAGTACATTTTGTTTGCAATGAAATACGTTATTCAAAAGTTAGCCCTTTCAAGAGCAACTCTTACAATGAAATATTATACATACCATCTTCATAATAGATTGTAAACGTTCAAAGGAGGTATCTCAGGTTTTTAAAGGAATATTTTGTCTTCTCTGAAGTTTTAACTTCGGGTCTTTTTTACATAGGGAATCACGCGTAGGCGAAAACCTGAAACATTTTTATGAAAAAGTCAAGAAAAGTCCATACGGATTTTCATCTATCCGATTTTGTCACAAAAATGTCAAACCCAACAATGATTAGATCAACCGAAAAGGACGTGTGTGCTTTATTTTTACGGACCTTGTAATCTAGACCGCTGCAGAAATATTAATATTTAGAAGAATTTAATCAGCGTCTGTTATGTGACAGGTATCAAATTATATGTAAGAAAAATGTCAAGACGCTCTAAGTTTGCGTCATGGGTTGGGAAGAAAAAAAATCTCCAAGACATGAACATATTTTTTATTTTCTTTGCTTTGGTTATTGTTGTTTTGTTGTTGTTGCGTTTGTTGTTGTTGTTGTTGTTGTAGTAGTAGTAGTAGTATATAGTAGTAGTATATAGTATGATATAGAGAAGCAGGCCAACAACTATAGAGGCTTTAACAGACGGAGCTAGACCTAGGGACCAAATAATGATGCGAGCGACTGAGGGAATAAGGTGAAAATAGGTTAGAAAGGGACAGCCACAAACCTAGGTCTAGCTTAGACCAACAGATAAGACAAGTAGACAAAGACACATTTTTAGACAAATGACATGGACGGGGATCGAACCCGCACCTTCTACTCGGCACCCATCGCCTTGCCAAGGCGAAGACCAGTGTGCTTAACCACTCTGCCATCGGCTTTCACAGAAATGAAAGCTCCTGTCAGAGGGCTTTACACACGGCTTGCCTTGACTGAGAAATCGTACTTTGCTGAGTTAGACCTGTCCAAGTTTTTATTACAGAACACGTGAACAAACTAGTTTCTCTATAGGATCCCGAAGTATTCATGTTAGCCAGAATAAATAATAGAATTATGATACAGAGAAGCAGGCCAACAACTATAGAGGCTTTAACAGACGGAGCTAGACCTAGGGACCAAATAATGATGCGAGCGACTGAGGGAATAAGGTGAAAATAGGTTAGAAAGGGACAGCCACAAACCTAGGTCTAGCTTAGACCAACAGATAAGACAAGTAGACAAAGACACATTTTTAGACAAATGACATGGACGGGGATCGAACCCGCACCTTCTACTCGGCACCCATCGCCTTGCCAAGGCGAAGACCAGTGTGCTTAACCACTCTGCCATCGGCTTTCACAGAAATGAAAGCTCCTGTCAGAGGGCTTTACACACGGCTTGCCTTGACTGAGAAATCGTACTTTGCTGAGTTAGACCTGTCCGTTTTTATTACAGAACGTGAACAAACTAGTTTCTCTATAGGATCCCGAAGTATTCATGTTAGCCAGAATAAATAATAGAATTATGATACAGAGAAGCAGGCCAACAACTATAGAGGCTTTAACAGACGGAGCTAGACCTAGGGACCAAATAATGATGCGAGCGACTGAGGGAATAAGGTGAAAATAGGTTAGAAAGGGACAGCCACAAACCTAGGTCTAGCTTAGACCAACAGATAAGACAAGTAGACAAAGACACATTTTTAGACAAAATGACACGGACGGGGATCGAACCCGCACCTTCTACTCGGCACCCATCGCCTTGCCAATGCGAAGACCAGTGTGCTTAACCACTCTGCCATCGGCTTTCACAAAAATTAAAGGAATATTTTGTCTTCTCCGAACTTTTTACTTTGGATATTTTTTTTACTTAGGGAATCACGAGTAGGCTATGCGAAAAATTGAAACATAGATGAGCAAGGCAACAAAAGCCCAGACGGATAATTTAATTGTCATGGAAAAATTCATCTATGCCATTTTGTCACTAAAATGTCGAAACCCAACAATGATTAAATCAAACTAAAAGGCGATGTATTCTATATTTTGGGGGCCCCGTAATCTAGGCCGTGGTAGAAAAATTAATATCTAGAAAAATTCAATCAGCGTCTGTTAGTGTTATATGACAGGCATCAAATTAAATGTAAGAAAAATGTCAGGACGCTCTAAGTTTGCGTCATGGGTTGGGAAGAAATAACATCTCCAAGACATGAACCTCTTTTTTATTTTCTTTGCTTTGGTTGTTGTTATTGCTGTTGTTGTTGTTGTTGTTGTTGTTGTTGTTGTTGTTGTTGTTGTTGTTGTTGTTGTTTTCTTCTTCTTCTTCTTCTTCTTCTTCTTCTTCTCAAAGTACTGCCAAGCCATTGCTTGCAATTGTGTTATTAAGTATTCAATACCAATGTTCACATTATGCATTGCATAGGAATTGTAACTGCCATAACTTCTTGTCTAAGTCTTAAAACTTTGTATGTCATTATAAACTTTTAAGATCCAATGAAATACAGCTAAATTCTTTTAAACACAATGAAATCTGTTGTTCTAAGCCATTGATACTTATTAAGTCTATGGGCTTTGTCAATGTTAACATGTATATATACTGCATGATTCATATAACTGCTTTCAATCTGTTCCTCTAAGCCTTCAGCCCTTGCATGTCAATGAAATTCTCTCACAATCAAATAACAAAAAACCTGCCTAATTCTATTTGACACAAGGAAATCGGTTTTTCAAATAGCGCGCCATCATAATTGTGTTTTGTCAATGTTTGCAGATCAACGAAAAGCTAAGCGTGATGAGAAGCAATTGAATGCCGTTGTTTACTCGAAATCTTAACGCAATCATGATCACGTTTGATTGAACATCATCTCTTTTATTGACATCTTATTCGTATATGACTCTCGGCGGAAGTAATGGAAGATCCCAGGCTGATATTTTCTCTACAAGCCAACTGAATTTATCATCGCGGGGTCGAAACAGAGCCAAAAAAGTCGATTTCATCGCTACACGGAATATTAATCTGGAAGTTGGTGTGTATAGACGTATAGACGTATGAACATTGAGTCTACGGATCGCCGTATGGGTTTTTGAGTGGATTATAGAACATGGAACAATCCACAGAGAGAGAGAGAGAGAGAGAGAGAGAGAGAGAGAGAGAGAGAGAGAGAGAGAGACATAGAGAGAGATGAGAGAGAGAGAGAGAGAGGAGAGGAAAAGAAACAGACAGAGTAGAGAGGAAGAGAAAGAAAGGGAGAGAGAGAAAGAGAGAATGATTGATCAAGAGAGAACAAAATAGAGATCAAGTGAGAGAGAGAGAGAGCGAGGGGAAAAAAAGAGTGAGAGAGAGGCACACACACAAAAGTTGAGTCTTTGGCCACATCGTGTTGAAAATACCGGTTCTCGTCCGATCGCCGAAGTTAAGCGACGCCGAAATTAGTCCGTTCTTAAATGGGTGACCGCTTGGTAAAAATCACTTCTTGTACTTGTAGACTTATATATTCCTCACCGTTTAGGATCCCCGAGGGGAACCTAAGAGGGGAGCCTTTCCCGAAAGAGAAACGAACTCTTAGAGAATTCCTTTGACAAGGGCGTGAGGTGGTTCAACGAATAAGTTGTCAGAGGTTAGTTTTTGGACCCACCCGCAATACAGCCTAGTCAATATCAGGATACTCGGAAAACAACAAACTAAACTAATCCAAACATCCAGTTATGTTTGTTTCGCTGTGATTCTGGTGGATTTTTTTCCCATGTCGGTGGATCATTTCGTTATGTGTTTATCAGACCACAAGACAAAATAAGACTCACTTGAGATAGGAATCGCTATGTTACAATATATTAAGGATACGGTCTATTAAAATTAATTTAAACCTCGCAATATGACACATGTTGATATCAGATCTGATGCACAGTAACCTAAGATTATGGGGACATGGGGCAAGGACACTGGTTAATTCTTTGCGCTCCTCCCACCCTTGGTTATAATTATGAGAAGCCCAGATAAATCTAATTTGTGGCTGACATTTATTTTGACACGTTGCGAAACGAAAATGGTATAAAAGTAAAAAAAAATAGTTGAAACATAGAATACTTCTCAATCCAAAATCCCAAAATCTTCACCACATTTCTATTTTTTTTTCTTCACAGCCGGTCTGCAGCCATGGTTTGAGTAATCAAGGTAATAACGCTTAGTTTTCTTCGTACATGTCTTTTTCGTAACGATGCTCAAACACCGTTTCCTCTTTTTTCCTGTAATTATGTCGGACTTTCCTTCACTTTCCACTTTGTAAATCGTGAAACTGGCTTTCAAGCTTAGCAAGTTTTACAGTTTTTTGTTGTTGTTTTTAATCCCATTCTCGCCTTTTCTCCGATTTCGTTAGCATGTAATATCCCTTTTTTCCAAGAGAAAAAAGACACCGGGGTAAGAAGTGCATATGGTAGTGTTCGCACGTCATATCTCGAAGTCCCATGTTCGAATACCAACCAGGCCATTAAGTTTTATGTCATGACTGTTTCGGCCGGAGCAAGTATAATTATTAAAGGCTTTGCGATACACACGATGATAGTCGATGACGCTATCGCTCATTGGCTCGTTAGGTCCAAGAAAGGCTATGGCTGTACGCCAGTGCATATTCCCTTACTTACTTCCTTAATTTTCACTATGGGCTCCGTTATGACTCATCGTGAGACCAATGGCTCAGATAGAAGTCGCAATACCCCCCCCCCCCCTTGTTTCCATATAGCAACGTCTAATTGTCCGGTGCTAACTTTGGGAACTGCACAAGATATTGCCTTGTTTTTTTACGTTGGGTGTTGAGAAACTTTCAAACAAACCAAATCAGTCATAAAACGTCGCAATATTGTGAAAGCGATCCTATTCAGCCACGAGTATCATATGCACAGTGCATGGAACAGATTGTCTAATTCTTAGATATTCACGATGTTTTGTTTCCTCATTCTATGCCTTCAGAGCAGGCTCTAGAATATCATAACCGCGAAGCATACACTAAGGTACCTACGCAAATGAAATAAATCAAACATTAATATGTGCGTACTTTTTATTTTATAAGTAAGTAAAATCAACGAATATTGAAATGCGCTTACATTTTCTTCGTATCAATTACCGATTTTTTAAAAATATAATAATGGCTCAAATATTGTACAATTTTACATAAACACTATTTCGCTCTTCTGCGAATACATGGAAACATAATTATTCCTGGACGTTGGAAGGACTTTGCCAAGAGTAAGTAGATCAAGATGTTCTATGTAGGCGTCGTAAGCACAACATCTCGGTAGCTTACAACTCATCGTAAACCTTTTCTTTAAGACGAGTCGTAAGCTTTACCCTACGTTATACTTTCGACCCTTCATGTGCGACTCCCCGTTAGATTGCAGGCCTTCCAATCGAAAAGGAAGGATAAACTAGATATTAATTAAATAAACGTTTTCTCGTGTTTGGGCCCTGGACTTGTCTCAGAGATGGCAGGTCTGGTCACCGAGGGGAGAAAACTAGAAAAGTCCAAACAGGGCAGGGCGAGAGAGGCCACACTCACTAATCACATTCTGGCGGCTGCAGCTCAGGAAAACAAAGATTCTTCTTGACTACCCACAGAGCCAGGCGGACTGGTACACTGGCACCACGTCTGATCAATTTGACATAAGTGGACGCAGGAAAACAAAATACAATAAATATATCAACGTAGGTCGACTGATCAATGTGGGGGGACCAGTCTGGTATAAATATATTGATTTGGGGGGAGGGGGGAGGGAAGTGTGTATGTTTGGGGGACTGAGGAGCAAAATAAATTGGAGAAGAAGTAAAGTGAACAAGATTGGTTAGAAAACCTTCCTTCTAGAAAAAAAATATTCCAAAACTGGACGGGCAAATCTATCGATGTAGACCTAAGTGATGAAATGAATAATTTATTAGACAAGTAAAAGAGAACTGTATGGGGAGGATGGAGCAAGTAAAATATAAAAAATCAAGTAAAATCTTAATGATAGAAAGTTTTGCTAGAACCCAAAATCAACTATCCGAAAACATGTTTAAAGAAAACATGAAATATAGCATCGATGAAGGTAAATAACAGATTTTGTACAACAATCTAGGAAAATGAAGGAAAGAAGGTTGGGAGAAATGATGTACAGAAGACGTAGTATTGTGGAAGATGGTGGTGGGAGTGGACGGTTAGCCAAATACGCTAGCTGTAAAAATAGTGGCGAAGCGTCCTGCCCAGATTTAAAAAATCAATGTGAGTCGTGAGTTCAATAATTTGTAAAGTATACTTTATCCATGGAGAAATATATAAATGTATCCAAAAACAAAGACCAGGAAAAGCCGCATGATCAGGTTTGCTCACCCTCTGCATGAGTTAACTTGCACCCAATTAAAATCCGTGTCTTCTAACTAGATTAACGTGACTCTAGTGGTATTCACATCTATGATACATTTAACCCACTCATGGACACATACACACTAGCGGGCACACAATAAATTAAAGACTTTAAATATAATAACAAAAACAGTACAACAAAAGTAAATGTTCCTTAACTCCTCTGTCTAAATCTCGCTATAATTATCAAGGAATTAAACATGCAATTATAATGAGTCAATGATTGTGTTTTTGATTTTTAAACCAGGTTTTCATCATAACTCCATGGCTTGTGGATCCCCCTACTCGTCCCCCTCACATTCTAATTGAACTTTAACAATTAGCGTAGATTTGATATGCCCTACGCCTGATCAGTGTTGGAGGCGTCGTATCCTTGCTATCCCAGATCGCCGATATTCCATCTCGTCTATTCAATTAGAGAAGGAGTGGGCGGGGAACTCACCATTGAACAAGCTCTTATCTAACATGGCGGCTAAGAAATGAATTATACCTCGAGCATTTCCATGGAAAGGATCTGGCTTGTTCTCCCCCCTCCCCCTTCCCCTCGCAACTCGTTTTTCCTCCTTCCAACCCCCTTTTCCTCCCCCCAACCTCCTTTACTGTGTTGGCTATAAGAATTGATCCTGTTAGGACTAGTTGGTGTTCACCGCTGATATCTTCTTAGCCCCCACCCCAAACTCTTTACTTTCCCGCTCACCCATCCCAAATTATTTTTTTTTGTTTTATTATTACCATTGCACCCTTCTCTGAGATGACTTTCTACATCGTGAGTTATGCGGGTTAGCCATGACGCCAGCGAGGGCAGGGATAGAGCGGACGGGTGAGAGAGAGAGAAGATGAAAAGAGAGAGGCACAGAGAGAGAAAGAGAGAGAGAAAGAGAGAGAGAGAGAGGAGAGAGAGAGAGAGAGAGAGAGCTTACTATGACTGGGGGCGAAGGTGAGAGTGAGGGCAAAGACGATTATTATTTTTTTTTCTCTTTACATTGCTACAGTGTTTAATGCAAAATATAGGGAAATTGTTGTTGAGATACGATATCAGGGAGTAAAACAAATTCTATAAACCAAATTATTAGTTCTCGTCCCTGCCCCCCCCCCCTTACAACCTCCTCTTTTCCCAAAATCTTCAAGCCAACGCCCAACTGCATGTCCACTTTCGTAGCTTTCCGCATGAGAGATGCATTCCGACGGCAGACGGGGCTTAGAAAATTTGACACAGGAGGGAACCTTCCATTTTTTTGTATGACAGAACGCTTTTTGCCTAATTAGTTTGTATCTTCCCTTGAGAGAGAAAATACATTTTTTTTTAAAGTGGAGCAGCAGAATGAAATGAATTAGCGAAGAAAAGAGAGAAAGCGGGCAAAAGAAGATGAGGAAGAAGATAAAAAGACTTAAACATAACAAGAACAAATCCAGAGAAGAAGAAGAAAAATGGAAGAAGAGGAGAAAAGGCAGAACAAAATTTGGCGATCCCGATTCCCTCACACCTTTGAAACTCTTCTCTCTCTCTTTGTCTCTCTCTCTTTCTTTTTTTCTCTCTCTCTCTCTTTTTTATTCTCTCTCTATCGTTCCCTTCCTCTCTATTTTTCTCGCTGGCTTTCTCCCTCTTTACCTCTCCGCCTTTGTCTCCGGCTCTCTGTGCCTCTTTTTCTTGCCTCTTTCATAATTGTTATTCTTGTTCCTTTGTATTTTAGGCTCCCTGATATATTTTAATTCCCATATATTTGCTCGTATAATGAGAATAGCCTAGTTATACTTTATATATACACAGCAACACTCATGTTAAGACTTACAATAATTACACCCGCTGATTTTTTTTAGATTTGATCTATAGTGGAGATAGAAAAAGATCTAGACCTATGGAATTTGTTTTAGGCCGATCTAACTTCATATTAAACTATGTTTGTTAGTACTAACAAAGGCATTTACGGAAGGCATTCCAAATCTTGCTTCACCTTTTCTAAAATCATGCTAACCTATTCTGATCAGAATACATTTTAATTCCTTAAACGGCTTTTGAATCTCCGTTTTCATAAACAATGAAGGCTTTCTGTCTGTCGCCTCCATAGTTTCTGAGCAGTGTCAAACTTCAGAGGTGTTTGTGTGATCGCATAAATGGATTGAAACTTAACAGGTTTGCGTCTGTTGTTTTTTTATCTTCGCAATGGAGTCAAACTTAAGTCAAACTTCTCGGTGGAGTCAACCTCAGCATTGTAATCTCAGTCGAGTCTTCCTTTAGACGTTTATATCTGTCACCATCTTACCCACTCAAAGGACTCTTACTTCAGAGGTCTATGTCAGTCACCATGCTTTTTTCGTACCTCCTTTAAAGGATCATAAATATGTTGTGTTACTGCCCTCTTATTGCATTCTTACTCCAAAAGCTTGTGGGCTGTGTTATTGTTGTTGTTTTATTTTGCTCCTGTTGCTAATAACGCGATGTTAAAACTATTTTGAATCTACATGATTCCTTAATTTATATTTCTATACCGGTCGCTTCTCTGCCCACTATGATAGGCCTAACGTACTTTAGTTGTTACTTGTTTTCAGAAAAACAAAATAATGCCTTTTGCTTTTTTCTTTCCTTTAGGAAGTTGTTTTCCACGTTTCGGCAAGCCTATCATGACATTTACACTCTATTCTCACTGCTTGTAAGCTTCCACTGACATTGATGTTCATGTTTGTTTTTCAATCTTTCTCCAGAAAACATCATTACCTCCTCATCAATGCATATTTTGTCTGCACAGGAAAACGATGTCTATTCCTCTGGTCATGTTGCGTCTGTCTTGTGTCAGACGTGGACAGATCTCTACATGTTGATTCATCATCTTCAAAGATACAATGGCACTCTGTCTAATGGCATCAATTCTTCCTTGACGTACGAGGGTCTATGACCTTTGTTCTATTAAAAAAAACTGCCGGAGAGTCTGTGTCTATTGTCTGCTGATAATTTGTTCGACGATCAATGATCGCCAAACAAATCCATTTCGGTGAGTTATTTTTGTTTGTTCTTTTTTTTTTCCTCGCATTCCACAAATTAAAAGTTTATTTTGCTCTATTACTAAAGATCCATTATATTGAAAGGGGTATTTCTGATATCGTCACAATTTGCATCACTAGAAGGAAAAAAATATATGGGGTGAAAGAAGTGGTATTGAGACAGATATTCGACTGTGTATAAAATGAAAGTGTATCTCTATCAAAACTATTGCATGATGGCGTTAAATGGAAAGTGCACCATTCGTTGCTTTGAGAAGTGACATAAAAAAGAAAATATTTTTTTTTCGCTCCGTTTTCAAGAGATTTGAAAAGTCGAGATGCACTTCTTGAATATGCGTTTAGGTTAAAACAACTAGGATTCCATTACTAATCCCTGAGCTCCATGGATGAGGTAGTTTTAATCGTCTGAATTTACCAACCCAACCAACCAATCAATCGATGCAACTTTAATAGAACGTTTTTAGGCCCCAATATTAGCGCAAATAGTCCACTCAGCATGTCAAAGCGACCCATACTAAGCAACTAATCAATCAACCAATATCTAATATATAGTTTCTTAGCCCCTTTGCCCTTATCAAAATGTATAATATGAAAGGCAAATCACAAATCAGATAGCTTCTCAGCTTAAGTGTCTACACATGGCATGTTAGAACTACAAATGGGACCCAACCAATCAACCAGCCCACATAAAATTAATATTTAGCTCCCAACCCCATGCTATTGGCATATTAAGTTATATTGGGCATGTATAAGTACCAATCAATCATCCATTGAACTTAGTAAGGAGCTCTCCAAGAGTCCCCCGTCTTGTGCTGGGGAGAATACAAGCTTTGCGATCTCCACTGCGATATCTGATGACATAACCAAGCCCGTTATGGATATATTCAAAAGTTGGCATAAGTCTAGGATAGAGCTATGATAGGACGTCGGTGTATATTTCCTTACATATCGTCTTCGTTTTATCTCTCGGTCCCAATACCGCAAGGTCTCTCATTGTAATGTCTCTGGAGCTAACGTGTAGTGGACAGGTAGCCCAGCCCTGGATTAACCGGTGGTCAGTACATATATAGCCGCGGAGCCAGAGGTCAAGGGGAGACTGCCGAGATGGCGAGAGGGATGATCCCCTCAGAGAGAGAGAGAGAGAGAGAGAGAGAGAGAGAGAGAGAGAGAACACGAGGGGGTCTGGGTGCCTCTCGACCTGGGGATTTCAAGTGGCTGGACATCCTGTATAAAAATTGTACTTTTTTATTTTCCTTGTAAGTTCTTAACGTTTGCCTCCAAAAATCACGCTTTCTCGTGGATTGGTCCCATTACTAACGCCAGATGTACAAAGGACAAGACCCTTAAGGGGAAAGTACATGTACTTATAGAGCTGAGCTTTGCCACTACCACACTATGTGAGAAACATGTAAGATGTTAAGATAAGATAAAAGATAACTGGTGATCATAACAAACCCATTATGTTTATTTCTATTATAAGTTTTTATTTTTCGCCCGCAGCAACTAGGGTAGCTTGTGGTTTAGTCACAAGCCTAATATCTGACGTGCTGCCACACATGGGCAGTGCGGTGATACAAGGTTGATAGTCTCAGCAAACCAGGATATGTCGGTACTCATAATCATCTGTACTGTCTCATGAGTTTGAGGGGGGGGGGGCGGTAGTGCTGTGGTTAGAGCACTGGCTCGAGGACCAGGATACAGTATCCACTCCGGTTCTGTTGGTGTCAGTATGAATTGACCAACCAAGTTCCGGTACCGTACACTGGGGTCCTGTTGCAGTACAGGACATTTCTGGAGGCTGAGGAGACTTTAAACGCTTTCTCAGACCAAAACACTATCTCACTTACTTATTGATTTTGTTAAAAAAAAATACAAACAGCAATTTGATGCATCTTCAGGTTAACGACCCCTCATCTCAGAGATATTAAAATGATCTGGACAAATGATCTTTTATAACTTACCTACCATTGTCAGCCACACCGATAATATATAATTATAATTACTATTGATTTAAACAAGTGCAAAACTAGTAGGCTACGTAAGATATTGGGAGATGGGGCAAGGTGATTGATGGGCCACTGACCTTAAGGGTCTCTATAAAGGGCTGAACCGAGCTGACCGTTCCCTGGGGCCTGGCATCTTGTCAATATGGAGGCCGGGTGGGCGGGGCCTGGCAAGCTTAGCCAGACCTCCCTGAGGGGATTCCCGCAGTTCCTTACGGCTCTCCCAGAGGCTTTGTGATCGGAGGGTTAAGTGTGGGGTGAGACACGCCTCGCCAAGGTTTATGATGCTCCAGGTATCACTAAGTAGTGTGCCACAAAGACAGATAATCGAGGAAGGTTTTGGACGAGATGCTAATGGCATGCGATACAATTATTATTTGTTCTAAATTAACTCGGCCATCCGAAAAAGCATTCCTCATGATATGAATGTTATAAAATAGTATTGCTTATGAATGTTATAAACATAGCATTCCTCATTAATGTTATAAAAAAAGGAATCCTCATAATTAAAATTAAAATAGTAGTTTTCTTGAATGTCATAAAATAGTAATCCCCGTGAAAATAAAAATAAATACAAAGTAACATTCAAAGGCTATGTGTATTTATTACGAATGACAAAGAAGACAGACTCCCTATTTATCGCTTAGTTTCATGAGGATTTTGATACAAAAAAGGGGATACCCCCTGGGAATCGGAATTACCGGCCCACGGCATGTCAGCTTAGAAGTCTATTCCACTGAGGTTCTGATACTTACCAAAGAAATAAGTGTCATAGATATTCTCAATGCCAAAGCCGTAGCATTAGTAGAAAATGGCGGTCGAAAAGGAATTAAAAATAAACACAGAAAGAGGTTGTATACATTAATATGAGTTAAACAACTAGAGAGCTTTAGATAACTCAGAAAAATAGAATAAAGTAAGAGAAAAAAATAATAAAGATGTGAAAAGGTGAAATAACTTGAAAAAATGTAAAAGTTTTCATACGATCACATTGATTGGAAAGAGTATCCTTGATATGGTTCTAAAGCTTTCACGCGAAAATTAATCAAGCAATGATTGCAACCGTTGCGGCATTTACTAGATCCATTATTCTGATCCAAATTGACGTTATAGTTAGCCAGATTGGAAATCTAGAGCGTTACAAATTATGTGATTGGCCTCGATCTCTATAAACACTTTTCGGGTAAGATTAGGCCCTGGGTACTAGTAGTTTTATTTACTTCGCTGTGAATTGAGATTTACGAAAAAATGCAGATTAACAGTACTCTAAGAGTTATTTCAGAAGGTCTAATGGAAAAGTACTTTAGAGTTTAAATTATTTACGAGTCTCTTGTTATCGCCCAATTTTATAAGGTTATCACACGATGTTTACTTTTTCCCCTAAATACTGTTGAATAATGCAGTCTTTCAGAATGATTACTTGAGTAGCTATTTTGCAGCTTTTTATTTATATTATCCCTGTCGTCTCCTAATAAAATCCACTTTATAGTACAGGTAATAGGAAGACCAACCTTCATTAATTTACTCAGTTTACAGTAACTGTGGTGTACATGAGTGCCTGAGTACCGACTGAATGACTGTCATGGAGGTCGTTCACTGTCACTGCTAGTCAAAACGTAAATGGTGTCTGCCGTTATGTAACATGTATAATAATGAGATCATAACTTCATAGATCTGTACTAAAACCTCAAATCTCCCTTAAGCGTTATTTGCTTTTTCTATAAATATTGGCCCATCAAATTCGCGTATTTTTGTGAGAAAACAATTTTAAAATCTTGCAAAAAACCAATGGCTTGATTCGGGTTATAAAGTAATTTTTGGTTTACGAGTTTCTATCTTAAGTTGTGTAATTTGTTGCATATTTTTGTGCTACCTAATACTCTTTCTTGGAATAGAAATAGTCTTCTTCACCGCAGCAAGTTAAGTGCGTAGCCTGCAACAACGGTTTGTAATTGCTTGTTTCATAAAAAATAAAAAAACCCACTAACAGCATATAATTTTTATTCCACTGGTACTGCCAAGATTCACCAGAAAGTTCAGCGGGTAAAGTGCGAGAGTAACGAGTAAGAGTGCTTGGGTTCAATCTTTTATCTTGACAGAAAGCCTTCCTCAATAAAATTTAATCTCTCTTTGTATGCCAGCAATACACGGCTTTGTTCGGAGAAAAATAAGTTCTATACATAGATTGAAACAAAGGGTTCAACCAGATTTTGCTAACGTGTAGCAAGTCATCAATTTCCCTGTCTTTCAGACCTGAAGTCAGAGCTGTCAATCTTTACACAGAGGCGTGTTTTAGCGTTTTTCTTAGACCTTTTTTGTTGTTGTTGTTAAGAATAAATAACTATACACTTTGGTAGTTTATAAGACTGGCATCTCTGAAGTGGTTTCACAGTAGCAGCAGTACACCCTTGTAAGAGAGGAGGCCTATTTTTTATGCAATGTCGCAATACCAGGTGTGTTGGCTTTTTGGTTAATTTTTTATCGAATCTCTGTTTTTTCTCTTTGTATTGCCCTATTCTCTATATCTCTTTTTCCTATCGCTCCCCATCCCTCTCTCTATTTCTCTTTGGTTCTCTCTCCCTAACTTTCTATCTCTGTCTCTCCCTCCATCCCCATCTCTTACTTTCTTCCTTTCTATGTCCCTCTTTGTCTCTCTCTCTCTCTCAGCCTCTCTCTCTCTCTCTCTCTCTTCTCTCACTCTTAATGGTTGGAGTCGTTCCGCCCTAAACCCCCGTGAGCAGGATCGCTAAGCCTAACCGACCGTGACGAACTAACACGCACTAAGGGACCAGAGAACGCCTGGGTAATTATTAAAGTCAGGTTTCTATCTACAGGTCAAACACACCCATGGGACTGTTCCCTTTATCAGAGGCCTGGAGGTCACGGGGCCTATGGCGGGACAAAGACAATGGTCCAATTATAATATCTCTATTCTAGACTTAATGAGCCAACCAGCGATCGCAAATAATAACAACAAAAAAACAATACTGATTAACGTGATTATGGATTCAAAAGCCCCAATCTTGTTGGGCGTGTCGTGATTATGGATCGAAAAGCCCCAATCCTGTTTGGCGTGATTATAGATCGTAAAGCCTATATTATAATAGCCATCGAGTTTATTAGCTTGAATCGGGTTCTTTTTTAGAACCCTAGCTTAGCAAAGAAACAACAAAAATATAACGTGCGAAGTATGAAGCGAACTAAAAAGAGCGAATTGAATGAATAATTTAGCGTCTGGACGAAGCGACTGCTCAGAAAAGATCCTTTCAGGCACGGCTTTTTTTGCCCTAATTTTCAAAATTTATAAATACAAATCCTGGAAAAATACAAGTGAGTGATTGATAAAATATTAATTAATTTGGGACCAAAAATTGTTTTTTTTTAAAGCCGTAATGTACTGAAAACGCACACGGCTATCACAGCCGGTCTTTTGCATACTATAACTAATCACAGCAACAGAGTGGTAAAGGGAAGTACCAAACCTGTTCCAATCAGTTATAGTTGGATGATAAGTCGGCGGTTTAATGTTATGTATTTTTTTTTCCACCTTTTGTCAATTTCTTTTTTTTTTCATTTGCTTCCATTCTCTAAAAAAAAGCTTACATTGTCTCCTTGGTATAGATAAGGAAGGGGGGGGAGGCAGGGCGTGTTCTATTTCAACTTCAACAATTAATTTCCAAAGTGAACAAGATTTTGGTTCAAATAGTGACAATAATTTTAAAAGGCATTGATATTTCATGCAGGAAAATCATACAAAAATTGTTATTTGAAGAGAGGAAATAGATTTAGAACGAAATTAACTCAATGCTTTGAACATAGATCAAGTAAGCTCAACATTTTGGTGAAAACCTAGCTAAAGCACTTATTGGTTTCCTTCCATCAGTATGTGGTGCAACATCATTCTTTTTAATATAGTTGTTTTTACCTTTGTGAAATAGGACTACCAAGTCAAGGAATCGATTTTCGTTGAACTTCTTAGGAGGCCGGATCATGATGTCTTCCGGGAGATCTGCATTCTCTTAAACGCATAAGAACAGGGAACGACAGAGCGGCGGAGCAGGTTATGAATATTCTGCGATGTCTCTGTAGAAATCAATGTGTTACCGGGAGCTTCAGGTAAAAACACACCATACCCTATATAAATCTAAATCTAAACCTGGAGCGTATTGACTCTGTGGAGGAGCCCATCTCGAATTTCCATCTTTTGTCTTCCCAACAACTGCAATCGAAACTGATGAAAAACTCCATCTATGCGCCACCGGTTTGGTTTTCTTCTTATTCTTTGGAATAGTCTTTGTTGCCAATAGATGGCTCTTAAAGTATTTCAATTGTCTTGCATTTTTGCTACATGACCAGCCCATCTATGAGTTGATTCTTTAGTTTATATCGGATGTCCCCGATGTGTGTCTGTTATCTAACCCATGTGCTTGTTTTGTGGTCAAGCAAGGATACACCAACCATCTGTCTTTCCATCTTTATACGAGCAATAGTCAACAGAGTTTCCGAAAGTGTCCACGTTTCAGCAGCATAGGTCATCATACCAATCCCAAGGACTAGACATTAGATGGATATCGTGGGTCCTATACTACGACCTAACCAAATAAAAGAAGAGGAAATGCCTCGCGCAGATGGACGCATCAGTATCCATTATCTATCAGGCCTGTAGGGCAACTGTCGCTATTTGAGGTTTCCTTTGATTTGTTGATTGCCTCATCTGTCATTAGCAAATTCCTTGGTAATATCGTCGAAGGGTCCACAAACAAAGGTCTGAGAATGTTACGTGCTGCCACACAGAGACAGAGCAGGATATGAGGCATCTGTCCGGACACATTATACTGGCACCAAGATAACCCGTAGGGAACAAAATATCTCGATTGGTGGATCGAACGAAAACCTCTTGCATTAAAAACCGCACGATTTACTGTTGAGCCCCCTTTCTCCATCACTATTGAAGAAAAGTGAGATTAAACAAGTAACGGATTTTATATTCGTGAGAACTATAATAATGTAGTAATGACTTCCTATAGCTGAATGGTCCAACTTCAGCACTACATAGACTATATTATGGGCGAGTCCCAGAAATAACATATGACAGTTTTACCCGCTGTTACATAATCTGGGCATACCATGGCTCCTGTATAGGCTGATCACATAATACTGACACTGATCCAACGAGTAACCCAAAGCTGGATTTTGTGTCTGGAGCGTATTGACTCTGTGGAGGAACATCTCTCGAACATCCATTTTTAGTTTGTATACGATGTTCCCAATGTGTGTCTGTTATCTAATCCACTTGCTTGTTTTGTGGTCAAGTAAAGATACACCAATCATATGTCTTGACATCTTTATCTAAGCAATAGTTAATGGAGTTTCCAAAAGTGTCCATCTTTTTGCAAAATTAAATGTTGTCATCACATCAAGCCTAAGGACTAGACATTAGATGGATATAGTTGGCCCTGTACCACGACCTAACCAAACAAAACAAGAGGAAATGCCCCGCGCAGATGGTCGCATCAGTATCCATTATCTATCAAGCTGACGGATGGTAACTAATAATAGGCAACCAACCCAAACCCTGAGTCGTAATCTCCCAAGCTAATCATATAAGAGAGTCTATTAGATGTTTACACCATAAAAAAAACTATTTATTTTGCATAGATGATCTCTCGTTATAAAGAATAATTATGATCTAACAGTTATCAACTAAAACTTAAGGAGAAAAGACTCAGAAAACAAAAATCATATGTAATACACATACAATACTTTTCTCCTTTATTTAATGTCATAAGGATATTATTTACCGTTTAATACAGTCTTATCAGAAATATGATATCTTTTAAGGCAATTACGTTCTGATTCAAAGGTCATTTAAATGCCAAACTTTGAATCCTGTCTAGAGGCGACACAAAGTCAAAAGCCAACAGCAAAAAAGTAATGGAATATTCAAAGATAATTCTGAACACGTTTGTGTGATGATTCTTATGATGATAACAGCGACGTCTGCGTTTACCTCTCGCTCACTCATCCTTTTAATCTATGTCTGTCTGTCTGTTGATTGCCTGTTAGTAATTTCTGTATGTACTTATATATCTGTTTGTTTCTATCTGCCTGTCTGTCTGTCTGTTTGTTTGACTGTCTTTCCTTTTCTCTTTCTCTTTTTTTTTTATTTAGCTGTCTTTATCTCCCTCTATCTCTGTCCTACTATGTCTCTGTTTCACTGTCATTCTCCACCCTTCCCATTTGTGTCTGTCTATTTGAGCAACTGGCTCGCTGTTTCTGCCCCTCTCTCTCTCTCTCTCTCTNNNNCTCTCTCTCTCTCTTTCTTTCTGAGTCCTCTCTCTTTCCGTCTGTGTGTCTATGGCTCTCTCTGCTAGTATGTTAGTCTTTCTGTCTTTCTTATGTATCTCTTATTTTCTTGCTTAATGTCTGTTTGTTTCTCTGTCTCTGTCTCTGTCTCTGTCTCTCTCTCTCTCTGTCTCTCTCTCTCTCTCTCTCTCTCTATCTCTCTCTCTCTTTTTCTCTCTCAAATTCCCTCTCTTTGTTTTGAGAACAGACATCTAAATTAGCTACTTTGTGTCAATATATCTCTAATTATATCTCTCCATCAAAGTGTCTCACGCCCAAACTATTTTCCCATCAACGAAGCAATAATGGCTGCCACTCAAACATCATAAGCCAAGAAGAACATAATAGCAACTTGCATCAAGCTTTTCCGCATCCCTATAATCATCTCGCCTCGTAATAACCACTAATTGGACTGACAAAAGCCGACAGGTATACTCGGTAAAGTCAACTATATTGGCACAGCACCTAGATCAAAGGCTGCTAGAAACTGCTGACATAATGGAAATAGCCTCTGACATAATTACGACTACATAATACTCTATGAACAAAACACTTATGAAGGGTAGACTGATGGACGTGTCTCATCTTTGTAGTTCCAAGAGGGAAATAAAAATTAATAAAGGCGTAAGTGTTGATTCTTGACTAATTGTGACGGACATATTATATTATATTTAATTGGCCCAGATTCACCACAATTAAATAGCTATGTCCGTAGTCATCTAGACTGGTAAACAGTAACCGGTAGATAAAAGGTTCGATTCCCATCTAATGGCCTATTTTCAGTAAATGATTATTTTGACCAAGAGGACGGTAAAAAAATGATTTTAAATTGTGATGTGGACTGAGTTCCCATTGCATTAAAAAAAAACAAGACTGTGTTATTTTATATTCCTTGCTACTTATTAAGATTATTATTATGCCTTGGAAGAACATAAAAAAATGAAAGCATTTTCTTCTAGCTGTTGTGACAAGTTGTTTCTTTTTGTTTCAAAACTTAAGAGGAGAAGCGTAATTGAATAAACATTGTTGCATTGGCCATCTAAACAAGAAAAGTTGCTGTTAAAACACGGTTATTAAATTTGATGAAATAATGAACATTATTTGCTCTTAACAAGGAAGTGTCTTCTTTCATCGAGATGGGTGATTTTTTTTTGCTAATATTTTATTTACAGAATGAGATTGGTGCATTGGCAGATTTTTTAATGATTCTTTGTGCATCAAAAATTTTAATGATATTTGATTGCGTCCACTTATGATTCACATTAATTTTTCAAAATTTAAGAGAGTCAGAGGAAAGAATGAGAGAGTGTTTGTGTGTATGTGTGTGTGTGTTGAGTGGTGGGCGGGGTGTGTATAAGGAAATGATGAAAAGGTTTGTGTCAGTTAAAATCGTAGAAAGACTTACACAGCTCTTGTTATTTTTATGGTTTTTATTTGGCTGGGATAAGGTAAGGTGAGTATGTAAGAGGAGCACAAAACTAGCCAACATAGCTATATACGAGAGTTTGGATTTCAACATCAGGCGTGATGATCAGTCTAAAGTGGATTTTGGTTATGAAAAACGCGCCTCGATCCTAATTTAAGGTGGTTTTTTTTCCATAAATTTTCTAGTAAGATCCATAATTTATACGGCGGTTTTACCAGGAGGCGGAACACAAAAAATAACTTGGTCAAACAGTAGAGAATAAAACCAATGGCAGACTAAATGAGGAACAAACTGAAAACCTTTTAATTAGAAGCTGCCCGCTATATATTGGGACTAACTATGGATGTATCTAATCAAACAGTTCATGAATAGGGGAGATACCTAGACGGACAGTAAAGATAAGTTTAATAGTTCCAACAAATTCCATCAGTTTTAAATGCATTTTGGCAGTCAAGAAGGGAACAGCATTTGAAATTTTTCATGCATAATATTATAGCAAATAATATATCAAGCTTTATCATATCAAAGAGAGAAAGAGATAGAAAGAAAGAAAGAAAGAGAGAGAACGAGAGAGAGACAAAGATAGAGATAGACAAAGAGAGAGACAAAGAGAAAGAACGAGAGAGAGAGAAAGAGAGAGAAACAAAGAGAGAGAAAGAAAGAGAGAGAGAGAGAGAGAGAGAGAGAGAGAGACAAAGAGAGAGAACGAGAGAGAGAGAGACAGAGAGAGAGACAGAGAGAGAGTATACAAGTGAAATGAGAATGAAACGCCAATGTGCAAATTGCACCCACAACAATGAGGCCAAAGAAAAAAAACGTATCTTTTACCTACCTTAGTTCAAAAACTTGGTTTTCTATTGTCTACTGTCTGTTCTTTCAAAGATGTCATTGCCAAGGAATTGTTAAACTTGATATCTGTCGAGAGTACATAAAAAGGACATTAGTTAGAGTTGCAAAAGTTTCAACCGTTCAAATGCAAAGCCATGTTAGACAAAGGCAACGGTAGCATCTGGAGTCAACATTTTATATGATTTCAGGAAGCTTGAGAGTCTCTGCAAAATTAGAAATTGGATTGGAATTGATTGGTTTGGTTTGGCCTTCTAATTAAACTCAAGCTCCATCGTCAGTATTAAGGCTACTTAGGGGATCATTAACGCTAGGTGATTTTCTGTGCTGCAACACAGAACAGGTCAGGGACACCATGCCTCCTCTCTCAGCCGGTCACATTATACTGACACAGAAACATCCAGTAGGAAACGAAATCGGAAAAATAAGTTTTGACCTAACGCGGGTTCGAGCCAGGGTCCTCATAAATGGAAAACCACCGCTCTAACATTTGAGCCAATTGGCCCTCCCTTTTTGTTGGTTTATCGATGTTCATTCCAAAGCTCACATGAAAACATATTGGCTGAGCCCTTAACGAATTCGAAATATTACTTCGTTTTTAAATATTTGGTTGTGCAGGTTAACAGGTTTACAGAACAACATTGATAACGCATTTTCACCTATTGGCAAAAACTGTTTCTTAAATCAATTAGTTTATTTACCTGAGTTTAAAATGATGACTTATTTAAGATTTGTGCGAAATTTCTTTATGGCAGCGTAGTGTCTCGTTTAAACGTTATATTCAAGTTATAATTTTTCAAAACATGATTTTATAAAATTGAGTGTCGTAGATTTGTGGAATAGAAATAATATTCTCGGTCCCTATTATTCCTTGTGAAGTAAGACGGTTTTCACAAGTGGTCTTTTAATATGATGCTTAAAACATGTCATTTATCTATATATACCTTTTCAACAATGTTGTCCCTCTGGGTATTCTTTTCAACTATTATGTATTTTTCTTTAAACATATACATTTATTTGAATATGACAATTTGCCTATGCTCTTAAATTTTATACAATTTGAAAACACATTCGAATGGGTACTTTGTCTAACTCTTAATCTACCTCTCGATTTTATCGATTGATCCATTTTATTATATCTAGTTTATTTAATAATTATAAATGTCTCTTTCTCATCAGTGTTCCTCATTTACTCATTCTTCTCGTGTTTTCATATCTTGGCCTGTGCATGTATCGGTCGATCTTTGAAAATCTTATAACTTTATCTATCTATTTCTTGTGTACTTTTTCTCTACTGTCTTTTTGTCTGGTTTATTTGTTTGTCTAACTCTGTCTTTCTCTATGTATGTCTCTTGAATCTCTCTCTTTCTCTATCTCTACCCATCTATCTATCTATCTATCTATCTATCTATCTATCTATCTATCTATCTATCTATCTATCTATCTATCTATCTATCTATCTATCTATCTATCTATCTATCTATCTATCTATCTATCTATCTATCTATCTATCTATCTATCTATCTATCAGTCACCCAATCTCTCCCACACTATTTCCTTTATCCCTAATCCACCTGTTTCGCTCTGCCCTTCTCTGCGTATCTGTCTCACACTCACTCAATCTGTTTCTCTCTGCGCCATTTTCTTCTAGATTCTCAGTTTTCCCTAAAATTGAAAGACATTTGCATTTCGCTACCTCTTTGCCGTGTCTGTCTGCATAATAACATGTAATTTTCCGCTTCCTGCCAGCTCTACATTTGTCTTCCTGTATCACCCTTCCCAACCAGGGCAAAACATCCATCGATTTCATGCAAATTTGTAGATTTTAAGCAAATAAAAATATGCAGATGTAAATCAAAGTCTGTATTTTTCTAAAGAAAATGAAACATACTGGTAGATAGGTTGAGGTTATCTATCATGATTTCAACACAAGAAAAGATTTTACGTCCTTCAGTTTTAGCATTGACCGTATAATCAGTAATCTATAATCATTTGACTTATATATCTGTTGAAACAACAAAACTGTATCTATAATTTGTTTTTGTTTTTAACCCAAAAATTGCCATTTAAAAAAGGACGGTTAGAAATCTTTTGTTACTGGTTGAAAGCAAAGAAGAGACTTTGGGCAAGGTTCAAATTTTAGCCAGACAAGAGAGGTCGTCTTTCGTGTACACAAAATAGTTATTTTAAAAAGCAGAACAAAATGGGGAGCTTAAATCAATAATAATTTGTCTATCAAAGTAAAATCGCCATAGCATAAATGCAACTAGGTGTGAAAAAGAAAATTTCCAAAAAATTATTAGTATAAAGTTTTTCGGTATTAAACGTAGAAATCGATAATTTTTTTATGCTCAGTTTCTAAAGGCCTAAAGATATTCATTTGGCCAATTTCTTTTACAGTCATCATGATTGTCAGTTTGCCATGGCCTTCTTCTTTGTAGCACGTTTAGAGTTTGGAAAGAATTTGTATTTTTGTAGACATTTTGTAATTTGAAGGGTTTTTCATGTGGGTTTTTTATTTCAAACTATTGGTAAAGAATTATTTATCTGGGTTTATGAACGCTTCCTAGTAAAATCTTAGTTTGAGAAGGTGTACTCTACATTCATCATTGTCCTTGGTTTAAACCGAATATTCAAACTTGTGCTGATTTTGTCAAGTCCTTTTTCTTTTTTTTTGGATACAATTTGTATATAAATATTTTTATTGTTTACATGTTTGTTTGTTACTGACGTCCATCGACAGCGTCTAGAGTTTCTCTGAAACATGTTCCAATACTGTTATTGGACTATTTTCAACACCGGGTATTATAATTGTGATTTTTCTATCATACGGTTTTATTATAGTTAACACTCACGTCGACCCAGTAGGGGCCAGTAGGCTCCAAAGTCTAGGTAACTTTCAAAGCAAACTAACTACAAGGTTAGCGACCTCTCGATGATTCCGATTTCGCCCTTACTGGTTGGATCGGTGTCAGTATAATATGACAGGCTGAGGCAGGAGCTGTGGTATACCCGCACTATCTCTGTGTGGCAGCACGTTAAATTTCAGGTCTCCTTTTTTTTATATTAGACCACATTATAGCTTATATAGTACTGACGTTAAACGCTAAGCAACAGAGAAAAAGCCCAAAGCCACATCGTGTTTTTCCCTACTGATTCTCTATTTAGATTTACCCGCTTGATCTGTAATGCACCCACTGACAGAAGTATGCGCTATCCCTGACATGGGTTGGTGCCCCTGGATCGCGTAGATGGAATCGCAGACCGCCTGTATGACAGAATTTGTCAATTACCTCCCAATGCATTTCTCTTAGGGCTAAGAAGTGCATCTAGCTGCGTTAATAATATCGCACCGATTTGACTCACGGTGGAAGCAGGCTTTAGTTCGATACCAGTTGTGTAATAAACAACCCACAGAAAAACTGATATTTTGTGGTTACATTAGTTCGTTCTGTGAAAACACCGTAAGAAGGGATACCCTCTGTTTTCATAAAAGCAAAAACGTGTATATTGGTTACGGTATAAACATGAAATGTGAAACAACCGGGGTGAATGAGAATCAATTCGGGATCAGGGTGTTTGAGTTATATATAGTGTGTTCAGAAGTACTAAATGCACTTTATGAGGTCGAAAAATTACACTTCAATCACTTTTAGAAACAGATGATTATAGCCTTTCAATGAAAACAAGAAAATGTCAATATAGAGTATTTTTCAATATTTACAGTTTATAACAGTGACGTACACCTATTTTTACTGTGGTTGCCTCACAAATAAAGTAATATTCCTTTTCTATGTTTAGAGGGCTCTAGATCAATGCTTATCACAGTGAATGCATCTATTTTTTACCATGCTTGCCTCACAAATAACTTGACTAATGTATTTCATTTACAGGCAGCGTTTCGTGGTAATTTAAAAATTAAATTGTATGTTTTGAAATGATAACAACACCAAAAACATCAATTTTTTATCATTGGATCGTTTATGTTAATGCTGGTTATAAAAATCATGACCAAAGTTTTATAATTGACGAGAACGAGTTTGAGAAGATCTTTCCCAAGATAAATACCGATTGCACTTCGACATTAGACGGCATAATTAATCTTCCAGGTTTTTTCATGACTTTTTTCTGTAAAGAAATAAAGCAACACGACGCTTCCAACTTAAAGAATGAAAAGAGACGAAAAAACAACATATAGAATATGTAAACAAAATACGTCAAATCAGAAAACATTAATGATAACAAACTAATAAAAAATAGTTTAAAATTATGACCTCTGTCCATGTCTGTCTGTATGTTGGTCTGTTTGTCTGCATACGATAAATGTGTTTCTACATATCTGTTACCTTCTCTCTTTGCCTTTGTGTTATTCTCTCTCTCTCTCTCTCTCTCTCTCTCTCTCTCTCTCTCTCTCTCTCTCTCTCTCTCTCTCTTTCTCTCTCTCTCTGTCTATGTTGTAGTAAATACTTTTACTACTTTTACTCCATTGCTGGCCAGACGACAATCATATTAGTGTCAAGCTTAGTCCACTGGGAAATTTAAAGAAGTTTGCACTTACAATTTGGTCACGAAGTCCTCCCCGAAAAAGGCTTTACTGCGTTGCTCACTTTTTTTTAATTGCTACTTTGTTTTAAATTTAAATTTGAAAACAAAAAAGTATTCCTTTTTTTCTGTTGTGGACCAATGCAAAATTAACCGCTATAGAGCATGAAATTCAAAGGTCCCCAAAAGCCACAGTTACCGATTGATCTAGATTGAAATGTGCATGTAGTAAAAGGTTTAAATAACATAAATCATTTGGAATTTTTTGCACCGAAATACAAACTAATCTAAACTAATTTAAAATTACCACCCCCCCCCCCACCCACCCGTAAAAAAAAACTCCGTAAAGAGTGCAATTTACGTTGTTGTTGTGTAGGCTTAGTCTAGTGAAATTGTGTCCAAATTATGCTTAAAAAAATAAAACAATTAGATTTCTTTAGCCATTTTAAGAACAAGTATCTCATTCCAACAACTCATTAAAAAATTCGATTTAATTCTAGGTATTTTAATTATAAATCTGTCCAACTTAACCTAACGCTATAGCGCTTAAAGCTTGTACCGTACATGAGGCCTATTCAACACACATAAGATGTACTTTATTTTCCCCGCCTATTACTTTTAGGACAATCGCCGTCGGCGCATGCCTTATCTGAGTATTTTAACTAAACCATAGGGTCAGTACATATATTTCCTTTCATCTTTAGCTAACTTTGGTCTGGTCGTGTTTAGAAACCTTGTGATTAATTTTGTTCCTCTTTATTTGAAACCGTCAATTTACTATGACTAGGAATAGATCTACAGCATAACGATTTATATTTTTTTAACTGCCTGTCTGGCTGTGTATCTTTCGAATAGCACGAAATGCACTGACTATACATTTAACTTTCAGCCTTTTTGTAATTCATCATCATCATCATCATCATCATCATCATCATCATCATCATCATCATCATCATCATCATCATCATCATCATCATCACAATCATTACAATCATGATCATTACCATCATCACCACTATCGTTATACCACCATCATACTCGTTACCATAGCATTAAAATTGACGATCTAATCATCGCTACTATCATCCCCATTACTACAAGAACCGAAACATTCGTGTTGACAATAAGGAAAAATGCAACCTTACAATTTGTAAATACTTTAAGGAATATAATATTTGTTAAAAGATCAGATTCGAAAAAAATTATGGTGCACATTTCCAAACTGTTGCCTTTTCTATCAATTAAGATTTTGTTTTTACTTTCTTTAACAAAGGTGAGCTAGTCCTGTTAGATTTTAATCTATGCGGTAGTCTGTTAATATTTTTTCGACACTGATTTCACTAATGCATATTTATGTTGATATTGTGTAGGCATGTATAAATAAACGTGCCAACTGCAGACCATATGCCTAGTGCCGGTTTAAACAGGGGAGGGAGGCGTTATGTAGAGTATAAATGTCAAGAATTTCGCCCTGCGGGTTAGAAACAATTGTCTTCACCCTATACCAATTAAAACATGGCCCATGCATTTGTGATCTAAGCCTTCTAAAATGCTCTACATTGTTTATTTGAATTTCTCTTTTTCATCTTGCCTTCACTCCATTCCAAGGTTTTTCCTATAACGTTATTCTTTCCTTTCTTCCAGCGCTCACCTTTTATGCCATTTTAGAACCTGTGTCTTTGGCCCTATATTTCATTTTTGTTTATTGCTGTTCTTTTATCTGTCTCTCCTTTCTATTACCTCTCATTATCCCCCCCCCCTCCCACTTGTCCTTCATCGTCGCAAATGAGGTAAAATTGGAGTCTTGAGAATCTATTCTTGAGGCAATCAAGACTTGTAAGAATCTCCAAACGAGGAGAAATCGTTGTTTGTTTGTTTTTTGCAGTTTTTCTTTTTTTTTAGTTTCTATTTGACAGTGAAATGGTTTTCAAATGACATTTTTAAGCAATGATTGGTAAAAAGCATAAAACGGAAGAATAAACTACGTAAAATAAAGATAGCGGCATGGCATTCAAAAGAAATCTGGGTCTAGCACCAACAAACAAGAACATACACATTTTGTTTTTATAAGGTCGTAAATTATCATGTAATTTCATTATCATAATCCGGATTGTCTAGTAGTAGTAGTAGTAGTAGTAGTAGTAGTAGATCATCATCATCATCATCATCATCATCATCATCATCATCATCATCATCATCATCATCATCATCATCATCATCATCATCATCATCATCATCATCATCATCATCATCATCATCATCCTCACCACCATTCATTGTCATCATCACTATCTTGTATATAATCCTACTAGCATCTTTGAAATATATCTTTAAAAACTAATTGATATCCGTGGAAAGAAAACTATTTTGCCGCATAGATAAGCCGCAGATATTTTCTTTAACACTAATCAGCATCTTGTGACGTTATCAACATCATTATCTCCCTCCAAGTAGAGCCCAGTTAGATAAGAAACAGAACCTCAGCAGTTATCTGCCGTATCCCAGCGGGTTCTTTAATTCCTTGCAGGGCATTAATTACCGATAGCTGTAAATACGCATTCATCTTACACTGATGTCGTTAACGACACATCGGACAAATCCGATCTAATGCGGAACAGCAAAAGCCCATTAAAGGAGACATATTGTAACCCCAGGTTGGGAGCCGTTAATTCATCTATAATGTCCTTTTTCGTTGCTGGTTTGTTTCTTTTCTTAAACTTTACTTGATGCTTTTCATTTGCTTGGCAGGCAGAGTGTTTCTCACACTTAATTGTGTTTATAAATAGACTAAATGAGACTCCTCATCAATTATTTATCCAGACTTGAAAGCCCAAAAAGGTATCACGCGGCAAGATGAATAGCACGAAATCAGATCAGAGGGAAAGATAAACGAGAGAAAGGGATACTCGCAAACATAGTAAATAGATAAGGTAAAACTACTCTACTTTCAATATCGCCCCCTCTCCCCCCCCCCCTCTCTCTCTCTCTCTCTCTCTCTCTCTCTCTCTCTCTCTTTCTCTCTCTCTCTCTCTCTCTATTTATATATATATACTGAATGGTCTTCTGAATTTTAGAATATTATATTCCGAGAAAAAAAAAAGCATTCAGTACCAAACTTCTCTTCTTTGTTCAATCGCGGTTGAAAATTTGATCACATTAAAGTTAAAGAAGACGAAAAGGAGGAGGCAGCAAAGTGATTGATTTTTACAAAATAGTCAATGTATCAAGGAAAGTTCAGTGGTAACAGGTAATTCTGTGTTTTATAACTCTAAAATAAAGTACAAACGAATTGAAAGTGTCCTAGGCTTTTAGATGCTTGATCCTTCTAGGAAAATAGACAGACGATAATGCAACACTTTACGGTCTCACCTGTTAATATATGTTGATGCTGTTTTTTTCACTCGTTTTTAAATAATGAAGAACTGCCGCTGTTTGCTCTCTACGTACATTCTTTTCATCACCTGAAGATAAAATAATGTGATACAAACACTTTTGAAACCTTGTGAAAGAAAAAAATATATTTCTGAATTATCGATTAATAAAGACAAAAGACAATGTACATGATTGTCCAATTAAAAACTAAACTCTGCTTTTTGTTGCTCTCTTTCTTTTTCCTCAAGTTAAGGTGCGCTGTTTACACTGGCGGCCCTTCTGGTACCGGGTACTGGTAGAGAAGTCGATGACCTGAGAACTTAATTCCTTTTTCTGTATTTAATCACGCGAAGCCAGGGTTAAATAATCGATTGTGTAAAAGCTCCGACCTTGCAGCCTCTGGCCTGGTCATCAATATCGCATGCTGTAAGGCACCCCTGTACCATGTACCCTGTAGGCCTGAAGCCAGATTCACCCGCTGGCCTGGGCCGGTGGTTCATTCGGCTCACCCAGGTGTGGAATAGTGTAATGCTGTGGTCAAGGCTCACCCAGGTGTGGAATAGTGTAATGCTGTGGTCAAGGCTCACCCAGGTGTTAAATGGTGTAGCACTGTGGTCAATAAGGTCATTACATTGCATAAAAGCCTGAGAGTGATCAGCTGGCATGATGGCGAAAATTCTCGCTTAGCGGTTTTCGTGACAATAATAATTATTACTGATGGCGCTACAGGTGTGGTAATCACAATATAGCATATAAAATTATAGTGCTGATGTTGGACGTTAAACCAACTCAACTCAACTCAGGTGTGGTAATGTACGATAACGCCCGAGAGAAGAGTGTAACATGCTTTTCAAAATATTTTTTTGTTTCAATTGTTTGAAAAACGTTTTAAAAAAAGAAAGAAAAATATTGTGCTATGTCAAGATGTTTAACAACAAACCTTTAGTATAATTATAATTAAATGAAATTAAACATAGCATTTACGAATAAAGGAGGCGAGAACGATTGAGCAAGCTTGAAGGACTATAGTACTGATGTTATGAAAAATAATCAAAATATAACTTTTTA
>RQTK01000064.1:667330-700500 GCA_003991915.1 Elysia chlorotica | reverse complement strand
AGAGAGAGAAAGAGAGATGGGGGCAGAGAAGGGACAGAGAGGGGGCAGAGAGATATGTAGATATTATAAGTGGGGAAAGAGAGAGGGAGGGATATAGGAGAGAGGGTAATATACTGAGAGAAAGAGGTGGGGGTCTAAGTGAGAGAGAGAGAGAGAGAAAGATGCTCAGAGAAAGAGGTGGGGGTATAGGATGGTGAGAGAGATAGAGTAAGATGCTGAGAGAAAGAGGTGGTGGTGTGGGATGGTATGAGAGAGAGAGGGAAAGATGTTGAGAGATATAAGTGGGGGTGCAGGATGGTGAGAGAGATGGTAATGTGGGGGAGAGAAAGAGATTAAGGGGGTGTAGGATAGTAAGAGAGAGGGTAAGATGCTGAGAGAAAGAGGTGGGGGTTTAGGATGGTAGGAGAGAGATTGGGTAAGATGCTGAGAAATAAGGGGTAGATGATGAGAGAGGGGGAGAGATTGATAAAAGGGTGTGTGCGTGAGAGAGAGAGAGAGAGAGAGAGAGAGAGAGAGAGAGAAAATATGTATACACAAACTTAAAGAATGAGATGGGGGAATACAGATGCAATAAATTTAGAAAAAAAATGTTTTTAGACTTATAATCAAGATAGACTTTTTTAAAAAAACAAGCCTCTTTCAGTGGATACAGAGAATGTTTCTGTTTACTTTTTTTTGCTGTAATGTTTATATTTTAGCATGGTCTCATAATCAATACTCATAGTCATTGATTTAATAATCGCTATAATAATTTTACAAAAGACATTAAAGAACATTTTAAAAGGTTAGTTTTGTTGTATTTTAAATGCATAATTCAAACGATTTTCAATGTTGCAACAAAAAAACATCTAAAATATATTTACTAAAATAACTGCGAGGTATATTTTTTAATTGTATAGCTACAACTCATAGAGCTGTCAAAGGGTATATTTTAGCCAAAACGAGTGCGAAAAATGCTTAGAATAACTATTTTAGCGAACAGTTGGTAACTTTGGAGCTATGTTGTAACGCTGACTGTGCCGTGCTATTGTTTGATGCAGCGGTTTCAATAAGTTGAAGAAAATAATAATGATTAGTTCAAAGAGCTGTCGCGTGTCTGTGCTGTTTCAATTACAGCTAGTAAACATAATAGTGACATTTTTTCCGTTTTCCTTACTTCCTTTTATATCTTTTAATTCATATTTTTGTTTTTATCAAAGCTGTTAAATAACTGCGCCGCCCTTTAATGACGGAGTGCCTGAAATTGTTAAAAAAAAAGGCAGGGATTTAGACAATAGAGTCTGCTAGTGACTAGCCTATTCCGCGGCATTGAGGTGAATTGCATGTACACTTCCTGAACTCTTTCACGCTCATCTCAATGTACCCAGTCTCACAATGAGTTATTGTAAAAGCCCAAGGATGCATTGATGAAGCACTATTGTTTTATCGACTATATGATCCATGTCCAACTCATTGACGCCGGCAGTTGTGATAAAAGAAAAATAATAGATGCGCATAGGGTCTAGTTATTATGGGGCAATAAAAGCGTTAAAATGTCTAGGTCTTTCAAGGCACACTACACAATATCGATTGGTCTGTGGAATCTGCAGCTCGCCATAGCCTGTGGGATAGATTGAGAGATGAACAGATAGGGGGATGGAGAGATAGAGAGATGGATAAATAGAGAGTTGGAGAGATAGAGAGATGGAGAGATAGGCAGGGTGGGAAACCTTCAAACATAAAGAAAAATAAATGACTAAATTAGGCAATCTAAGTGGTATTGTCTCATTGAGAAAGAAAGGTTAGAGACATTTAATTAAAGATAGAGAAACAGAATGTGAAAATGGATGAAGGGGTACAAAACAAAAGAGAAAAATAGAGCATAGTGTCTAGAATAATGAGTGATATTAAGAGACAGAGACAGACGCAGGGAGAGACAGAGAGACAGAAAGGCAGACGAAGAGAGAGAGAGAGAGAGAGAGAGAGAGAGAGAGAGAGAAAGAGAGAGAGAGAGAGAGAGAGAGAGAGAGACAGAGAGAGAAGAAGATAGACAGAGAGAGAGAGAGAGAGATAGAGAGAAAGAGAGAGAGATAGAGAGAAAGAGAGAGAGAGAGAGAGAGAGAGAGAGAGAGAGAGAGAGAGAGAGAGAGAGAGAGAGAGAGAGAGAGAGGGAGAGAGAGAAACAGGCAAGCAGACAGACAGACAGACAGACAGACAGACAGACAGACAGACAGACAGACAGACAGACAGACAGACAGACAGACAGACAGAATTACAGACAGACCGAGGAGGGTCGGGGGAAGAGATAGGTAGATGGAACGAGACATGCATATTGACAACCACTAAGACAAACAGACATAATATGCTATTACTTGTTATAGCCAGACAGACAGACTTGGGCAAAAATCAAGAGACTGGCAGGTGGAAACAATTTGATTTTTTTAAATCAATAAAGGGAGAATGCGATTAAAAGATAAAGGAATAAAAAGCTGCATGGCGCAAAGGGGCAGCGGGTGTGAACAATAAAAGATGATGAAGTGTAATAGAGTTTACATAACTGTTTTTAAAATCAGATGTTCTTATCCCATATCCTCATTACAAAATCAGGTTGAACATACTATGTTGGGAAGATATTTACCTTTTTATGTTTGTTCCCTATATATTCGATTTCAATATTGAAAGAGCACACTAACTATAGAACTCTTGTCTTTGTTGTAAAATAATATACTTTCAAAACCTGAAGTGAAATACCCGTACCACTGGACGAAGTTTGTTAGTTTGTTCATCTATTAACGCCAATAGTCAGGAGTAGGCTATTGAGCGGGCGGGTTTAAAACTTAAGTTTGATAATGTCTACACGGAGACAGTGTGGGTATATCAGAACTTCTGATTAAACTGGTTACATAATACAGTTTACACAGTACTGACACCGAGGTAAACAACTAAGGAGTTCGTATCCGGTTCTGCAGTTTTCTACCTCTTCATGAGGCATTAAAAAATAAGAAATGCACATCTTGCGCGTATCCGATAAAAGAAAGGACGGGATTTACTTAAAAGAGAAACAGCTGTTACAATTACAAACAAACAAAATAATATTCTGTTTGTAAATAAATGGTGTCTAGTGTAGCTTTCATGTGCTTTGACTTATTGGAAAATGGAAACTGGAAATTCATTTCTTCAAACTTTGACCATTCATACATTCAATCATTCAAATTCACGGGGTTGGTCTAAGGACTATTACTTTTTGGCACGAGTAAGATTCAATTGCTTGCAGTCTTCTACATCTACAATCTAGACATTCTTAGCAAATACATTTTACCTGATGTGTATAATGTGTCTTTTACACAGTACTAAAGACTTCTTTATTGACATCAGGCGCAGGTAAAAATTGATCCACTTCAAGGGTCATGATTTTCATGCGCGCATTTTGTATGGGTAGTTCTTGGTAAATACATTGTTACAATACGTTTTTAGAGGGAAGGATATTATAACTATAGAACTAATGGACACGGCAACAAATTATCTGTTTCTTACAAAATGTTTCTCAAGGTAATAAAATGATTTCTAATATTGTTATTCACAGTGACCCGTGGAGTCGCAATGTCGTGTTTTTATTTGTTTGTTTATTGTATACTTTTGCCCTTGAAATATGTTGTGCTCAACTTCTGACAGGCATCAGTGCCACCTGCTGTGTATATTTATTGTCATATTTTGTTAATTCTTTTGATTTTACTGGTAAATATTCACCAGGATATATTTGGCATTCATGTTCTCCTTTTGGCATTCTTGTGCTCCTTTTGACATTCTGATGCTGCTTTTGGCATTTTTCTGAGGACATCTACAATTTAGTTATGAAGATTTTAGTGAATTTTTTTGCGTAATATTTATATATAGCTGTAACTATTACCATTACGAATCTGATCAGATTCCTTTGTTTACATTATGAACTTCGTTATTACAAGGTAAACATTGACACCAACTGCAAGGCGATCATGAACCATGACTCTCACAATTACAATAATCTTAAAATAATTATGCTCTGAATCTCAACTGATCACAGACCCGTTCTATTCAACTTATTAAATTTACATATGACACTATTCCATTATTACTTATTACAGCCGGTCTAACTTACCGAGTACCAATAATGAAAACTTCATTGAAGATGCCGTTTTTAGTTTACTTTGACCATTCTTGATTTGTTTAAGCAAGTTGACATTTGACTATGCACAAATTAAAGTAAAAGAAATGGATTCAAAAGAGCCGGAAAAAAAATTACAACAAAGAATGATAAACATGGATCTTTCAGGTTCTGGTTTTGGATGAAGAAGGTGTTAGTGCGTTTTGAAAATATTTTTGTTTGTTTGAGGAGATCATCAAAAATGGTCACTCAATAAAATGCATAAAAAAAAAACAGAAAAAAAACATGGTCTGAATCTTCTAAGTTTAAAGACATCACTTGCCAACAAACAAGCATTCATAGTGAATTAACCTTTACCAACAGAAAGGTGTCAACTTTCTAAAACAAGCATTCACAGTAAATTAACCTTGACTAACAGAAAGGTGTCAAATTTCTAAAACAAGCATTAACAGTGAATAAACTTTTACCCATAGAGAGGGTGTCCTATAAATATAAATAAACACGGTGATACACTATGGTGATTGCTGAATAGTTGTTGTTAACAATGTGTGGTAAAGGAGGTTGTTTCTTTTTTACAGGTCATGTAGATCCTTCTATTTATGATTTTTTTTTTAACAGAAATTTAATAACTTATGTTGGTTTTTTTTCGTTTTGTAATAAAGTCATGGTTTCCTAATGGACATTACTTCATTCAAAGGACATGAAATCAACCATTTTTATAGATTCCGTTCATTTTGGTGAAATAAAAAATAAATCAAGATCGAAATTAGCATAAAAACGCTATTTTGAATAAACACATTACGAACTGTCATGTGCCTTCAAATCTTCATGGTGAAATTCTCTCAATTAGGACAGAAAATTTAATAACGAATTTTTAGGCTGTCAGAAAGTCCTTGCTTATTGACAACGACTTTTATATTACGTTGGAAATATGAAACTCTAGGGTGTTTTTTTCTTTTTGTATAGCCCATGGCTAAAATCGTTTTGAAGTTTCGATCTGCATTGATAGTCATAAAAACATCCAAAAGGGTTATATAAAGTAATAAATAGTACATAACAGTAAAGGTGGTGTTTTTTTCTGAATACGTGCTTCGACTGAGCAGATACAGAATTAGGCCTATGGAATTCTAAAAACAAAACTGGTGTACACTTGTTTCTTTTTTTCTTCAATTCCGTTGTCGTTTCTATTGTTTGTTGGCTTATGCCGGGAATAATATTGGACTCCTTCATTAGAGACCAAATCTATAAACCATGATGAGTTTTTTTGGCTCTCAAAGCACCGAAAACAACCTGGCATCTACAGTGACATTGATAATATATGAAAAAAAGAAGGAAAAAGTGACAATTTTAGTGCGGTTTGAAACATTATAGAGGGGAGGTTTTACTGACATTCGTATCACTTATATCTTTCGAATATTTGTAATAACCACAAAAATTACTGGGTAAGGTTATAGGGTGGTTTGGTCTAAGTGCATCCCTCGCACAGAGAATTTAGAAAGAAAACTTTAGAGTCTCCCATAATAATTCTTATTTTGAAGGAGTAACGCTCATTAACGATGCCACTTCAAGAAATATGTAGAGCACATTGAGTGGCATTACAGATTGCACAATTTGGTATCATTAGTTCCAAGATTTTCACGAGCCATTTTAGTTTCTTTACCTTTTTTCTATAAGAAAAGATCTGGTTGGGAATAATACGGAGCGAATCAAAGAGAAGGCAGGAAAATTTATTTTAATTGAAAATATTGAATTTTAAAATATCTTAAAAGCTAAATGATAGTAAAAGGCACGATTTAAGCTGTGTTTTTAACTCTCTTGCTGTTAGAAGTAACATTTGAAATGGGTTTTAACCTTTTAAGACGTTGCCGTTTGTTTTCTTTGGGTTTTTCTCTAAAAGTTTTTTTTTTTAAATCAAACCAGGACAAAAGAACAATTAACTTAAGTCTCATGGAATCTAGATCTAGCGGTAGAGCATGGCAAGAACTGTGTGACAGAATCGGAAATCACCTTTGAGGTAGTCCGCTTTCTCCTCGAGGGCGGCACGCAATTAATAATGGAAACACGAGATTATCTCCCTTCTTACAGGAAATGAAGGAAAGCCTAGGATTTCCCGCATTCAGCGCGTTGCTTACCGCGGGACTGTGGTGAACGGGCAGGATTTCCGGCTCGCTCTCTGCTGGCATTCTTCCTGCAGGCCTTGCGACTACAGGACCGATACCCAAAACGAAGACGATAGATTAAGGGGCATTGCACTTGCGTCCAATCAGGTTTATTGTAGACTTAAAGAGCCAATGAGCGACCATGCCTAACCGGCGTGAATACGTAGTCCATTATCATTATGGAGATCGCAAGTCATGTCTTATCTGAGGACGATACCGCTGAGCCCTGTCCTAAAATTGAAATCTAGAAATCAAGATCTACGCCAGTCAGGATGAATCCCATCACTGAAAGTGGGAGCTGAGAAGTCTAAATCTAAACCTGTACTGCAGTAGTTATTGACACCATCTTGTTCTGGGATCTCCTTTGGAAGGAGTCAGATTCCCGTGTGGCATCTTTTTTTACTTTTGTTGTTTTGTAGAAAACTAATTATAAGATGAAGGACTTTTAAAGCAGGCGGAAAAATAACGTAAAATAGTCATGGCGTCTTTTTTTACAATTTGAATTAGTCTGGTCAGCGCCTTTGTTATTTTTCTATACCTACCATAAAGAACCATGTTTTTCATTACATGTATTTTCTCCTTAATGCATTCTTTGGTACAATGACACATCGGCCATTCGGTAAAATTTAAATGTCGTTTTTGTTGTTCTTGTTGTTGTTTTAACATCTGTATATTTATTGAATAACAATCTTCTGAGGAGCACATTTTTCTTTTTCTTTTTCTTGGTTGCAATCATTGTTTGAAGAAAAGTGACACTGCCAATCTCCTTATGGGGTGCTCTTTATTCCTTTTGTTTATCCATGGTTATGGATTTCATCATTCATAATTTCACCTTGGTTTTACTTTCTACAATTTATCACTTTTCTGGCCTAAGCCTTAAGATATATTGTTAATAATGAAGGTGAGCTTAAGTAATATTTGAAGGCATAAAAAAATATCAAAGTTTAGAACGAAAAATGCTTATTTATATGAAGCCCGGCTGGGACGCACACTTAATATAATATACACGAGTTTCTACTGAATCATAAAAGAGTGATCTGTCTGCTAAGTGGAGCCGAAAGTGTAATTGGATAACCAAACAGCTGAGCCGGTAGTGCTCTTTACTGACAAGTGCAAGATCTCAGGTTCGAATCATAGGTGGTATCCTTGTGAAGGCGTCCTCGGGAAATCTAGGGGAAGCAAAACTATTCATAGGTTATAAGATCGAACAGCCACAGATCAAGAATATTTAAATAAACGAAAGTGATCTGAGATAACCATTGGTTGACGTGTAAGTGCCTCATTACGGCTTAGTGTACGATTTTAGAGTCTCAGGTGGGGTCCGGTCTCCGAAAATGTTTTCGGAAAGCTAAAAGATGTAAAATTAAGAAAAATATTATAATCTAACTACAGACTACTATGGAACTTGAATTTCTGTAATTATTACTTTCACGAATCGTTTTTCTTCCTTTGTTATAGGCCAACTATTAGTGATTTTCAAGAGTTAGCTAACAAAATATTGTTTTTCATTTATGGGAACTAGAAACGAAAAGCAAAACAAATACGTTCTTTCACAACGGTATTACACAAACTGTTTGATATTAGCTGTCACTCAAGATTTTTTACAATCTGTTTTATTACAGTAGTGATGGAATGAAAATTATTAGTTTTGTGGTAGCGGGTAATATCGATGGAGAGATATTGATCTCGTGATTTCATGTCTCTTTTTAATATCTCTATCGTAAGACAACTTTCATTTTCCTTTGACAGCTAGTATTAAAACCTCCCAGCTCCCTATGATTGTTTCCTGGCCATTTTCGCCCATGGCGTTGACTTCTCTGCCGGTATGGCTGTCAGCGCAAGATGCTGAAACTATACAGCTCTACTTTTTACGACCTAGCCGCTGGCCCTAACAAAAATGGCCCTAAGAAGGGTGAGTGACAGTACATCTGGTATAGAGGCCAAGTGGTCTGGGGAAAACTGAAGCCTGTTATTTCAAGCGGCAGATATCCCGATGTTTCAGACAATACTATGATTAATCCCTCACTTCCTCATATTTAATAATAATTTTGGCCCGGACTTATAAAGCTCACGTATATCTAAATGATTTTATTCTTAACTTACGACGGGTCGTTATTGGATTTGCACCAAGGCGTTCAAAAATAGAGGGCAAAGTCACCAAGATATACATAAACTTTTGACAAGAATCGAAGCGAGCTATATTTTTAATATCTTCGCATCTCGCTGCCCACCTATTAATTAGCAACAATAGATATCAATATTAATATCCGATCTTTTATAAATGTTCAAAAAATAATCCAAAATAGTGCGCACATAGGACAGTTTACATTTTGCAGTGTAGGCTAATTGTGTGGGCAAAAAATACTCACTAAGTATCCCTCTGTCCTATTATATTATGCTTAAAATTAAAGGAAATAAAATCTTTTCACTACTTGCAATTCGGTTATTGGTCTCCCATTTTTTACGCCTTGGTTTGCACCGTTTGCACCTGCTCATTTAGGGCCTATTTAGGAACGCTCTTAAATCTCAGACACAAAAGAAACAATTATAATGTCATCGTCGAAAGTTAAGAAACCAACTGAACTCAACTCTCCACGTCACCCACCTGTACAACCATCGCTGTATAGATCTAGTAGTAGTAGTAGTAGTAGTAGTAGTAGTAGTAGTAGTAGTAGTAGTAGTAGTAGTAGTAGTAGTAGTAGTAATAGTAGTAGTTTTTATGGCAATAATGATAATAGTGGTACTGTCAATAAATTAGTAATAATAACTCCTGCAGAGATAGTAGTTATGGCAATAATGGTATTAGTGGCTGCATCAATTAATCATTAATAAAAACTCCTGCAGAGGTAGTCATGGTAGTTGGTGTAGTTATTGTGGTGGTCATGGGCCACAATTGGGCCGACTTGCTCTCTACTGGGTTGGGTCAGTGTCAGTAGAACGTGGTCTGCTCACGATACACACGCCCTAGTAACCCCGCTTTGACTCTGTGTGGCAGCACGCAAAATCCCAGCCTTTGGACTTAGATAAAGACATTTTGTTTGTGCTGAAAGTTAAAAAAACAACAACAAAAAACCAGACATTATTAGAAACGTTAAAATCAACTGTTTCCTCTTTGCCTTTCCCTGGTGATGTCTTCTTCCCTTCACTATTTCGTGCTCTTGCGCTGCCTTTGTCATTATTACTTTAGACTGGGCCCATGCATACAATTAACTAACATAGTAACAATGTTTACATCTTTCATTCCTGTCCAAAATCAGTTTTCTTTCCGGAATTGTTAATATTAACTAGAAAGGGGGAGAGAGGGAGAGAAGGAGAGAGGGGGAGAGAGAGAGAGAGAGAGAGAGAGAGAGAGAGAGAGAGAGATAGAGAGAGAGAGAGAGAGTAGGCATAACCAGTACACCAAGTGGTTTCTTTATGTCCGTTTGGATAAAGAAAGGGGGGTAACGATTCAAGGAAGATAACTTATAGATATACAAATCTTACAAAAATAAAAAGGTTTACGCCCCTTAATTATTGAAATAGAAACAACTCCCTATAAAAGGAGATAATCTAAATGATTTTTGTTTTCAAGTTTATTACATTTTGTACAATACAAAACTAATGAATGGTATTTCTATTGAGCATATTAAAAGAAAAAGCAGTGCTTGGCAATATACATTTTAGGGGATTGATCAATTTAAGGTTGGTGCTAGTAAAAGGGTCAATACATTAATTAAATCTAGATTAAAAACAGTGTAAATAAAACAGCGTTTTATAAAGGCTTTTATAATTAAAGTGTGCCAAAAGCATAACTGCAATCAAGTGGATTAAATGGTACATAATTGCTGTTCTCGATGTAGTTAGTGGAATAAAAGATTGCCCTCTTAGTCTTAAATTCACTACTAACATTTATTTAGTGACATCTCTGACTTCACACTTGTCTCACTTGCCACTTAACTTCCTCGCTTTAATTCGATTCTTTAACTAGGGGCCTTGATCTTTGACAAGTGTTATGCATATGACAAACCTTTTCCAAGTGTATGAGTGATTTTTATTATCCAAAGAAGGCATAGCTTCTTGCCAGACACATAAATGTAGTTTAAAAATAGTTTATGTATCTAATTAAACAGTTTTAAGTAAAACTCCGTCAGTAAACTCAAAACTTGTGAGGTGTCAAATGCAATGTATATATCAAGGCCTCAAAGGAAGCTTATGTTCAAAATAAAGCTTTAAAAATATCAATTTACAACCATGTTATTAGACTATTACAACCATTCCGAATGTGGCAGCACATGAAATTGTCAGACGTTAGTCTTGGGTCCGTTCACAATTGACATTGGACTTTAACCAACTCAACTCAACTCAGATCATCTGGTCTTGGTCTCATTGACTTGGGTCTTTTTTTCTTATCGAGAGTACATGTACGGTAGTTTGAGTTGGGTTTCTTTTTGTCAGACTTACAATAGTGTAGCCTACATGGATAGTGCAGATCATTAAAGCTTAGATAGAAGAAACAACACAGTGGGGGATATCCCTGATGAGCTAAACCGGCCGTGGATGTTGCAATAATTGCTGTAAATCATCGCTTTGCGATCATTTTGGCAATAGTTTGCTTGGTGTATGGGGATATTGCAGAAATTTATCGACTACAAAAACTGATTGCTCATCGACTGGTACTACCTGAAAATAAATTGCCCGCGCCGCGCGACCTTGTCAATCTGCGGCGGGCCCTTTGTTTTTTTAAGGCCAGACAAGCCGACGCCGGTGCAGTAGGCTATTTTTGCTGGTCAAATGTTCATTTGTGAGCCATCGGATTTTGAATGTGATAACAGAATCGTTTTTCTCGACCCAAAATTAGCAAAGTCTACGCGTATAGATGCTTTTTAGAACGCGTTTTAGAGAATTAAATTTTATTTCGTCATTGCCTCTATAAACTTAATATTCTTGTCTCCCCACTCCCGCCCATGTTTTTGTTTGTCTCTCTATCAAATTATCTATCAGTATAATTATATGGTATAACTTTACATCACTTCTCTCTCTCTCTCACAAACACACACGCACACTGAATGACCCCTTCAACCTAAATCCGGCACCGAAGGAAACCCTTTTTAATATCTTTGAGACAAACATATTTCAACATTAGAAATATTGCGAAGAAGATGAGATAGAAAGGGACTAAGGAGAAGGAGCCGAAAATGAAGGTAGAGGATGAAGAGGTGTGGATGAAGGTGGAGGAAGAGGGGGTGGAGGAGGTGGAGATGGAGTTGGAGGAGGATTCAAACAATTATTAGATCGAGTTCTTTAATATTTTTTCAGACTGGTTATTATTTCTTTTAGGTTTTTAAACCTATCATAAACCGTGTTCTGAGTGTCTCGCAGAACTCAAGTACTCGGAGACTAGCAGAACTTTTACCCCTACTTCGTGACGTAATCGACTTTGATCTTGAAAAGATGGATGCAATAATGATTTCATTGCAACAAAACACAATTCATCATATATAAGCCAATTTCATGTCCATTTTCATGAACCATGTTTACTATTATAAGATCTCACATACACAATATATAAATATATGTTTTTAAAAAGCTAAAAGGCTAAAGAGAAAAAGAGCTGCAGCAGTAGCCGATATACTTTAACGGAGAAAATAATGTTCGATAAACTTCGATTACTTCGAGTCGGCTTTTCACGTAGGCCGCTACTTTCACTTTCTTTCCCTGATCATCCCATGCAATACACTGTCACACGGACACCTAGCTAGGTTCAGTACAATGCTTTCAAAGGCCTGCGACAACATTCTGTAAGTCAGTTAAATCTAGATAAAGATGAGATATAGCACCATAAATTAGGAAATTTAGATCCAGATCTAGATTATCTAGGGGCCTCTAGAATCTCTGTGGGCCTAGATCTAGATCTAGATCAGACACTCAAGATCTCTATGGATTCTAGATCTAGATTCTAGAATCTAAATCTAGATTCTAGATCTAGATCTAGATTAGGTGTCAACGGATCTATACTCCCGATTTATAACCTTATAGATCTAACACTTTAAATACCCTTCTATCTTTCTAAAATCTAGGCACTCCTTGAGTTTCGTGGTCCCTAGCCTGTGGACGATCAAATGGGTGGGCGGGCCCGATTCGATTATGCCTGCCAGCTGTAGATCTAGATCTACTCCCTGTCTTTAAGTTTTTTTTCTATTAAAACTGAATAAAATACCCGTCAGATATCCTTTCTGTCTTTTGTTTATTTTATTTTTTTATTGTATTGGCATGATTTGTTTGATTCAAAAGACAAGAAGCAATTTGATGCAATTGTTTATTTGAACATGTATACATTCAATGCGGACGAGGAAGGGGGATGTGGGCAAACATACACAAGCAGTTGAAGCACATAAAATTGATACGTTTAGCAATTGAAACTCTATCTTTGTCAATTGCTCCGTTAATCTGTCTCTGTCTCTCTCTCTCTCCACACGCATGTAAGCGGATCTTACCTACTCGCCCATTGAATCCCTCCCACCAACCCATTTGATCGCCCATAGGCTAGGGACCAAAACTCAAGGAGTGCCAAAATCTACATTGGTAGATCTAGATCCTAGCTTTTGGGCCTAGATGTTAAAATCTTGATGCAGGCATTTTGGTACTACTGAACTTTTAGTCCACATATTTACGGAGGTGTAAAGAAACCACCAAATTTGGTGAAACTGATAGTGATAACTCTTCTCTTAACCTCTTCCGCAAGATAAACAAAGTTTTGATTTTAAAAAGATATTGGCATGGATTTGAGTATGGTTTATAAATGTGTATATGCCACAGCCTATAGCGAGCTGTTATGGCTACAACCTTCAATTTACCTTGATTCACTTCTGTGGCGAGCCAGATACTAAAAGTTAAGTTTTATTGCCCCTAGCCTGTGGGCGATCAAATGGGTGGGATTCGATTACAAAATTCAAATTATTATACAGTGAATTTGATCCAAGTGCAGAAGTCTCCACCTAAGAACGGATCCTTTGGTTCCTCGGAAACATTGTAAATTAATTGGAGAAATAACTTATAACATTAAACAATGATTTAATAGGCATGATTTAAACGGCAATAAAATATTGAATTTTGAAAAGTTATACTAAAAAATCTGCACCTGTAGGCGATTGGCCCACACTGACATCGGATGGAAAGTCATTAACCTCCTGTATTATTATTATTTTTCTTTTTTTCAAACACAGGACACAGGACTAAGTTTGAAGCAACAAAAAAAATTGAAAAATCTATCACCATGGTGAAGGAACAGTTCCGCGAGACTGACCTGGCCAAGAAGATCAGTCATGTGACCTTTGGTTTCATGAGTCCGGAGCAGATGCAGCGAGCCAGTCACCTTCATGTGGTGAACAACACAATGTACAGGTGAAACAAACTTCTTTCTCTTTCTTTTCGTCTTCTTTCAGAGCTGCCAACCTGTGCGCTACTAAATTAGTGTATTTTTGTAAGCTTTTTGTCCTCCATGCCATTACGATTTTCTACCAAAAAAATATGACTTTCAGGAAACCCGAATGTTTTTTTGGCTTTCACATTTTGACGTACGGCTATGCTTTTTTCAGTCAATCTTGCAATCAAAACTAGAGGAGGATAATCCGCAGAAGAAAACAATTTAAACATTAATTCAATAAATTCAATAAACTATCTTTATTTTTCTTTTGTTTTTGCACTTAATAGTGTGTTATCGTGATAGGGTCAGTGAACTTAATGGTATTTGTAAACCGTACATTGAAATCTACATCTATTCTATATCTAGATTTAAAATTTACAATTACATGTGCGCCCATCTACGCTATTTAGATATGGGTATCAACAAAGGTTCTATACGGTGACAGGGTTACAGAGCGTGATTATGTGGACTTGGCTGATCATATTTTACACATCATAGTGTCTGCATACTTTAATTGAATTAATAAACTACATTTATGAAAAACTGGATAATAATGGCTTGTAGCTTATATATTTGTTACTGTTTCCCCCTAAACTTTTAAAGTATTTTTCTGAAAGAATTGTATACTCAAGCCAGTTAGTTTCCCACGTCTGCAGCAAATTCGAATGAAACAATTATTTAAACAATATATTCCTTTATTTCTTCCGTTCTTTGCAGTCAATGCAAGCCTTGTCCCAATGGAGTTCTAGATCATAGAATGGGTACTAGTGAGAAAGATAACAATTGTGACACATGTGGAAAAGTTCTGGCTGATTGTGTTGGACATTTTGGGTAAGTGCACAGTAATTCTGATATGATTCAATGCATGTATATATGTATATATATATTCCTTGATTTTAACCACTGTTGTATCATTTAATGATCAATATCAAAATGAGAGATCTTTTTAAAATTGTTTTTTTTTTTTAAAGACATTTAGCATTTCACACCATTTGATCTTTAAGTTAGTGTACTATGCTGTTTGTATTTATGAAATGGCAATTGATGGAAGTCCTCGCAAAATATGTAACACGCTTCAATTCATGGTAATATTAGCCAATTGCTTTTATACTGAATAGAGAATTTGACTTTGTTCGCCTTAATTGGTCCCCCATAGCTACATTGATCTGGAGCTGCCTGTGTACCACGTGGGTCACTTCCGCACGACAATCACAGTTCTGCAGATGATTTGCAAGACGTGCAGCGCCATCCTCCTCTCGGACGCCCAGAGAGAACAGTTCCATAAGGCCCTGAGAAAGCCTGGTCTCTCCTACCTGGGCAAGAAGGCGCTCCGCAAGCGCATCTATGACGCATGTCGGAAGGTTAAGATCTGCTTTAACTGTGGAGACCACAATGGAATGGTACTATTTTCTTTTTTTTGTTTTTTGTGTGTGCTTTACCTCATCCATCCTTTGGTATTTTGGGCATTAGATGCATAAAAAAAAAAAGAAAAGGAAAATTTAAACTCATGTGGTAGTATGGTCAGCTGGGGTGTGGCAGAACTGTTTACCTGGTTAACTGATGCTCTGAGTGTTGCCCTGTTATCGTCAATATTTGTTTTTCATTATAATTAGTTAAGAGTTCATAAAACTATTATTTCTATTGTGCTGAGAAACTGATTGATTTCACTACTTCTTTGTTTCTACTTTTAACTAATTTTTTATTACTTTTGTGTAGGCGGAATAAAAAAATATGTCAGTTATTTCTCTCTTTCCCGCAATTGGTCACAATTTGACTTATTTAATTTTAAATAGCTCTGGGTGTGGTATGTTTAAGTTCGAATTCTTTTTTACATGGAACAACGTTCCTCCTGTGTGTCTCTAGAATCCTTTTAGCCCCAATTGAAAGTTCTACAAAACAGAAATGGAATTATCAGCTGAGGATGAACCTTTAACCTCCTACTCATAAATCCAAATTGCTCCGTAATCTTCAAATTAATGTTATGTCCCATAGGTTTCCTACAGAAATGAGTGAATAAAGGGGGTGGTTGGATAAATATCGGTGACACCAAAGATAGCTCAGTCTCCAGTGCTCAAAACCAAGCAGCAGGAGGTCCAAGGTTCAAATCTTTGGTGACTGGGAGGCAGAGAATCTGGCAAACTATTCATTCATTCCATTGGTTAATATTTTAAGAGTCTGTACACCTATTCACAAGTTTCTTGCATGATAGCAAAAGGAGGAATAAAGAATGAATGAAGGCCCACTACCTGTGGCAGTTACTCGGCACCCTGCAGTGCCCAGTTGGGAGGTGGTTCTAAGTCAGTTAAGCAGCCGTGAGCGGAACCAGTAGTTCTTTCACAGCTAGGCAGTCAAGTGGCAATCAATGGGTTAAAACAAAATAAACGTTGAAAAAAAACTCTCGCAAAGTTCAACTCTCAAAACAAAGTCAATGTAAAAAAAAACAACAAAACAAGAAGTGTCATGATCTTTTTGGTAATAGCATATAAGTAGTTACGCCAGGACTATATAGGTTTGACGATTTCAAGTTATCACATTCTTAAAATCTCATGGGAAAAGAAACTTAATGCTAAGTCATTCAATGATGGTTAAGAAATATAAAGACAATTCTTTATTACTATTTACATGTGTACAAATTGCTATCTGCACACCAAAACATAATTACATATCCACTTTTATCTTCAGGTGAAAAAGGTGGGCTTGTTCCGAATTGCTCACGATCGCTCTCAGCAAGGCAAAAAGAATGAGGCCATCCTGAAGGAGCGTGTTGAAGCATTTGACTTGGCCATGAAATCTAACACAGAGGTATCAGCCCTTGTGAAAAACAAATACTATGACGTCCTCAACCCAGTCATTGTTCACGAGCTGTTAAAGCGAATACCAGACAATGACATTCCACTACTCCTGATGAACCCTGAGGTCAGCCGTCCAGAGGATCTGATTCTCACACGAATTTTTGTCCCTCCGATTTGCATCAGGCCATCTGTAGTGTCAGACTTAAAGGTGAGAAACCATAAACCTATTTATTTTACTGTTTTGTTTATATAAATATATAAGATAAAGTTGAGCTTAAAACTGGAAAGAGATGCTTACAATTATGGTCTCCACAATTGAATGTGTGGGTTTAAGTTTGAGTGGAGAAAGGGCTAGGATGTGGGTAGATGTGGTTTTAAGCAAGTAACCAATATAATGTGTCTACGGGTTATCATAGGTTAAAAAAAGGCAGTTCTTCTGCAGTGTTACAGAAATTTTTCAACATTAAAAAATATCCATAACAAGCTGTGGAAAATTCATGTTTGAATGCAGTTAAAGTAAAGGATAGAATCGATATTTGACGATGGCAACTGATCTTGGTTACTTCATTCATGAAAATTTTATTCTATTCCATCAACAATACTGTTGTAGGGCACTAATGAGGAAGAAAGAAAACTCTTAATTGATGATGGAATGTTTGAAATTATTATCTATAAACTCATGATGGAACTAACAGTTTATTTGCTAATTACAGTTTGAAATGACGCTGTTTTCTTAGTTTACTAATGTAATCAATAACAGTTATGACATTCCCCTCCACCTCCTTTCCCACCCTTTTTAAATGTCGTTATTGACTAGGCTGGCACCAACGAGGATGACATCACCATGAAACTGACGGAGATCATGATGGTCAATGACATCATCCAGCGTCTGCGTGCGACGGGCGCCAAGATGCAGATGTACATGGAGGACTGGGACTATGTGCAGCTTCACGTGAGTTGTCCATCACGAGTGATGCCAATTTTTTATAAATTTAACGACTTTTGTTTTTAAAAAAAAAAGAAAGAAAAAAAGAAGGCAGGTCAGGCTTCAGTAACGATCGTAAAGGACTTACTTTTTTTGATACGATATGATATGTCGATTTAAGCCAAAATGTTCAGTAAAAAATAATGGTCCAGTTGGCATCAGTGCATCATGCCATCGGAGTTACAGAGTACACACATGACATGCTTGACATTGTGAGGGAATAGTTTCAGTAATGCGAGTGTCTGACACTCTAGATGCCAATATAAAGCTTATAAAGCTGATAAGGTCAAAATGGAGAGAAAACTTGTTTGTACTAGCCTCCATCAGATTGTTACATACTTAGTAGACTTTGTTTTATAGGTATTTGTATGTTTGTTGATGCATAAAAGTTTGTAAGATGTATATCGCAAAGGTGTAACATCTGCATGTAAAATATTATATTTTTCTTATTTTTTTCTCTCACGTATATGTAGTGATATTGTTGAATTGAATCAAAAGTACATGTATGATCAAGGCAAAATTTCCCAATAGGATAATAAAAGTTTATCTTATCTAACCTTATCAATATCCACCCAGGTGGCGCTGCTCTACAACTCTGAGACCTCGGGGATCCCTCTGAGCATGCAGCCCAAGAAGAAGACGCGCGGCTTCGTCCAGAGGTTGAAGGGCAAGCAGGGGCGATTCAGGGGGAACTTGTCAGGCAAGCGTGTGGACTTCTCGGGCAGAACAGTCATCTCCCCAGACCCAAAAACATGCGCATTGACCAGGTGATATGTCTTTGTTGGGTTTTGCTTGTTAGAGCAGGGTGGTACAGTGCGATTGTCACTCTACATCACTTTGGACATTAAGTTTATTTATGTGTTTTTCTTTTGTCTGCCAATTGAAGACAAAAAAAACAATACAAAAACATATTTTGCTTTTTCATCTTGCTATCGTCTTTAGTTTATTTAAACTACAGATCTTTTTGTTTTACCCATAAGAATTGAGGTATAATTATTACTTATACTTTTTTGTGTTTGTCTTTTTTTTTTTATTATCAATAAAATCAAATTTTTTTTTTTACACACATCTTGTTCCTCGACTTTCACTTATCTTTTAGATTTTTCGTTGCTCATTCTTTTCCTAATTCAATTTACTCTCTTTATCGATGTTGTTACTTTATGAAATATACTAGGTTGCGGTGCCCATCCACGTTGCCAAAGTCATGACCTACCCAGAGCGTGTGTGTGCGGCCAATCTGGCAAAGATGCAATGCCTGGTTCGAAACGGTTGTGATGTTCATCCTGGTGCAAATTTTATCAAGGTAGCTGTTCGTTAACTTGTGTGGTAAAACGTGTTGAATGTTGGTGGTTTTTCTTTTTCATTTGAATAATTCCGTTTAAGGCTGACAGTCTCATTTATAAATCCATTTAAAATGTGTTTACCATTAGTAGTATTAAAATGATCTCATTGCAAAGGAATGTTTAATTTTATAAAATAGAAAAGTTTAACATAAATAACTCAAAGAGTAAAACTTTGCCATTTAACACTAAGATTTATTTGTGTGTGTCCACGAAATATGCACAATGTTTTGACGTGTCATTCTTTTTTCGTGTCAGGAAAATGTACTGCTCTCTAACAGTAATGATAATTGAGATGTATAGTTTTTATGTATTCCTGTGATTGATGCTCCTTAATAAGTAAGAACAATTTTGAAAGGGATGGGTATACCTTACTTTTAGGCATCCACTATTTTTTGGAAATTTCAAGCCTTAAAGGGGAATGTGAAATGCATGGCACAACTTGGTATTTTTCTTTAGGTATGTCTAATTTGTCAAATTTCATTTGTGGCCTTGAGTACTGTCACATGTCGAGCTGAAGTTACATTAGAATCGTGATTTGAACCCATAATAATTTCCATTTTTTTTTATACTGATTATAATATTTTTAACCAATTCTTCATGGACTACTGTCACATGTAGAGCTGAAGTTATATTGAAGTCGTCATTTGAACCCAAAAATTATTTATTATAATATTTTTAACCACTTCTTCAGATACAATCAACTGGAGAAAGAAAATTTCTGCGTTATGGGAATCGGAACCACATTGCCAATTCCCTGCGTTTTGGAGATGTTGTCGAGAGGCATATGATAGATGGAGATGTGATTCTGTTCAACCGTCAACCTTCTCTTCACAAGCTCAGTATTCAGGCTTTCCATGCAAAGGTACTATCATGTTCACATTGTAGTACATATATACACAAAGGCACCGTAAGTTTGCATGCAGTTTGAACAGGTGTTTAGTGTTAAAACCCTCTGAAATTTTTTTGGGTCCTCGTTGTGGGTACTTTATTTCACAGACAAAATAATACCAATAGGAGCTACTGAGATAGCCTTAAAGGAGACATTTAACAAACCAAAAGAGTTTTGCTCTCTCCACAAAGAAATTAAATGCTGCTGAGAAAGCTTAATTGTGAAGCAACCAAGGTGAATCAGGCACATAACACTGATATCAGTTTTGAGTTATAGCCCTCTTAACATAGAAAACTACACCGTGGTTTTTCATCAAATGAAAAGAAATATTTCTGGCTGTAGAAATTATAATAATATAATTTTATTTAATCTTAGAAATTGCAATGTATGCTTTTAAACACACTTTCAATAGCTTTAAAAGTCCAAATTCCTGATTCACCCTGGTTGCTAGGTGATGCCCCACAGGACGTTCCGGTTCAACGAGTGCTGCTGTGGGCCATTCAACGCAGATTTTGACGGGGACGAGATGAACCTTCACCTGCCGCAGACAGAGGAAGCCAAGGCAGAGGCCATCACGCTGATGGGCTCAAAGGCCAACATCATCACACCGCGCAACGGGGAGCCTCTCATTGCTGCCATCCAGGACTTCATCACTGGTAAGGAGCACCAAACCTGACACGGTTGGCAGAGGACAGAACAGCCTGGCGGTTGCTGTCACACAATGTGGTGGCCATATATCTCCTACATCTACCCAGTCAAGAGACTGAACTGAACTGAAGGGCAGTAGCTCTACGTGATAATCCTGGCATGTTATAGGGGTTTACTTAGTGATGTAGAAAATATATTTTATTGTAGAAGAGATATATTGCTAACCCCTGCTAATCACTAGCTGATATCACAATCTTTATCTAAATAACCTCTCTTGTCTTTGGTGCTTACCTAATAAAAATATTGCCGACCCCTGCTGATCACTACCTGATCTGAAATCTCTAAATAATTACATTGGCTAGTCGGACGTATCTACTTAAGCACCAAATCATTTTTTTTCCTTTTAAAAATCCTACTTTTAAATACTGCTGATCACTATAGATAACCCCAAATGCTTGTCGTAGGTCCTAACCTGATAAAGACACATTTTTAACTTCTGCTGATCACTACCTGATCCTCAATCTCTAGATAACCACAATTACTTGCGTGTTGCAGGTGCGTACCTGATGACCCAGAAAGACGTGTTCATGGACCGCAGTAAGGCGTGCCAGATCATCTCCTCCATGCTGGTGGGCAAGGACGCCTCCCTCAAGGTCGACCTGCCTCCTCCGGCCATATGGAAGCCGGTCAGACTGTGGACGGGCAAGCAGGTCTTCTCGCTGCTCATGCGGCCATTGTTCTTCACAGTCCAGTTCCACCCAGTACGTCACGTTGATGTATATTTTCTGTTAAATTCACAGATTTCTGTATAAAAAAAGCTGACAATGGTCTTTTTTTATTATATTTCAACAGTTTTTGCATAAAATAATATTATTGATGCAACTAAATAACTATATTTTTAAATAAAAACATCGAAAGGCAAACTATGTTTTATTTATATACCATTTGGTTCCTGCAGGTATTAAGGGTGTGGCATCGATCATAGGTGATGGAAATCCCTATATTGGAATGTTAGAGAAATAAACAAAATTTTTCATTACTATGTTGTAAATTCCAGTATAGTGCCTCTATTAAGCCATAATTCAATTTTTGATATCTTAATAAATAGCTAACATTTTCCTGTGTTCTGCCACCTAAGTCCACTTGGAAGCGTGGTTCCCGTTCTTGATGTGGGCGCTACTCCTGGACACGAGGTTGCTAAGCAAACAGCACTAGGTGTTGTCACTCTATTTGTGCGGCTACCTGGACAAAGCCACGCTGGGCTCGGGCTCCAAGAAGACGATTTTCTACCACATCCTGCGTGACTATGGGGAGGAGGCGGGCGCCGACGCTCTTTCTCGCCTGGCCAGGATCTGCCCAGCGTTCTTATCTCACCACGGATTTTCCATCGGCATCGGGGATGTGACTCCAGGAGAAGGTTTGTTCTCTAAGGAGATCGCAGTGTTAAGAAAAAAGAATTAAGAATTATAAACTGGACCTTTGGCTATCAAATCTCTAGGTTGTAGAACTACGGTGGAGGTCAAATTAGTTTTCACGACCATCAGCTTAATCCAAGTGTGTCAGTATTGGACACTTTGAATAACTTATATATGGCTGAAGTTTATTAAAAATTCTACACTTAAACAGTTCACTATGAACAAATTCAGCAGACAAGGAGAGACATTTTTAAAGAAATGTGGATTTTCCTTCATAATTATGTAGTTTAGTGTTGAGATTTTACAAATAATTCCAAGATAAAGCTAGGTATACACCAGACTAAGAAAACGGTAAAGATAAAAACACTTGATTCTGCTCTAAAAGTCAGGGCTGCACAACTGCTTTGGTCTATCTCCTGATTTCCATTGCATATAGAACAAAGAGGTTCTCAGCTGACAAACTAATCATTTTTTCTTATCAACATTATTTCAACCAGCATATTTTTGTTCACCAATTGATATGATGCTCTTACAAACACAATCTGTCACCAACATAAATTCAAGCAAAGTAGATGTCCTTTTCCTTGTTTGTAGACATGGTACAGTTACTATTTTCGCAACCTCCTAAAGTGTATTTAATGCTTCTTAACACACTAAAAATTACTAGAAAAGTCGAAATTTAGACTTGTGCCTGATTCACCCTAGTTGCTTCACATGATATAGATTTTCCATTTGGTTTGTCTGCCAGGTCTGATCCGCAGCAAGCAGAACTTGCTGGAGAAGGGCTACTTCACGTGCGACGGATACATCCGCGACTTTGAGGAGGGAACGCTGCAGCCCCAGCCTGGCTGTACTGAGGAGGAGACGCTCGAGGCAAAGATCCTCAAAGGTTTTACTCGCTTCACTCACCCACTCTCTCTCTTTCCCTTGACTAGTTAGTCGTATGGGAGACCTGATGGATGACTTGTGAACCAGCAATTGATAATTACTCTTTCCAATCTCTCTCTAAAATTTTGGTCTATTGGCTCCACTGCTTTTAACGTTGATTTCCGAGCAACTTTTTTTTTTCCAAAAGGTACTGATATATGAAAATGTCTAAAAACTTTTCCTGGGAACTTTTTTTAAAGAGCATCACACATTTGCAAATACCTCCAGTCCCGATACACTAAGAATAGACTTTTCCGCCATGGAAATCAAAACAAGACTCTCCATTGCACTAGCCACAGTGGAAAAATTGGCTTCTCTAAAAAGTTAAGATTATAGAAATCTCTTGTTCTGTCCACTTTCATTATGACTGGGAAAGTTGGATCCTAATAGCTGACATTACAATAGGCTTCAAGAACAAATGATACAAAGCCATTTCAGTAATTTTTTGAAAGGACAAGTTTTTGCAAAGAGAAATGAAGGGGCGGGTAGGCCAACAGAAAAGTTTAGAATCTGCGTTGAAAAGAAGAGAGCTTATAAATGTAGTTTGGTCGCATCACTAGTCACAACAGCATGGCCAAGGTAGTGCTGCAGGGTACACTAGAGGGAGGCAGAAAATGGGCGAGTGTTGGGCGACATGCTGGGCAGACAATTTGAAGGAATGGACCAGACTAGACATCCAAACCCTTGCAAGATTGGCAGAGGAAAGACATGCCTGGCGTTCACTGTAGTACAGCGTGTCTATCATGTCTCCTCTACAACAGCCCAGTCAAAGGACTTAACTGAACTGACATTTGCAAATTATTTTATCAGAATGCCTTGATATAAGCAAGGTAAAAAAAAACTTCTATAGGGTAACTGAACTGACATTTGCAAATCATTTTATCATAATACCTAGATTCGAACAAGCTATATATTTAGAGCAAGGTAAAAAAAAACTTCTATAGGGCTGAATCTAAAATTGTTCTTGTCAACTTTGACCCTTTGAGCATTGATATTGGTTTGTCAATTATTCTTATTTTTTTTTAAATGTAAAAGACATAACATCATATTATGCTCATATATATCTGTCATTGTTTAGTGTCCTGTTTGCTTTGTTGGTTTCCTAACATGCACACAAGCAACAAGGTTATTATAGCTTCTATTTTTGTCTCTATCCACACCAGAGTTATCTGTGATCCGAGACCACGCGGGGGAGGCGTGTCGCGTGGAGCTCCACAAAACCAACAGTCCACTCAACATGGCGGTGTGCGGCTCCAAGGGTTCCTTCATCAACATCTCGCAGATGATAGCTTGTGTCGGGCAGCAGGTGGGTACTTTACACACTCTTTACTCAGTGATGCCAATTTCCTGTAAATTTACATTCTTTCAGTGAAAAAAATGGTTGGCAGGTAAGAGTACAGTAAAGATGTATCAATAACTCATCTGTTGTGATTCCATATGGTATGCAGAAAAAAAAATTAATTCAGTTGGTATCACTGATTGATGCCTTAGCCTTTATCAAATTTTTTTCTACTAATTTATTTCACTCCCTTTTCTCCTTTTTTTTCCTTTATAAAGTTCTTATACTTTTCAACATATGAGATTTCTTATAGCATCATAATTCTCTAAACTGCATGGGGTTCAATTCAGATTTTTGTAGTAGAGTTTCATAAATGTGTTTCTCTCATGTGCTCTGAGTGGTCAATCTTATATATGAGGTTCCCTTATATTTTGTCTCCATGATCCTGATCCTTTTGCAGATCTTTCGGCATGGACAAATTATTGCCTTTTTTAATGTCAAATGACTTTCAGAAGATGATAATAAGAAAAATATTGGACTCTACCCTTAGACGCTGTCCAATAATTTAAAATAGATGCGGGATATCTCCCTTTTTATTAAAGAGGGAATAGCGAGGGAATTATTTTCAGCAAATTCTCTACATTAAAACTGTATGGGTCAACCTCATGTAGTAGGGTGTTGGTCCCTCAATCAGGAGCAGAAAGCTGGAGAACCACCATTGTATAAATTTTATATGACCCATATTGTCCCACTGATTTGGTCGGTGTGTGTTCACTGAGGTCGGTCGAGACAGGAGTTCTCGTATCCCTGCACTGTCTCTTGCGGTAGCTTGTAAAATTGTCAAACGTTAGTCTTGAGGACCCATCTAGAATATGTCCTTGCTGGTGAAGTTGGACATTAACAAACTCACTCACTCACTCACATGAACCTGTCCTTTCAGGCTGTGAGTGGCAAGCGAGTCCCAAATGGATTTGAGGACCGAGCTCTCCCTCACTTCCCTCGCTTCTCCAAAGATCCAGCAGCCAGAGGCTTTGTGTCTAACAGTTTCTATTCAGGTATGTGTACCAGTTATTATGGGAATGTTGCGTTTAATGTTAAAAGTAACTCTGTCCATTTATCAAAGTTGTTAAGCATATGAGAGGCACAACATCAAAGTAAAGATAGGCACTGAAAGAAAATTGATGTTTGTGATTAATGAATAGTTCCAACTTACCTCTATTTTTAATTCTGACATGATTATGGAAAACTCTCTCTCACTCCCTTCCTCCATCTCTATCTCATTTTCTCTCTCTCTCTCTCTCTCTCTCTTTTTTTTATTCATTCTCTTGTCCTTTTCTTCATCACAAAACTTCTCTTATTGTTATCCTTTTTTTTTTACACGTTATTCAAATCTTTTGCTCTTGATTCACTCTTACTCAGGCCTGATGCCCACAGATTTTTAAAGCTAGGATATTTTGAAGCTTTTACCTCCCTTTAAATAGTTATTAATGTTCTGTTGGTGCTCTATTCTTCTTTATATTTTTTTAAAATACATTCTTTCTTTTATTTTTTCTCATCACAAAATCACAAAAGCTGTCTCATCATATGTCCTTCCTGAAGTTTTTTGTTTTACTGTGAACCCCCACAGGCCTGACCCCTACAGAGTTTTTCTTCCACACGATGGCTGGTCGCGAGGGCCTGGTTGACACGGCTGTGAAGACGGCAGAGACGGGCTACATGCAGCGGCGGCTGGTCAAGTCCCTGGAGGATCTCTGCCTCCAGTACGACTGTACCGTCCGCACGTCTGTAGGCGAGGTGAGTCTGCCGCGAGGAGTTCTGCATTTCATCATAGGAGATAAGATAATTTCAGAGATGTCAGTTTGTCATAAATTTACAGATTTCACATTTTCAGTGAAAAAAAACAAACAAATTAAAGATGGCAGATCAGAGTTTTGTAAAGGCTGAGAGTGCAGGAAGATCTGGTTTCCTGTTTCAACCAATCACATACTGACACCAACCATACCAGTACGGAAAAACACATTTGTTTAATAAAATTTTGTGTGTTGAAATGAGGAACTACCAATTTGGTATACCAACGCTGTATCAGTTGCGTCAGATTAACATGTATGTTCTGATTTTTAGATGTGTCTTACACTGTACATTCATGTTTTGCATTATTGTAATGGCAAATTAAATTGAAATAGAGCATTTCATATTCTTTCAATATGCAAAATATAAAAGCAATTTATTATTATTATTATTATTATTATTATTATTATTATTATTATTATTATTATTATTATTATTATCATTATCATCAATTTGTGTCCGCACCGTTAGGTTGTGCAGTTTGTGTACGGCGAGGACAGCTTGGACCCGGCCAACATGGAGGGCAACGAGCAACCCGTGGAGTTCTCACGTTTTTATTATTGTTATTATTATTATTATTATTATTGTTATTATTATTATTATTATTATTAATATCATCAATTTGTGTCCGCACTGTTAGGTTGTGCAGTTTGTGTACGGTGAGGACAGCTTGGACCCGGCCAACATGGAGGGCAACGAGCAACCCGTGGAGTTCTCACGTATGCTGCTCCAACTGCGCTCTGTGCTCACCCAGAGCTGTCGGCACGAGGCCTCGCTCGCCGGGGATCAGGTCTGTTTGACTCTGATGACAGGGTCATGTTCAGTTTATAAACTGGTTTTGCGATAATAGCTGTTTGCATAAATTACAGTAATTTTTAAGGTTACCAGCAAATTCAAACTGTTTAATTATATATCAATCTATATATTTTTTTAAATTTTTTAATAATGTATTTGTTGAATGACTATCATCATTAATAGCCTATTTTGTTTTGTTTATTGCAATGTATTAGAGTATTTTATTTATATATAATGTTTTTTATTTTTTTTGTCGCTTTCTTTTTTAAACATAATAGCGTTTGAAACTATTTTTCTGGTTTTGTTCAGGTCTTGTCTCAGGTGGAGAGAACTCTTGACGAGCCCAGCTGGCAGAGTGTGCACCAGCGTTTCAAGTCTGATCTCAGGGAGTTCTTCCAGAAAGAGGCGACTAAAATCGACGCCGGCTGGCTCAAACACAGCTCTCCCTACGGCACCTACGGAGGGTTCTCAGCCTCGGCTGCCCCGCCAAGAGACTCCGTGGTGAGCCAGCTGAACCGACTGACGAGCACCCAGGTGTCTGAGTTCCTGGCCGTCTGCCTGCGCAAGTACAACCGCGCCCTGATAGAGCCTGGGGAGGCTGTGGGCGCCATCTGTGCACAGTCCATAGGCGAGCCAGGCACCCAGATGACCCTGAAGACCTTCCACTTTGCCGGGGTGGCCAGTATGAACATCACCCAGGGCGTGCCGCGCATCAAGGAGATCATCAACGCCAGCAAGACCATCTCCACCCCGATCATCACCGCCCAGCTGGGGGATGGGGGCGTCAGCGAGGAGTTTGCCAGACTGGTCAAGGGGAGGCTCGAGTGTACGACCCTCGGCGAGATTTCCCAGTACCTTGAGGAAGTTTACCTGCCGGACGACTGCTTTCTGCTGATCCGGCTGGATCTGCCTCGGATCAACCTTCTGAAGCTGGAGATAAACCCGGAGTCGGTTGCTGACGCCATTGTGGGAGCCCCAAAGCTTAAAGTGCGATACCCGGACATCAAAATCCACAATGAGGCCATGCTGTCTGTATCAGCTAGTGGGTCCAACAAAATCTCTGTCTATTACCGGCTGCAGGCCTTGAAGAAGCAGCTAGGCGCTGTGATTGTCCGAGGCCTGCCCTCAGTGTCTCGCGCCGTGATCCACAAGGAAGACAAGACCGGCCGCTATGAGCTGCTCATCGAGGGAGACAACCTCCTGGGTGTCATGGCGACCCAGGGCGTGGACGGTCGGAAAGTCAGGTCAAACAACACTATTGAAGTCTGGAAGTCTCTCGGTATCGAGGCGGCGCGCTCAACCATAATGACTGAGGTCACCTCGGTGATGGGTGCTCATGGAATGTCCATCGACGCACGGCACACAATGCTTCTGGCAGACCTCATGACCTACCGAGGGGAAGTTCTCGGCATTACGCGCTACGGCCTTGCAAAGATGAAGGAATCCGTCCTCATGCTGGCCTCGTTTGAGAAGACTGCGGAACATCTGTTCCAGGCGGCGTACTTTGGTCAGCGAGACACGATCTGCGGGGTCAGTGAGTGCATCATCATGGGAATTCCCATGTCGCTCGGCACTGGGGTCTTCAAGCTGCTCTACAAGGCCCAGAAGCCGCCGGTCATCTCCCAGAGGCCGGTCCTGGTGGACTTCCACACCCCGGGGCTCAGTGGTTGATCATCAGACCTATTCTGACAGATCAGTAGGATATTATATTCACATCTTAGGTCACATCTTCCAGCAGTTGTGCCAGAGATGTTGGCTGTTGAAAGAGGCCAGTAGGTTATGTGATCAAACCTCCCAGTGGTTAATATTTAATGGTGAATGTATGAAGAGATGTTGGCTATCAAACAGAGCCGTGGGATATGTGGCCACATCTTTTGTCACTGCTCCCAGCAGTTGATATTTCTAGAGATGTTGGACACTCAGACAAGCCAGAGGATCTGTCACATTTTCCAGCTATTGACTTGCTGGCTTTGTTGCTTCCAGCAAGGCCTGTGATTAAAAGTTCTGATAGTGATACTGTCTATGCTTTAAAACAAAATGTTGAGGAATAATTGATTTTGATAAATTATATTACGAAACAAAAGAATTTCAATCTGAATTATTAATTACTCAGTTCTTAATGTGGAAGTGGACAGATTGAATTCACAATTTTTTTTCTTCAAATAATAGAATTCATTTTCCATAATTTGAATGATACAATTTTACTGTAATTAAAATTGATGTACACATAATACAATGTTTTGAAAATTGTGTTTAGACTATTTAAAAAAGACAATATTTGTCTATGAAATAAAGTTCATACATTATTTTATATTATGGATATCTGCCTTGTAACTGAGGATAAATTGGTTATTACAATTTCATTGTTATGTGATAAGTTTTGATATCTAAAAATTAATTGTCCTTTCTTGTTTGTCTGTGTGTCTGTCTCTCTCTCTTCTCTCTCTCTCTCTCTCTCTCTCTCTCTCTCTCTCTCTCTCTCTATCAATCTATCTCTATCCCTCTACTGAATTATGCTTCTTGGATGTTCTGCTACAGTTACCATAGAGGCTCTTGTGAAATGCTCTTGTCTTTTCCTTATTGAGGTTTCTTAGATACTTTTTTTGTTCTAACAAATAATGTTGGATAGAAGTTTTCACATAATTTTATCCATTGATTATTGAGCTTCATAGCACTATTGGCTCCTTTCTGGATGTGGTTTGAGAACCTTTGTTACCTGCATTTTAAAAACACAAAGAAGAAACAAACAATAATACACAGAGGTAACATGTATGGCTACAGAGTCAATACGGTTGGTGAAAGTAAAAATTTGAAAACACAATAGCTCTATATTTCAAAATCAGAATATATTTTTCAAAATATCCAATCTAGTTTTTAAAACATATTGGGTTTCTGCAATGGTGTGCATGTAGTCATAGGGTTCATCAATAAATCAACAATTGAAACATTACTAAATAATGAAATGGTATCACTTTTCAAAAGGCTGATCTATGTAGAAAATAAAAATACAGAGTGGATGTATATGGTTTCATAAATTATGAACAAGTAACAAAAACATTCATAGAGCAAGTGAGCAATGATTGTCATTATTGTGTTGTAAACGATATTATAACAGTAATATATTTTTTTCTTAAACTTGTAAGTATGATTTATCCAAAGCTATTTAAGTCTTATACATGTATAGAGACAATATGTAGAGCATTACAATACCCTTCTTTGTACAATCTGTGGAGACCAATAAACCATTAGACTTTACATACAACCCTTTCTCGACTAACATTATTTATAGCATCACTTGTTTAGAACTATAGACTGCACAGTCCTAATACAACCTGTTGAGATCTTTAGCTCATGTAAAACTGAAGTAAATGTACTGGTTTATCCCTGCCGAGGAATTATGAACTAAATATAATCGTAATACTATTTGTCTAGAACTTTATAACTCAAAGTGAAAGCACAACCAGCCCAGACTTATAAGCCATATCAACCTATTGAGGACTAATGACTTTAATTTTATTATAAGTAGTTCATGTAACATCTGACTAGAACTATAAAACCTGTATTGAAAGCACGACCAGTCTAGACTTATAGACCATGTGCAACCTTTCCGTGAATCACTATCTTGTAAGTACATGTGTAGAATCATAGATCTCATAGTCATAGTCTTTTTTACTCAAAGACCAATATGTCCAGGACTAAAAAACTCACAGGCATAGTAATACTATACCAACCTTTCTAAAACTTTAGATGTTACAGTTTAAAAAAACGCTACCTGTGGAAACCTATTAACGCTCCGTACAAACTGTCATGAACTATATACCTACATGTATCATAACGCACCTTGCTAAGAACTGTAGACCTTTGTGTAAAATGCCATATATATTTCTTTCAACAAAGCATGGTATCAAACTTACATTTTGTTTTGATTTTATTTCAGATAGTGCTTAACATACATTTTGTATTTCCACAAGTTGTCTATTTTTTCAAGCAACAAAGTAGCATCATAAATAACACAAATATTTTGATAGAGAGCTTGGTTTAAACTTTGAATTAAAGAAAAAAGGCAAAGTGCAGTGCTTGATAAAGTTCATAATGGTAAACACATGCAAAAGAAAAGAATTATATGTAAGAAAAAGTGTTACTAGACAACAGTGTAACTTTGATTCAAGCCTTCATGTATGCCCTTCCCATCTGGGATGGATAATGATCTATCGACTCCACCCAAAAGTTATGAAAAAAATATGAGGTATCAATTTGTATCTCAGCACAAATGCAAACATTTTTTTGTTAAAACTTTTCAATAATAATATTCACATGTTTGAAAAATAAAGTTAAAAAGTGCAAATTAGTTCATTTCCCAAATTATGCTTTACACAGACAGTTTGAGGCTTTTTGGGACATATTAGCATAGGATGATAATCCGTGTTCTGATACTCTAAGTACGAACTTTTCAGGATAAAGAAACTAGGCTTACCATTTGTTGATAGTGCATGTTCGAAAATCTATTTAATATAGTATCACACACATGTCATACATTTTTCATATATAATAATCAAACGAACACAAGAAAATGTGCAGTAGCTTCATTGTATTTATGCACACTGTTTGTAGGGTATGTATATGCTTGTACATGCCTATACAGGAATGTTTTTTTTTCTAAATAATGTTTATTTTTCAAAAGGCTGATCAATGTAGAAAATAAAAAAAAACAAAGTGGATATATATGATTTCATAAATGAACAAGTACCAAAAACATTCATAGAGCAAGTTGAGCAATGATTTTCCTTATTGTTATAAATGACATTATAACAGTGACATTTTTTTTCTTAAACGTGTAAGTATGATTTATCTAAAGCTATAAATTTTGTACATGTATAGAGACAGTATATTGAGCCTTACAATACCCTTCTTTGTATAGTCTGTGGAGACCAATAAACGATTTGACTGTAATACAACCTCTTCTCGACTAACGACATTATTATAGCACCACTTGTTTAGAACTTTAGACTGCACAGTCCAAATACAACCCTGTTGAGATCTATAGGTCATGTAAAACTAAAGTAAATGTACCGGTTCATCCCTGCCGCCGACTCCTAACCTATATATATTCATAATACCATTTGTTTAGAACTTTATAACTCAAAGTGAACGCACAACCAACCCAGACTTATAAGCCATATCAACCTATTGAAGAATAATGACCTTAATTTAATTATAAGTAAGTCATGTAACATCTGACTAGAACTATAAAACTCGACCAGACTAGACATGTAAACATTGTGAAACCTTTCCACGAGTCAATACTTTTAAGTACATATTAAGAGCGATAGATCTCATTATTGAACTTAATCAAAGACCAATATGTCCACCACTATAGAACTCACAGGCATTCTAATAGTATACCACACCTATCTAAAAGTTTAGACGTTACAGTTTTAAAAACTGCTACATGTGGAGACCCATAGACCAAACAACTCTCATGAACTAAATATACCTACATGTATCATAATGCACCTTGCTAAAAACTGTAGACATTTGTGTTAAACTTCATAATTCTTTCAACAAAGTGTGTTATCAAACTTACATTTTGTTTTGAAAACATTGGGTGCTGCATATTTATCAAAGGAGCAAACATTAATAAATTAATTCAATAATTAAAACATGAAAAGCACAGTGCATTAACATTTTTAAAATCAATATTTACAAAATCAAACAAAAGAAGGAAGCAAAAATGCAAAATAAACCCCCTCCCCTTAAAAGAAAAAACAAACCAACAGCAACAAAATGAAAAAAAAACAGCACCAAAAACATTTTGATGAAATTGGAATGGTTGCAGATCTATATTAACAGTTGTAACATTAATAAACGGAAGCAATCAGAGTGATTTCGTTCTGTTTTTAGTGGATTGAGTTGGTGCACATCCTTTGGGACTTGATCTGTCTACCTTGTGTCTTCTGAGCCCGACGCTCTACCCTCAAGCCAATACGTGGTCATCTGGCCTTTGCCCTGGGAACAGTGAAATGATTTACAATAAAAAAAAATAGATTAAGTTTAAAAAGAATAATAATGACAGAAAACCCGCACGCCTACATACAATTTCTTTAATAACACTCTGAAGTAATTGAGTATAAAGACAAAAAGTGGCATTGTATCGTACGATTCGCACAGAAAAGTGTAAGGTAGCTATTTGGAGATATGATATTTATTTTTAGTATTGATAAGTGATGAGCAAAATTTAATAAGCTCTCTACACTTTAACTCTATAACTCTCTCTCTCTCTCTCCCCCCTCTCTCTCTCTCTCTCTCTCTCTCTCTCTCTCTCTTTCTCTCTCTTTCTCTTCCCCATTACTGTCTGTTTCTCTCTCCCTCTGTTTCTCTCTCATTCTCTCTCTCTCTATCTCTGTATATCTTTCTCCTCTCCTCTTACTCCCTCTCTCGTTCTGTCTGTCTGTCTGTCTGCCTGTCTGTCTGTCTGTCTGTCTCTCTCTCTCTCTATCTCTGTCTCTCTCTCTCTCTCTCACACACTCTCTTTTTCTGTCTCCCTCTCTCCCTTTCTCTCTTCCCCCCC